>VXAL01007520.1:7645-56605 GCA_013399475.1 Chauna torquata | reverse complement strand
AAAGCCCCCAAACCTGTATCAATTAAGTAACGAAAAACATAACAGCATAAACCTGATAAAAATCAAAATATCAGGATTGCTGACAGGGCACAGTAATGGAAATAATCTGTTTATTCAGCATTTTGTTTTGATAATACAGGATGCACTCAGATTCTTTCTTCCACAGTTCCCTCTTCATTAACATCCTGTCCAGTTTGCTGCAGGCTATGACGTTGTCTCCGATAATAGTTTTGGCATATGTTTCCTAAGGAAAGGCCTGGCCACCCTTCTGTTGAGCGGATGTCGATTGTGTTAATGCTGAAGATGCACATGCACCACCTCCTGCTGGGTCCGAGCTTCAGCATACACATGACCTGTCACTATCACTCAATACCAACCACTCAAACCATACACAGCTAGTACAGATCTTCCCTACAAATGGGCAATGTACATATGTGTCTACATATACAGACACACACACACACACATGCACTACAGATAGACATGCACGCCCATGCATGGATTTAAAGCACACAGGAGAACTGCACTGTATCTTATGTTAAAAAGAACTCACTTATCATCCTCTGAAATCTTAAAGGAAGGGCAAAAAATAACTCAGGAAAAAGGCAAGCTCTTTTGCTCCCATCACCACAGCACCTCATATACAGAGGCCAGTGTTAACACCTGCTTAAGGCTGCTTCTTCCATTTTTTGAGAGAGATGAAAAAGCAACATGGGTGTCATGTTAATGCAAAATCATAACAAAGTTTTCAGCAGTGCTAAGATAAAATGAAGTCCCAAATGCATGAAATGCACCAGATGGAATGCTGATCTTTAGTAAATAGGATAACCAGAGAAAAATGACCAGACATTCCTCCTTGGCCACCTTTACATCAGTAAATTACACAACGCCAAGATACAATCCCAGACAGTAGACTTCAATTGTCTCTACAGTTAAATTATTAGACTAGCCCTCAGCTCAGGTTTGCACAGACTTGTCGGCATTCTCCCCTGCACCACAGGGAAAAAAATTCGGCCCAGGGATAAATCCCATAATGCAGTTTGGATGTGGCAACCTTCTTTTGGAGATGGGCTGTCCTGTGGCCTCATTGCCAAAGGATAATCCCAGACACATTTAACTTTTTATTATAGATACAGCCCTTCTGCCTTCTACCAAAGCAGACCTCTGGTTTAATGCTGGTACTCCGGTACTCTCTCTCAAGCAAATAACACCACAGTATCATCATCTCTGATTAGAACTTCCCAACTTTTCCTACCAGGTGAAGCAAACTGTCTCGGCTTCATCATACTGCTCTGTGAGGAACACCCAGTATGCAGAAAAGCAAGTATTTGCCCTATACAGTTCATTCCTTACCCAAAATTTTCACAAGATGACGTATTAACAGCAAAACTGACCCAGGAAGTAACATGTAGAGGAATATAAAGATGTCAAATGCACAATATCAAGCCTTTGCCTTAATTTAAAAATAATTATGGGTAGATAAGTATATACTCATACATGCAAATTAAACACCTTAGCACTCACAACGTTGCAGAAACTTTTGACTTGTTGTTCATGCCTATGTAGGGACAGGTAACGGACTTCTGCAGGGCCTGAAATCCCACTGGGGGATATGAAGGTTAACTTTTAAGGTCCTAAAGCAGTGTCCAGCGTTCAGGAGTTCCAGGCTGCATTCATACTGGGTCTGGCATTTCAAAAACCCATTCACCCATGGTGCAGCTTTTTCCCTGATGACCCCCACATCAGGAGAAGCCAAAGCTTTACTGCACAATTAAGTCTTCCCATGCTCTGCTGAACTGGAACACACACCAAGTCAAAGACAGAAATGCCAAAAAGTAGAAAAAGAGCAGCCTAGACTTTATTTTCTACAGTTAAGCTACAGGAATGAACAATGGGCAGTGAAGTATGTCTCAGGATTTCACATTTTTCCAAACAGAAAAAAAAAAAATCAGTACTACTTCTCACAGAAATGCAGGTCTAAATGCTTGGTACCCACGTGCCTTCAAATCTGTAACCCTGAATTCTCACCTCCAGCAAGTACATGGATATCTGTTTGGACAGGCCAAAAAAGGAGGTGACTTGACTTTCTCCTTCCCAAATTCTTCTGAAAGAGTTGCCTGTCTTCATATTGTCTCACTAAAACAATTAAATAATTCAGCAGGGCAACTGATACTAGTAAAGATGCCAATATTGATATTTCTTCCCAATCTGCCATCCTAACCTGTTTTATATATATACACAGTCTAAGTACAAATTCTCAGCCTGTTGTTCCTTAACATACTTGTCATCCTTTCGTCACCTTGCCCTTTGCATGATGGGTGAATTTGCATCACAACCCTATTTTAACAGACGCAGGGCAAGGGCTATAGTCTGGCACAAAACCTACTTAGAAAAACAAGCAGAATGGGCATTTTCTTCCTGGTGCAGTGCATCTCAAGATTGCAGGGTGCTGAGGACTGCTGATTTTGTTTTGTTTTTTTCCTAAAGCCACATTTCATATAATCTGATGTTCGACAACACCCTTGTGAACTTTTGACCTTACTTAGAACAGCCATAGATTATCCCCTAAAAGCAAAGCCCTTTTCAATGAAAATCTCATATCTACAATTTAGAGAGGAAATAAGAGAACACAGACAGGAAAGAAAGTATGGGGAGATACTGAAGCAGAAATGAGAAAACTGTAAGTACAAAGTTTCTGTAAGAATTCTAGACAAGTGCTAAACTCCTTATTTCAAAATGTGCCACTCACAAAACTACATGCATTTTTAAGGACAGTATTCACCTGTTCTTTGCAGTACTAGACTAAAGAATTATAAATGAGAAATACATTTTAAATACAATATGTGCTGAGAAGCCAACAAGGTAAAATATTACAGCTACAAGTTAGCTGCAAACCATGCTAAAGATCCCCTGCTCTTTCTCTCTCCTGTCTCCTTCCCCCTTCCTGCATGTTGCAACATCTCTAAGGTAGTACAGAAAACCCAAAGCAGAAAGCCAGGCATGAGAAATGTCAGTCACCTATGTCTGTTTTGGTTACATTTCCCATCACCAAGCAGACAGGAAACGTTCTCAGGCTCACAAAGAGGCGAACAGAAGCCAGAGCTAAAAGTAGACTGCTTTTTTTTTCTGCATACTATTACTCTGAAAGAACGGAAACCATATGGGGATCGGGTTATTATTCAGCGAGTTACTGCCTTCAGGTGGTTCCAAATTAAAAAGAAAGACTGTCAGCAGATGTACACATCTACTCTACCTCTTCTTCACCTGGCATATTACAGCGTTGTTATTGCTATGCCCACCAGCATGCTCTAGCCAAAAGCATGCCAGCATTTCACTATCCAAGCCCTCACTGCCTTAAGAACTCACAGGTTGATAACTTAGTTAAAAAAAATTACTCTGAGCTTAATCACCAACACCTTCTATTTTTAAGGAATGATCCAAAGGAGTTTCAGATTTATTTTTTTTTAAGCTGCTGCACGTGGAACATAGCAATTATGGCATAGACATCTCCCTGAGAGCCTTGTCACATCCCACACCACCTGTCTGTGCTTTAACCACTGCAGTACCATGCCTATCTTCTCTTGTCCCCAGAGTCATCAAATGCATTTTCACTTCTGTGTATCTTGACATCCCACTAATTTTTAAGGAATTTTCAAATGCAGGAGCCACTAAAATTAACAATTGCTCTCAATTTTAAAGTTTAATTGCATCTAGCCCAGTATCTTCTTTTTCAGACTCAAGACTGTAACTGAAATTACAGCTCAAGGAACAGATCATCACCATCAGTGAATAGCTAACATGAATGAATGGGCACAGGGTAAATATGCCAGATTTACAAAGTAACAATGATAAGCACTCTTCCATTTTGTTTTCCATTTCCGGGTAGCTGGACAACAAGAGAAAGAGATATTGTTTGTTTGTATGTTTTTATATCAGATATGTGCACAGAAAACCACCATAGACGTCTTCAAACATATATCTCACATATATGTATGTGATATTTAAAATATCTCAAAGACACAAAATAACTGATGATGCAAACTTAAACTATGGTAGCACTCACAGGCAACTGATATCCACTGTATGACACAGAAAAAAATTACATAGAAAAACTATGGGTTTTTAAACCCATGAACCTGGTGGCATACTTTAGTACGCATAACCTTGTAGGCTGATTTGCATCTACTCTGTGATTTGCAAGAATAGTACACTAAATATAAAAACAATCAGGCAAAACACATCCAGAATGCTGACTTCGGGGCATCTCAGAGTAAGCATTTATCTGTTTGCTCATACAAACATTCAGGCATTCATCACCAATAATGGGTACAACTGAAAACTAGAAGCACAGCTGAAATTTCAGAAGAATTTTTCCCTGAGTGTATATTGGAATTATTTCTCATTATTTGTATTCTTAAGAAAACCTCAAATTGTTTTCTACAGAATTACCTTCCATTTTTTCTAGATTTACATTACTGGAAACAATTTTCCTTTGCTCAGAACTCTGCAGAATATTTTTTTTTCCTTCTACAGTAACAACAAAATTATTTTATTTGTGAAAAAAGAAAGAAAAGTAGTAGAAATTGTATCAGATGCTGTTCCTTACACAATATACTCAGAACTGTGCTACAGGGAAGTGAAGATAAAGGTTAAATTTGGGAAAGCAGCAGGAGAACTTTTCAGCTGTGAATATTGAAACAGTTTCCTTTTGCATTACTGCTCTTCTGTTATTTTTGCAGCTGCTCACAAACTTTCCAGAATTTGCTGCTGAACACAAAAAGACTTCAGAAATATTAAACTACTGTTTTTAACTACATGAAAAACAATGGAAATAAAATAATAATAATAATATTTCCAAGATGGACTGGTTGTTCTTATCCATTCAAATCAACGTTGAAACACTCTCCTCCAGACGCCATTACCCCATTCCAAATATTGAAGCATCCTTAAAATCACTCAGTGCACTTTAACAAGGCGCATGTTCTACAACAGAACTGTCCTTACTCTAACAAGGGCTCTGAACTGATTCAGAAGGCACTATCCACGACAACTTGCACTTCACAATAACACAGTCTTAGCTACATGATAATATTACACAAAATTAGACCACAGCCCAGCAATGTCCATACGTACTCAGGTTTCCCTACATGTGTGAATGCATTCAGATACCTTTATTCTGAAATCCTCTTAGAGGACTTCAGCAATTCATTTAAAAGGCTTGTTGAGATTTTCTGGTTTTCCATATACTTCAGTCTCCCTAGTGATTATAATCGGCCCCAAAACCCGCAGTAACTGTACACCTGCCTGTAGCACTGCTAAATCCCACTCACCAACTGCAAGCTTTTTATCCTAATATGACATAAGAAGAACAGGTACCCAGTTCTTGTGCCTGGGTTGGAAATTTACTTGAAACAAGAAATTCATATTAATTAACAAGATATTAATACATACCTATATATCTACATGTTAACACTGTGACTCTCATTTACAGGCATATGCTTCTAATATTCTATTTTAAACTCATATAAGTACATTCTTATTACTATGCTCCTTGTCTGTCTTTGGACAGCATTTTTCTTCTAAAGTTTTAGCCATTAAAACTGAATTGTACTTAAATATGTCTGCCTGTTACTTTAGGGACACACAGACAACCATTTATTTGTGCATACACTTTTATAGCACACATTCCTCAAAGTTGGACTGAAAAAGAAAAGGCAATATGCTTCAATTTCATTGTGTCATTATTTACTAATCAATAAAATGCTCCCCCTGTTGCAAATATCATTTTTCCCTACAACTTTATGCAATCATTTTCCAACTAAAATAAGAAACACTACTAAAGAATAAACTGAACACTTCTACATAAAGATAAAGACGAGCTGGGATTTGTGCCACAATATGAAATGCAATTATTAATTGCATATCAATTGCATAAAAACAACATCATCGTGTTCAGTTCAGCAAAGGCTAGCTTGGATCTTTGACAAGGCACACAACAGTATCCCAAATCTCTTGTTGAAATTGCTCTGGTCAAACACTTTTTAAATGAACAGATAATTGGGTGCAGGAGGTGACCAGAGAACAGATATTGGGCGCAGGAGGTCTTATACTGATGAGCAATAGGAGTGGTCATCCTGTTGCCCTTCTGGACCTACACAGTCCCGCAGTACAACTTGAGGTGCTGGAGATGCTATTTTACTCTGTTCTTAAAGCACCCATTTGCTACTGCAGTATTGAATCTGAGAGAACCACAGATATTAGAGAGTCATCGTTGGACATGGTCTCTGAAGACCATCTTGCCCACTCCTCTACGCCACTGATCAACACTTCAGTGGTCATGAGCTGGCCCTTGGACAGCCCTAGGTATTCCCCCAAAAAAGCTTCTGTCAAGCTTCTGTTGCTTCCTCCCTGCAGCAACGCAGTCCCTTTATGCCTCTCACCTGGGGATTAGATGAGCTGCTTGCATTCCTTGTGCCTCACTAGGGGAGGGCAACAGTTTAGGAATGGTTGGCTCTTGGGCCTCTCAGGGGAAAGGAGGGAGGGGTGGGGGGTGCAAAGATCCCCCTGACACATTGTAGTTTCCTCTGGCTGACAATATGCAATATTCCTATCAATCTGCCTTCTGCAAGACAAGACTATCACCCAAAGAGCTAAAATCTGTATGCAACACAGGTCACAAGCAAGGCTGAGATATCTCAGTAATATCAGAGGCACAATTACCCACAGAGAGGAAGCAGCCAGAAAGAGTATGATAAGTAACAACAATTTGCCTGTATAACAACTGGAAACAAAGAGCCATATATCTTAGGTAAAACAGCATCTCGCCTCTTCCAGGAAATTGAACTATAATCTCAGCTGACAAAATACTAAACTTTAAAGTATTATTTTAGCATGAGGAATAATCTTATTGCCAGCATTGCTTCTGTGCTGCATTTCCTGGCTCTCCCATTGCTCTTGCTGGCTGTTAGGAGATGCTCAGGTAGACCACGTTCGAGAAGGGACAGAGCTGGAAAGGCTCCAGTGCCAAAACCTGTGTGAAGTACAAGTCTGTGTTCATCATCTCCTGTGGAAGTAACAGAATTAATTATTGAGCTGCTCGTGGCCTTTGAACCTCAAGGGTTATGATCTGAACAAGAATACACCCTGTCACTGAAATTCACTGAAGTGCAGATGCTGAAACTATAAGACTAATGCCCTTCCTTAAAGGGAATCAAAACACCCTGATGGCACCTGGTGAACATTAAAGCCAGCTTTGGTTTCAAAGACAGAGGCCCTTGGGAAAAACAGAGGTCACATTTGTCGGGTCACTCTTTGCTCTCCAAACATTGTTTTCCTCTTTCCTTTCTTTTATGTTTTCATTAACACTATCAGTCCTGACAAATATTTTTCTGTTTTTCTTTCCCTCCTCCCTCCACCCTCTTCAGTTCTCCTTCCATCTGTACCAGCCTCTTCCACCCTCATTGTGTGAAAACCTGATTAGCAGAGCAAGCTCATTTGTATGATAAAGTAGCAAAACAGAGCTGGTAAAGCCAAGTATGCTGTGACCCCTGCGTGACCATCACATGATTATTCTCCTGTGCCTGTGGATCAGCATCAGACCTATATTATCCAAGCACATGGGAAGCAGCTCCTACACCTTAAAGCAGGGCCACCACTACCCCTGTGGCTCCAGAGCGAGAAACAAGCAGGGACGAACTTCTGTAGGAAAGGCAAAAAAACACAACACTGAACCAGCTGGTCTAGGAGTTTGTTTTCAAGAGAAGATATTAGCAGATGCTTCTTAAAAGAAAAACAAACAGGTGGGGTGAGGGAAGATGACACTACAGGATGACTCTTCTTAACTGTTCAGTTGGTGGTGAGTTTACATCCTACAGCATGAAGATTCACATCCCTTTCACGGAACTTGCATCAGCAAAAAGTAATGTAATGTAGTTGAAGATGGTCTCATTACTTATGTGAACTAGCACTCATGGCAATATTCAATTATATACTTGCTAAGCCATTACCTTTAATTACAAGAAAACAAAAATACCACACCTCTCCTTCCTGTCTTCACTTCCCTTACACACACACTTTGGCACAAATACTTTGCTAGGTCAGTTTTGTAACAAAAGCTCTTCTCTGCTACTTAGAAGTATAAGTACTATTTAAACCTCTGTGTGTAACAATATGTTAAAAAATAAATAAAACATAAAATTAAATATTAGTATTTCCAAGCTGGAAATATCTTGTAGTAGTCAGAATTGCTCTACTGTATCTAAGAACCATGTACAGCAGAACTGAAGCTGACTCCCTTCCTGGGTCTAAGCATCTATCTCTGCCATTATCTGTAGGTCAAATGGAGTAGCATGAACAGTGTTGGCATGGCAGTGTTAGGGGAGTTTGTTCCCAACTAGGCCCTTACTCTGTAATATTTACACGTCTGTGAATACAGTGATTCAGGAAGGCTGTTACATTTTAGCTGATAAAAATGCAGGTTTTTTTCTTCCAGAAAGCATTTCTATAATGAATAATACCACTCTTTCTTTAAAAACTTGCTTTCTATAGCTTACATGTAAAAATAATTGGATGAGCCATTTCATTTAAAAGTTAAGTTCTTTAAGTTTCTTCATGCACTTGTACATAAGCAACGTTTGGATTGCAACTGGAAGGATGGTACACGTGTCCTGTCCCCAAGGCACTGAAAGATAGAGTGCTATGGGGAGATTAGATGATACTCTGAACTCCATTTTTTGAGATATTAAACTTCCAAAACCCCAAAACACCCAAAATAGTGGAAACATCACTCTGCCAACTGTCTAAGAGCATGCTCAAAACTGGAGGCACCCACTGCCTCAAGCACTCTTGGATGTCCTCCTCTGCCCAGTTGCCTAAGTCCCAAGAATAATTTGTTCCGATATACTCCATTCATTTAGCCAAATAAAGACTATATCCCATCTGAAGTGCCAAAAACTGACACCAAATTCTTCTGTCATAGATAGTGATACAACCCAGAGCCACTCTACTAAATTCTCCAGGACAAATTAGGTCAGTGATGCCCTTCAATGCTTACTTTGGCACAGAGGAACAGATTTTGCCTCATACTCTGTAGCAGAGTCCAAGTATATAGGAACTGGAAAAAGCCAACAGCTCCACTTTGGGAAGCACAGACTATTTTCACTTCATACAGTTAATTTATCTACAGCTAGGTGTTGGTATATTACAAACTTCAAGACACCAAAATAAAGGGGTTTGGGTAGGGGGATTGCGTATTTGTTCTGGGTTCATCTTCCAAGGGAAAAAAAAAAACAGTATGCAGTATTGACACCTAAAAAAAAAAAGCTAAATGCACATGAAAGCAGTATTCAGTTCACATAATCAACACAAAATTTATCCCTTCCAAACTGTGGCTGTCTGCAGCATCTAAAGAATTAAATCAAAAACCTTAAGCAGCATTTTCTGCCATCACTGACACAAAGCATTTTGTGAGTTTTCCCCACAGCACAGCGTCTTTCTGTACTTCAAGAACACTCCAATCTTTGGATCACAACTGATCCAGCCAGCTTCCCTTTTGGCTAGACATGGCCTTGGTTTTCCCTTCCTCCCTCTGTAACTAGTTGACCATATTAAGAACATGGCACTAGGCAGGGTTTTTTGTTTGGAGATTTGCAATTTGTTGCAAAACCATTCTCCTCACTCTTTTCTTTCCCTCTGCTCTATCCCAGAGTATCTGAGAGAGGAAAGGATGGGTATTGGTGGTCTGAGTGTTGGAGCTGTATGTTTTGTATAAAAGGCAATCATTTATTTTGGGAGGTAGACCCACTGTAGGCAGACAAGGTGCCAGGCGCTGGTGGCCACCCGTGGCAACATGGCAGTCACCTGATGTCACTGTGAGCTCACACACCTGCTCCAACTGTGCACAGAGCTGAGGGTTTTCCCTGATTGATGTGTGTAACTGCTTCACAGGGCCGCGTGGGCAAAGGATGTGGGCTGGCGCCGGCAGCATACCAACCTGAACTTCCCCCTGACACTGCACAAGGAGAAGACAGACTGAGACTTATACCTGCCCACCCACACAGACAAACCGGCAGATATAAAAATACATGACCTTAAAAACCAGAACACGAGCAAAAGAGAAGGAAACGTCTCTCTCCTTTTTCTTTTTCTTCCCTCACTCACCAACGTTGCAAATAAGCCATGCATGAAAATACCACCAGCACAAAAACAGAGGGCTGGTGGAGCTCTGCTGTCTCAAATCAAGTTACGCACAAAACTGGGTTGGCCCATTACCTTCACCATGTTCGCTACCATGCTCCTGTTACCAGCCCCCTAGAAATTCACTCAAATATTCCTAACTCCCCACTTGTCAAATTAAAAAAAAAAAAAAAAGACTGCACTTCTGTCTATGTAAAAAGTACAGGTTTGGCTTAAGAAAGTATCCAGAAAGTTGAGAAGGACCAACTTCTCAAGTCTACAAAAACAACCACTTCTACCACATATGTTCACCTATCTCCTGAGAGGAAATTCACTGCTTAGAAACCTGATATTCTGTATGCTCTAATTAAGGAAAAAGGAAATAGCTTTCACAGTCTCTTGTGCAAGGGCCAATGAACATAAGTCAAAGACTCACCTAAAACCATGAAAACACTTTGAAAAGAAGCAAAACAAACATTCTGCTAATTTCCCAGATGTATATCCAGTAATGCTTCTGATATAAAGAGTGGTGGGGTAGGAAAGAGGAAAAGGAGGATTTAATGATGTGGGGAGGGAGAGTTGCCTTTATTCTTCAGCCTTGACCCATTTTAGGCATTTGTGATAGAGGGATTCACTCTGAGCTGCTTTAGCAGTGCTACGACACAAAGTGGACTGTGCCACATCTCAGAAAGCTGCTTTCTGAGAATCATTATGGTTCTCCCATCACAGTTATTTCTGTAGCACATATTAAGTGCTTAGGTGAAGTTAGCAAGAGTCAAAGCGATGCACAGTCCAGTAAGTCTTCAGCTGCTTCCTGAAATTTCAGGAAGAAAGCCTTGCTGCTGTAAACATTTAGAAAATTCCAAGATTTCTCTCACGTTGAAAACACTTTCTGTCCTTGGTGCAACATGTCATTCTACTAGCTTCCAACCAGCTTAGTGAGGGCGATTATTCATTACATTTGTAAAAAAGAAAAAAAATGTCACGCAAAAATAATATCTACACACACATTTCCCAGTTCCACTCAGCACCACAGTTATCTGCCTGAGCAACTTTGAGCTCAGCAGCAGCATTGAAAGAAGGTAGGTGAGCCCAGCAAACAGTTCTGAGATTAGAGACTGCGATCAACGGCTGTTCACTAAGCAAGCAAGCTACCAGATTTTTTCCAAATCTAAAAGCACACTTAAGTTTTGAAATATAAATGCATTTTATTTTAGCCAGCAAAACTGAAAAGGAAACACTTTTCCAGTAAGACATTACTAGTCTAGAGACAGACCTGAGCACTGCCACTGCTGGTACAAACACACACAAAACTGATGCAAAGGGATGGCCCCACATTCTTATATACCTTTTGCATAACTGTCAGCTACAACAACAGTAACCCAGATGCAATGGTAAGAGTAAGAAACGTAACTCTTATCTGCTTTCTTCTACCAACTTCAGTCAAGTGCAAGACGTATGGATCTTTAGATGTGGATGCTATACTAAATCTAGCCTCTTCTATCTTATTTTGCAAAATATGAGAGAACTCCAAAACCAGAAAGTAAATGCTGGTTTCCTCTTCAAATGGTGTGGTTTATTTGTTGACTGGGAAAGTATTAAGCAATTCCTGCTAAAATATATTGATCTGAAGGGACTTTACTGCGAGAGGGTATGTTACATACCAGGATAAAGCAAAGAACTCTAAATCTTTACAGGCTGCCTCTGCACAGCACCTACAGAGAAATATTTTTGCATTTTTATGTATCTTATACTGTCCATAGAAAATCAGTAATTATGTCTAATGTAAAAATTTGGGTGAGAATAAATCAATAATCATATTATGATTAACAATGATAAAACTCAATCTTTATATAGCACTTTTTAACCCTGTAACTCAAAGCACTTATTGTCTTCATTTCACAAATCTAAGACCTCAGAAATTTTGCAATGCAGTTACAGCACCATTGACTGACTGATCCTGGGACTTAGCTGGGGCTTTTGAGTCCCACCAGATGATGGGCAACAAAACTAGATACCTTTTTTTGTTTTTCTTTCTTTTAACTTCCACCTATGCCTCTATGTATGTTGATCTGCCTCATTCAGCATTTAGCATAGCACTGCTTCCTATCCTGGCTTTCCTTGAACACAACTGTTTTTTCTTTGGAACTGCCCTACTTCCTCCTGCACTGAGCAACTACATGTCCAAAAACACTCACAAACTCAATTTATGCCTGAAAATCTCCACCTGCCCACTCTAGTACCATTAGAGTATGTATCTGTAAAATGATGAAAATTACCAGAAAACAGGAGACACCAGCCTGTCTTTTCCTGGCAGGGTAAAAATGTTGCCTAGTGTTGCAGTTTCTCCCCTTGAAATCGATTTGATTATTAAGAGTCTCTGGTGATGCCATGATCACACCCACAAAAGTAGCATTTTCTAAATCATTTGTATTTGCTGTGCATCCATTCTCCCTCTTAGATAGCAATACCTTTACCTCCCACCCTCATTCGATTTACAAGATGCAGCCTTAGCACCTACTACAGGCAGCAGAACAGACCAAAAAGAGAATCCAAACTACACAGAGCAACACAGTTCAGGAGGAAAAAATACCCACAGTGATCACGCAGTGGTAAATGATATCAGTAGAAATGGCATAGCCATCTTTTTTCCCCACCTTCATTTCATCTTGAATGTCTGGCGCTGCCAGAGCTCCCTTTAACAGAGCAGAGGTGTTCCTGCCAGCCACAGCTGCCAAAAACTGAAGCCTACCAGTTTCACGCAGCTGGATGGATTATGATAAAGTTGTAACTGACTCAAGCATCTTCACCACCAGCTACACTTCTATCCACTCCAGTTGTACCTCTGTAAAATGAAAAGGTGTACCTTACTGTGCCAGTCTGACCAGTCAATCCACCTGAAGCAAGTGAGAAGAGGTATACTCTACCCTCACACACACACACACACACACACACACAAAAACTAAGCTCCATAACATGGCCATTACATTATATACTGCAACGTCTTTTACTTGTCCTTACAAAGTCTCACACACCAGATAGGAACTCCCAAATTTTGGGGCCCCAACAGCTTGGCACTATACGGTGGAAGAGTAGGCAAGGATGATCAAGTGGATGTAGTAACCACTTCCCACCAGCACACCTGCCTGCACACAATCTCTTCGTAAGTCAAGTGTTTTTCATCAAATGAAAAAATATCATCACGATGGAGAGCAGCGAACAGCATGGTATTTTACTTTGTGCCTAACAGCAGAAGGGTTTTCTGTAGCAGAGAATTCAAGGCATAGGGCCTGGGAAGTAGATTTTTCAAGCTCCTCTACCTATAGAATTTGTTGAACTTCCATTTTTTGAGATGAAATGTAAAAGCAGTTTCCTTGTCTATTTCTCTGCTAAAAAAAGATCAACCAACTCGAGCTCCTCTGTAACTTAGTTGCTTTGAGCCATTCCTCTAAAGTTTCATTGTGCATTTTCTGACAATTAACACATGAAATCAGTTACTAGCTTCTTCAGACTCAGAAATAATAACAAATTATTCAGGCATGAAACTGTAATTACTGGTGGCAGGACAATAAACACCATGTAGCTTTGTCTTGCTAAGCAACAGGCAAACTGAATGGATGCAATAATTATCTTAAACCAAGGACACATTCAGATTCCAGCTCATCTTCCTGTCCACGTCTCCACACAGAAGAAGTCTCATCTCTTAAGTAAACAAGCACATAAAGATGCAACCACATTAATAAAGTAGAAAGTCCATGGAGTAGACAGATTATGATCTCATCATTTGTTTTTTGGGTGTTTGTGCTTGTTTTTTAAGCATTTTCTTTCCAGCCAGACTGAGCTAAATTCACTTGAAAAATTTAAACAGAGAGTATCTTGAAATCACATGAGGAAAATTGCTTGGTCATGACTACACTACTCATTTTTAATTTGACAATGCAATTTAATTTGATTTAAAGCAAACACAGAAACCTGGCAAGAGTGGATGCACCAGTGTTAAATGCGACTTTATTCAAAAACAGTAAATGTAAACGCATTTTAAAGAAAAAATCTCTCCTGTGGCTAAGTGCAATGTATGAAGTGTTAAAGCTACAGCCATAATCTAACACTTTTTTTGCAAAGGCTAAACCTTGTAATTAACCCTCAGGCATCAACTTCCACATCGCTCCGTTTTCTGTCCTTGAGACATTTATGGCAAAAATAAGCCCTGTGAGGCCCCATGATGCAGAAACACCCAAGTGCAGGTGTGTCTATGGATATTTGTCTATTTTCTTTCAACACTTCTGCCCTGTGGCTGCTCCCCTTTCCTAATTAATTTCTGCTTATTCTTCTGTTCAGCAGCAAGAGAGGGGAGAACACTCACGCTCTCATGTTTGTGGTCCTCTGGACCACTCCTAGTAGCTGTTCTTTGACTTATCAAATTTCAGGAAAGTCAATGCTGAAAAGAAATGTGCAACTTCTAAGCCATGCCACTCTGGAAGGAAATGAGGTGTGTTCTTTAGGGAAAGGGAAATTGCTTTGGAAGTCTAGACCGAACCCTTCCTTTTCCCTCCCTCCTCCTTCCCCCTTGAATATATTTAAGACAAAACAAAAGGAAGGTGGAGAATGAAAAGGAATCATCAGGCAGAGTTTCCATCCCTGTGTGTAATAAAAACAGAACTGGACATGGATATAAACACTGCTGAAACATCAGCTGGCAGAAAGGGAGGAGAGACACAGAGCTACAGAAGTGCCAAGGATGTTGGCAGCATGTGGCACAACAAAAGGAGAATCAGCAATGAGGTGAAAGGCAGCATATTGCAGGCAGCCAGTCTGATCATCCTAACAGGTTGGATTTGTCTTTAAAACAAGACAAATAATGCAGTTCTGTATCTAGTTGTCTACAACAGTGCCAGTGAAAGGGAAAATCCTGCAAGGTATTTAGTAAACTTACTCTGTTTGGGAGGGAACGTTAGTGATTACCCCAAACTGAAGACACATGAAGAATAGCAGCTATGAGATATGATCAGAACAGCAGGGAAACTTGAAACAATCAATCAAATGAACTCGGGTGAATTTTAAAAGCCCACAGAGACTCTATGAATTAAGATGGAGGAGAGATAGGCCACAGACATTGACCAAAATGGTGTGATTTTGGGAGAAGCCCAGAAAAAAAATGGCACAAATAAAATAAAATAAAGAAAGAAGAAAGAAGAAAGAAAACGAAGAAATCCTTGGGTAGCTTGGTACTACTTGATTCAACTGGGGACCAGCAAGCAAGAAGACTTTACCAATTCAAGAAGCAAAAGAGGGACAAAGTGAATGGATAAAGAAATTGCTGTGTATTAAGGAAGAATGACCAAGGGGGAAAAAAAATCAGACTACAAATTTAAAGATCATGTTAGAGGAATCTATCAATCAAATTGGCAGGATGACCACCACGGGAAGCCATCCTAAGAGGGAGAAAGCAAAAAAATATATGTGCATGTGTGCATCTGAAGTAAACTGCAGTATGGGGAGGCACCAAGTCTCACTAACTTGCTTTATTTCCTGCATAAGTGAAAGGATATATTTTGCTTAAGACCATTTGCTTGATTGTTTTTGAAAAGGAGCAATGGCAGGGGAAGGAGCATGAAACGAATCCACCATGAACTGACTCTGTGGCCACCTGAAGAATTTTGCCCATTCAGAGCATTCTTAATTCTTGCTGCATAGAGAGAGTCAATTAAGCTTACATGACAATTTTTCTTCCCTTCACGGGAAAAAAAAACAAAAACAAAACAAAAACAGGGATACATCAGGAGAGCAGCAGGGCAGCAAGATCACAACTTTCTATTACTGGGGGCCTGAGCTCAGCCAGTGCCCTTGCTCTATCTCCTAACACAGATACACTAATACAAACGGCAGCTCTTGATGTCCTCTGTCCCACTCCCTACTAAAAAATAAAAAAAAAACACTTTGAACCACCCTTCAGCCCCTGCTTTCAGCTGCTGGCACCTGTCTCCATATGGAGCAGAGGAGAGGAAAGGGAAGGAGCGATCAGACAACGCATCAGTTGAGCTCACAGGGAGGAGCACTGCAAATGCCTCCTGAAGTTACGCTGCTTGCATCCTGAGGTTATACTGGACTACAGCGCATGCCAGAGCTCAATGTTAGGTTTATTAGGTTCAGTTTTCTTACTTTCCAGTCAAAAAAAAAAAAAAGGAAAAAAGGAAAGGAGGATTTGGCTTGTTTTTTGACCAAGTGCAGGAAAGAAGTTTTATCCCTTAAGGAAAATTCTCAGGAGTGGGAATGAATGTGAAGATTGTATGCCTCAATCATCCTGTTAATTCTCTAAATCCCACATCATGTGGGGTTTGGATAATGCTTTCAGCTAGGAAACTTTTTTATTATTTATATTTAAAAAAAAAAAAAAAGTGGTCTAGAGCTCCTCCCTTTCTAAATCACTGTTGGACCCAGGAAGACCAGTTTTGTTTTTAAACAAAGTTAGGAAATTGCCCTTAAGCTGGTCAATTCCAGTAATCAGCATCAGAGTAATAACAGGCACTCTGTTGGTTTCCCCTTTGCCAGACCAAAAATAACCATTCAGCTAAATTCTTCCCCAAAATGTTTATTTCAGCTAAAGTAAGTGCAGTTGGGTTGCAGACACATCATTCTTAAAGTCGGAAACCTCTATAAAAGTTGTACACCTTTATACATAACGTTTTAACATCCCTCTCTATATATATTCAGAGGCACCACTAGACATATTACAGGTCTTAGGAAATATATCTTGAAATTACCCAAAAGCATCTCCTCCCCTTATTATTAGAAGCAGCAGCAAAATAATGCATTTTATCAGATGCTGCCTGTCAATTACAGCATACTTGTCATGTACTACAGGAAAAATACTGATTTCTTAAACAATCGGGGAAGATTCTGCTGCTAATAAATCAACATAGAAGTTCCTTTCATATTTACTTTAGCCAGATATAAAGTTTCATCCCTCTAAAAAATAAAATCCTATCAAAATCACTAGAAATTTTCCAGATGTTTTTAAGTCAAAACACTCCAGGTAAACTTGGAAATGACAACTTGTAGCCACAAGGTTATCCAGTGTACTTACAGACCAGACAGCCTGAAGCACAGAGGCAGCATGAAGTCTGTTCTGCTTAGTCCTTTCAAAGCACCCACTGCCAGGACACTGAGGATGTTGCTGAGGGCAGGGACTATACAGCAATATTTGCCTTGGCAGCTGGCAGAGTGATCCATCCGCATCTTGTAGCAAAGTAAAGACACTATCTAGAAGAAGTTTGAACAATAATCACTTAGAACCACTAGAAACCACATATTTCATACCACTGTAGCCACACACATCCCACCCCCTGTCCTTCCAGATCTGGAGAAGAGGAGTACCACGCTTAACGCCTCAGTAGCATCTCAATCAGTATAAAACATTTTTCTCAGAGACTGGAACGGACACTGATGCCAAGGTTGGAGGCAGGAGGATAACATGGAGTTCACAGATATAAAATAACTTTCATAACTTGTGAAATAGTTTATGTGAGTGAGTCTACTGGAACAAGAATGTTAACTAAAAGGAGCAGATGAGAACAATTTTTTCTGCCCATGGTCACTCAGCATGAGATAGCGGAAGGAAATGATGATGAGTCACCTCAACATGGGATGGAGCAAAATCTGAAGGAGTACCAGATACAAAGCCAAAGAGATAAAGGCCAGGGTAAGCTACTGATGAATCCTGGTGAAGTCATAACCAAGGGAATAGATCTTTAATCCCCTTAACACAGAAACATAACACAGTTCTTGAATTATGTTGTTTTATGTTAGCTTTAAAAAAGTAGTAGAATACTAAACATTTTCATTTGTTACCATTCCTATTCTAAAAATAAAGAACATGCAATAATACAAACAAGTCAATATTGTAGCTGTTGCTGCATCCATATAACTGCATTTGCATAGGCATGTATGTACATCTGCACACATAGTAGAAACCAATTCACTATATTTACACACAAACTGTGTAAGGTTTGTTTCAGACCTGAGAAAGGTCTTGTGCTTCCTAAAGATAATTTCTGTTATACTAATTCATCTAATAAAAGGCTTTGCCTCTTTGATCCCTATAGTGGTACACATACTATTTACACAGTAGTGGTATTTACATACATACAGCACACACTTTTTTCTTCTGTTCTTTCCCATATACTCTTTTTTTCTCTGAGCTGTATCAATGGACTGAAAACAGTTACACACTACCAACTGATACAAACAATGTACCCACACTTAAAAAAAATATATTGAGTAAAGCACTCAAAGTAACCCTTCTATAACACACACGGCTTCCTAAGCCGCACTATATATATAGCGTGTGCATATATACATATATATTCTGCCTAAAACCAAAACGGCACTATTTATGTTTTGTACATAAGCAAAGGATAAAACCTTCACATTGCAAGTTTTTACAGTCCCATAATTTACACTCTGGTGTCATAAAACAGCAATAAAATATTTTAGAGATAGCCATAAAACCATGATCCAAGTTCAATCTTTTCAAAAGCTCTGTTTCAACTCCACAATAAGGGTCTGAACAGGATTATTTATATCTGAACAGTGGCAAAGTTCACATGTGGTCCAAACTTTTCCACAGTTCACATGTTTTCTGATGCAGCCTCCCAACTCAGGCTCACCCCTGTCTGGGAGGGGCTGGACATGGAACATTTTCATCAAAAGAGGCTTGCACTATTGAACCCAAAATGCTTCGTCTGAAATGTATGGAAATTCAGGGTAAGTGAAAGAAAGGCAGGGCACTCACTGAACTTCATGTGGCTTTCTGGTAGGATGTGGATTTTGGGGGCCATTCTTGTAGCAGAAATTGCCCCAGCTCTCTGGAATTCATTGCTTCCAGAACCTGTACCTCTTGGCTTTCAAGCATCACATCAACAAAAGCCCAACATCTCTGAAATGTGGTAAGGTGTGAGGCCTCGAGTCTTACCCCTGAACACGCAGTGAAGCTGAGAGTTGGAACTGGAGACAGCCCCTAGATCTGTGACTCCTGTCTTGCCTTACCACAGATGGTGTTTAAGAATTATTTGGATCTTGACTACAGTCCCTGCAGTGAGCTGGAGCTTTGCACTATATTCGGTGGGAATATAAGATGGTTGTAGTACACTGTTACAGAAAAAGCCAAGTTTAGACCTCATAGTAAGGTGGGTAGGCCCACTCTCACAAGCAACACAGTTATTATGTGTATAAATCAATCACAGTCAATCAGAGAATAGCTTTGATTCTGCTTTTAACACTCTGGATTGGAGCAAAGACATTTTCCTAATAAATACTGATAAATACTTTATCAGTAGGATATTAAAATGAGTGTGTAAGTGGGTGTTACACATTAGAAAATAAGTGTAAGAAAATTGGCATACATCATTAAATATAATACCGTGGTGAAAACTTGGATTTTGGTTCTCCTAAAACTCATTTCTTTACTTGACCCCAGGCAGCAGGCCATAAAATACCACCTTGAAAAGTGAGAAATATTACAGTGGGGAGGTGTCTAACAACTCAGTTGCTCTTATTGCTTCTTTTTCCATCTACACAGGATGAATTCATTTTACCTTTTTTTTTTTTTTTTTTGAGGGATGAAACTCCGTTTCCTGAAAATCAGGGTTATGTCATTTTATTTATTTATTTAAGGTTAATGAAATGTAAACAGTCTTTGACTAGACAGGTCTCAGTAATGACTGGAAAATGGATTTTAGAAGACTTTCCAGCTTCCTTCACAGTAATATGGTTTGGGTTTGTTTTTCAGTTGTAGGTTATACTCAGCGTCGAAAGCAGCAAAGTCAGTATTTCAGGATATTCAAGATTCCTGTAAACCTCTAAGAACTGTAACATGTCAGGCCCTGAGTTGGGAACACACTTACCTGTCTATCCTCAAGCACAAGACTTCACATCTTTATTACAGAAAACTTTAATCAAGTATCTAACTTTGAACATGTATTGAAGTGCTCTGCCGAATCTGAAGGATCTGGACCTTTTTAAATAGCAACGTTGTTAATTGACTGCAAAGACGTTACACCCCGCAGCGAGGCTCAGCAGGAGCTGTGCCTGCTGGCAAGCAGCTCTGGCAGCAGGCATCAGCCAGCCGGTCGCCTGCGGCATGGCTCGTGGACCGCGGCGTCACTCTGGGGAACCCCTACCAGCACTGCCAGGCAGGATACTGCTTGCTCTGAACAGACCAGTTGGCACATACCTGGCCATTGCGCACACTATATTTTTAAAAACTCTTCACTTTAGAGCCATCTATAAACTAGCACTGAAGTGATCTACCTAAGTGATAAGTTTTATGGTAGAAGAATACACAAGGCAATAAAATGTCTTTTACAGCTGGTTAAAAACTGAAACAAAGCTGAGGCATTTGATAACTGCAAAGGAGTTGCTAGTGAGGATATTCTAACACAGTGAGCATTTCCGTAATAAACGCAGATTAAAAGAAATCAGACATCATGATTGCTTTCTTAATGTCATTTCATCTTCTGGAGTTGCATGAAATTGCAGCCACCACTTGCCTCAGACTTTCCGCAGAAGCCAATGCCAAGGACTTGTGCTTCAGGTACTAACTGAGAAAAGTAAGGTTTTAAAAAGTGGAAACGTGTTTGAGGGCAAATAAGTAAATAATTGATGAAAGCCACATCCTCAGTGAATGATACAATTAGGAAAAAAATTTCCACAACAGTCATTTTAACTCTCTTCAGCAACATGGCTTTGAAAAGCTGAGAGATCACATTTAGCCATGTTGTAGGCATGGGCACATCAATTGACCTCAAAGAAGTTAAACCCACTGCAGCAGCTCTGAATTGGTCCAAAGTGTTCAATTACCCATTTTATGAATGTAAACATTACTGTGCAACATTACAGATATTATACTGAGAAACTCAACTGTCTGCCTAAGAAAAGACTACTTCATGGTGTCAATGAAGACTTTGGTGTTGTTCATCAAGGGAACATTTGATATTTCTGGGTTGTGACTGACTGAAATTCTTCTCTTATCATGGACTGCTGGATTATAGGGCATTAAATTAAAATAATTTGCAAATATTGCAGTTCATTTAGGTTACTTCACCTTAAAATCAAGCTTCCCACATACCCCTCCTCAAATGAAAAGCAAAATCACAGGAATTTAGGCAAACCTTCATATGATTTTAATTATAGCACAATAAATTTTATGTAATTACTCCTACTCCTTCCTCACCAAAATCTTCATACAACTTTCTCAGTTCAGATATTTTGCTGCATACACTGTCTATGCTCTCTCTTCTTACATTGCACTGTGCTTTTGTACACTATCAAACAACACAGGCCCCCACTTTCAGCTGGAACTTTCATGCAGTTTTGTCATGCAAATGAAACAAAATAAGCCAGTTATTGCTTCCTCTGCTCCAGCTAACATCCCTGCTTACTTTGGATGGGTGATTGGTCTGTAGTTTCTGGTTACAAATTCATACATAAGTTAGATAAAATGCAAAACGTAGTTAAAAAAAGGTTTGGCTATTCACTGTGTGAAACTACTTCTTAAAACTGTTTTGAAAACTGTGTGTCAAATTTCTGACTCATTGCTACTAATAATTTTTAACGTACCTCTGCTGTACAAGGTTAGCTTCAACACTTTTAGCCACAGATTGTTTGAACTTCAGCAGAAACTCCACAAGTTTTATATGCTTTGTGTTACCTTATTTGTGACATCTTGAATAAGGCTATTGCTGTTTAGAATAATTTATTTTGTGTTCGAAAAATACTTGTAGAAATTCACAGCTAGTAGGACACCATCAAAAAGGTATCATATTTGACATGATTTTCGTTTGTCCTTTTTGAGGATGGAATTATTTTTTGGTACATTGGCAGACTCTCTTAAGTAACATGAAGCCCAAGGTGCCACACGTTCTCTTAGTGTCACTTTATTCAAAACTGTAAGTAAAATTTTCTGCTCTTCTTGATGATTTTTTCAGTAATATTTTACACTACAAAAGAATGGTGTAGCTTTCTGGTTCTTCAATCATTCCCAGTGTCCCGTAAATGACACATGAAGGATGTAAAGAGTGTCAGTTCTTCTGTCACCACAATATTTGGATTCCTACTCACATATTCAAACAAATTTTGGGATACTGAATTTAAACCAAGCCTGAGTACTTGTGGTTTTCTTAGCCCACAACCAACTTCCCAGACTTTCAGTTTACAAAAGTCACTGGAACATTAATAATTCTTCTTCCCTGAACCACAGATACTCCCTTCCCATTTCACTCGTCTTCCTGTAAACATATTTTTGCTTCAACACAAAGCAGTTGCATCCTACATATCTAATCAGCATGACCACAGTACTTTAAAGCTGTTTTCACTCAAAACTACAGTGTCCAAACTATTCCTACATGCAACTACCACAAATATTTACCCACAGGAGCTTCTTTGCCTTAAGTTGCAGTGAAGAGGCCTGATTTTTCACACATCCCTTTCTACTTAGTAATAAATAACTTATCTCTATAAATCTAACCTTCAAACATACCAAACACCTAAAGCTTAGAGACAACGGGCACCAATGAGGCATGATGCAAGTAGCTCATTCTGGCATGACAGTGTTTACTTCGTGTCCCTATTTAAACACGATCCCAAGAAGTAACATGCTCCTTTTCTTCCTCTGCCCAAGAAAACTGAAATCTGGGGTAGCATGTCTGATTCCAGCATGTTAAAAACCATATGTTGTTTTTTCAGGTTTGTTTGTTTGTTTGTTTTGGGGTTTTTGTTTGTTTGTTGTTTTTTCTTGTTTATTTTTCTTTTGTTTTGTTTTTGTTTTTAAAAGAATGCTGACAAGCTCTTCCCAACTCTATCCTTCCCCTTTACTTCTCTACTCACCTAGTTTCTTACAAGTTGTTTTTCCCCTCACTGGGACTCCAGTGGGTTTTGTGCCCAACACTGCAGACACATGTTGATTCAGACACAGAGAACACCCGGGGTGCGGAGGGAGTGCAAAGGGATGTGCAAAGATGACTGTAAAAATGTCAGTATTTCAAGCAAGTCTTCTTTCCTTTCCTTTCCCTTTCCTTCTCCCCTTCTGTGGTGGACCCTGTAAAACAAGTATCCCCTTTCTCCCCCACCCAGGCTATTCCGGTGCTGCTCTCACTCTTGACATTACTGCAAGTCTCATGACTTGAAGACTTAGTTCCCAAAGAGAAATGCTCAAGTGAGAATGTCATGACCAGTTCACCACAAATACTGCCATTATTCATAGTTAGGCTGAATTATTTCTGCCCACCATGGATCACATCATTATGCAAAGGCATGACCTAAGACTATGGGGAAAGACTGGCAAAAGGCCTCTTTAAGAAGCGTGCCAAATTTGACCGATTCATTTCACAAACAAAGCACGTGCTTGAAGGTAATCTTTATGTATTCCAAGTATTTTCATGCTAAAAAGAGTCCAGGTATCTATTTCTGGGCTTCTGTGCACATGTTTCCCTGACTTACATTTTCAAAAAAGAAGAGACTAGATCTTATAACAACAATGTGAAAACAGAGATTCAGCTCTGTTTTTCCATAGCTTCATTCACCACTGTGGTCACTGCTCTTGGCAGTGACATTTTAAAAGTTGGGAAAAAAACAAACAAACAAAAAAAAAAAACCAGAAAATATAACAGGGCTGACTTTCAGATTTTTTTTTCCTTTTGAACTTCAATGTTGTCAGCTTCATGCTTAGAGTGCATATTTAAATCTTTATCAGCCTATTTCTTTTTTGCTAGGATGTGTACAGGGAAGTAAGTCTATAATTAAGAAAAAATACACATTAACAAAACAGACAAAGAAGGGAAGACTTCTTTTCAATTAGAGAGGAGACTCAAAGAGAAAATTACAGCAACCCATGTTCAGTGCATCACCACGTGAAGACATGGTTAGCCGTGACACACGTACGTGACAACAAGCCACGCGAGGCTGGGAGCTGGACCCACAGGGTACTGCAGTGCGGTGACTTCATGGCAATGATCTCACCCTGCTGCCTGGATCACGAGCCGGGGCGGGGGGGGGGCGATAAATGTGGTTGGGTTTGGCACATGCACTCCATCAAAAGCTGTGCAGGACTGTCATCACACTAACGCTGCCATCTGAATCAGCAGGGGGCAAGCAGAGGAGGTAAAGGGGTGCAACAAGGTGGGAAAAGGCCACGCTTAAAATATTTTGACACTATGGCACACTGCCCATAGGCTCCACAGGTTGCTTGGAAAGCAGAATGAGGAGAAATAAACGCATAGCAAAGATTTTGCTAATATGTCCATCTTCCCAGCCAGGCTTGATTCAGCAACCTCAGGAAAAAGACTGTTGGAGCTACAGAGAGGGAAAGATACCTTTCAGGCTGCACTGATTTCATCTATTATCCATGGTTTATGTCATACTCAGATTTCTCGTCCTTTAGCCATGCTTACCTTTTCCAGTTAAACTCAGCAATGTTCACGACAAAGAAACAGGTCCTCCTTATAGTGCCTGTAAGTGTTATTTTGCCTCTTTCATCTTAAGGTAGTTTTCGGTGGCTGGGGACTCTCTTGGCTGTGCTGCATCTCAGTACATGCAGAAAGCCCTGGAGGCAGCAGGAAAGGTGAGGAGAAGAGGGTCAGAGCAACCTGGACACACCAGAACAAACAATTGTGCACACCATGAAGGCAGCCTACCTACACAGCATGCCTGGAAATTAATGTTTTAGGGTAGTGAAAGGCCACACTGTTATAAGATTGCTTAAGGGCCACCCACAGGTCTAATAAATAAGGGACTTACGGAGAGATGGAAGAAGTTGCTTATGCCAAAGGAAAGTTAAAATATGTTCTTGGAGAAAAAAAAAAAAAAAAACCACCTTCTCTCTCCTCCCATCCCATTTTCCTTCTGCTCTCCTATTCTAAAGCAAAGAAAAAGCCTCACATATGGTAATCCTGCTATGTAAGATCCCTAGAAGGAGGGGAAGGACATAAATAGGGGAATTCCATTTACATCAAAGCTTGGATCTTGTTTTGCTTCATTTCTCTTTAGCTTGCTTGTTTTTTTTTCCCTAAGGCTTTAACTTTTTTTTTTAATTTTATTTTATTTCTTTAAATGTTGCAGGAAAAGCTACAGAAAACATGTCCAGGTTTATTTCCAGTGTCCATGCTCTTCTCCCCAGTGCTTCATGCCCTGCTTCTCTGGTGCACACCTAGCTCACCCAGAGCTCCTCCAAACCGCCCTTCTGAGACCCAGGGCGAGGGCATAAGAAGTGACCCAAGTACCTCCAACCACTGTAGCAGTAATTACACATTTCCATTGTTTTTCTTAGATCAAAAAAGCAACATATATCAAACTACAGCAAAACAGTAATATCTAGGGGTGGGATGAAATGGTTGAATTGTACTATTTTTACACTTTATTGGCCACTCATGCTCTCTGTGCGACTCATTTACTCCTCCCTTCTCCTGCAAGCCGCCATCCCTCTTCTCACTGCCTCCATCTTAGAAGTGCTTGCAAAATGCACGAGGGCAGCGCAGGGCAGATGCCAGCGCGGGACCTCTCTCTGTTTGCATGCAGGCACGGTGTGCGAGGGAGGTTTGGTGCCTGCAGGTTTCCATGGCAACGCAGCCACACAGTAAAGCAAGCCTCACATAGGTTTTTCCACAGAGGTGCACAACACAATAGAGCTAAGCTTAGGACATATAGCTAAGCCTAAGGCACAAAAGGAGTTACCACCTCCATGGCACAGCATTTCCCTTAATGTTTTCCCATGACTGCCTCTTTTTTCCCCCCATGTAGCTATGTCTTTTCTAAGCAAGTATTGAAGAGCATCATTTCAAGAGCTCATATATACATGCACATAATAGAGTATAGTTGCGCATACATACAGACAAGAGAGACCACACAATCTATACATGGTCAAACTGTATTTCTGGTGACCCCTCTTTACCCTCTTATGTCTGAGAGAGTTTCTTAAGGGCTTTCCTCAGAACCACAAAGCTGGAGCTTTAATTCCTGACCTATTTCCAAAGCTCAGCGAAAGCCAACACAGATGTACATTCACCACAGAAATGTCCTGTGATTTTTGTAAAGCAATTTAAGAAAGAAATCTGAACTTGCAAGGCTAAGCACTCTGAAAGCTCTCAGATCAAAAAAAAAAGTCATTGGGGGTGGGTGGGGATCACATCATCTGATTTAATGTTTTCCTTTTTAAAAGAAGGTGATTTTCATTAGATGAAAGTGCTTAATGGTTTGAACAGAAATTTGTTTCAAACTTCCAGCATGGGTACAGCACCTGACAGCGAATCATTCCCTAAGCTCATGCAAGGGCAGAAATCCCATGTTGCACAGGACATCCCTCTGCACCACCATCTTCCTGCATCTCTCCTGCCTTGAGCTAATTGTGTTCCTCAAATGGGTGGGAAGGCATGACCACTCTCAACAGGACTTGAGACATCCCTCAGAGACAAGCACAAGATTCTAAATTTAGGGCACGCAGTGTTTTTTGCAAAAGCTTGAGATCCTGCACGCCTTACTGCAAATTGCCATTCTGATTTCTGGAAGGGGCCATTCCAGACTCCCCTAGGATCATGCAAAGACCTGATACAATATTTGTTTGACTCTTGCAACATTTTACTAGTCTTGCGATACTAGGCTGTAGAGACCTGTTGCCAGAGCTGAGTATCTTATTCAACCCTGCAAGTACCAAACACAGGAGAGCACTAAAAAGCACTAAAAAGTACAACCATCTTCCACAAATGCTAGACATCAAAGACTAATGTTTCCTGACGAGCCAAAATTGACACAATGACAACCAATTATCCTGTAAGATCATATGTGTGGCAATGTTTCCAGCTATCCACACTTACTTTAAACATTTCACTTTAAATGCAATGAAATGAACTTTAAAATTGGCAGTTTAGCATAATGAAGCATTTGCAACAGCTGCATTGTCTTTTTCTCCTATTGCTCCTAATCAGCACCCATAATTTGCACTTAATTCAGATTATCAACATGCCACTACTATAAAGGAGACAAATGCATCATTTGATTGTAAAAGATTAAAAATACTGCTTAAAAGCTAGCAAGTAAAATATGAGCACATGAAATACAATAATCAGTAAGTTTTCTCACCTAGGGTGTGAGAAAGTGGACATGAATGTACGGAAAGTTTCCCAAAACCTTCCCCTCTTCATTTCACATACTGTATGTAAGAGCATGCCAAACCCCAAAGCAACATTCCCAGTTTGGGGGCAAAAAAAAAAATGTAAACCACATGCTTTCCATTAATAGCACTCTCCTCCTTTAAATAAACCTTGTGCACTCAGCCTGTGAATATGTTACAGTTTAAATATTTTGCTAACCTTATGCTATATTCTCAGGAAAGCAAAAAGCAACCCTGACATACATCTGCCCCCAAACAAGTTATACACGGGTGTAGCTAAAAGGCGGCTTTTCATCTGTTCAAAAAAACCGGGGTGCCTCATTAGGAACGCAGCCCAATTCCTCCTAGGTCAGCGGCAACAGCTCTGCTCAGAGCTCCTGCTATCTGGCCACAGCAAGGAAACTGCTTGCTGACACTGCATTTACAACATCAGTTTGCCCACACACACACGGGAAAGAAGGAAAATAACATCAAAAGAAACACTGTTACTGTGTTTTAAATGAGAAACTGCTATCTGAGGAAAGAGGAGGAGGCTTCTTTGGATGGATTATACTATTTAATTAATTAAGCCACATACCAGAAGCAATCCAAGTGCAAAGACAGGACTGCACTGAAATGACAGGCTTGCCCAGCGCCTCTCACCAGAGAGGCCGCATCTGGTTGCAACCGGAAAAAAAAGGGGCATTGTGAAAGGCCATGCTCTATCTGCTACGGAAAAAGCGGACGCCTTCCCCCTCATCAAGCTTTGCACTGACAAGCTATACCTTAAGCCACTGGACGGATCAGAAACCAAAGGACAAGAAACCAGCCTTGCCACGTGCAGCCAGTGCAACGCGGTGGGGCATCGAGGGGGAAAAGGCAGTCACCCTCCAAAATGGTGGGCCGGGAGCGGTGCTGGGACAAGCGCCCGGCCGGTGGTCTCGTGGTCATGGCACGGGGAAGCAAGGGAGCGTACCAGCGGTATCAAGTTCAGTCGTTTGTGAGGGGGCATCCTTATAAACAAAACCAGCCAAGGGTATTTTATATGCAAAATGAGAGGAAATAAGAATGAAATCCCCCAAAAGGGACAAAAATCCAAGAGCAAAATAATCATCAGTCCTCCTCTAACTCTGGCCCCTAAAAGTGAGTGAATTAGCACTTAACACATATGGACTGGCCACACTGGAGCCCATACATCACATACATTTTGCCCCATGGCATTTTTAATTAAAAAACAATAGCAACAACAATAATACATCAGCCTTGCTTTTAAAACCTGGGCAAGGGGAGATTAAAACTACAACTGCAAGGGCAATGGCACTGAGCCTTTCCATTCAGTATGTGAATCCAGGGTTGTAAACAGCAGACTGCATGCAGCACAGTGTAAAGAGGCAGAAGCAGAGAAGCCACAAAAAAAAAAAAAAAAAAAAAAANAAAAAAAAAAAAGTGCCTTTGAATGACTAAAACTAAGATGGTGGAAATTGCCATCTACTGCTGGTGTCAGCATCACAGTCACAGCTATCAACAATATCCAAACTTAAAAATCATGTTGTTTAAAACAATTCTCTCAACTCTTTGTTTGGAGGAAGGCTCAGTCATGTAATACACATGGATCATACTTTTAGTATTTTCCTCCCCCCAAAAGGCTAGAAAATACAAAAAAAAAAAAAAAGCTAAGAGGCATAGTTGATCATGTTATAACAGAAATGTAGTTTGAAATTAAAAAAAAAATAAAAACCACACACAACAGTAATCCCTCTGCAAAAACTGCTGGCAAATTATCATTTACAAGTTGGCCATTCTACTATAAATTTTTGGAGTTTTGGGGGAAAACCTAGCAGTAAGCTGAGCAGTGTCTCTGATGTCAGTTGTGCCTTTAGACATGTATAAAGGTAGAAAAAGGCTTTATCATAGATTTATCTACAAACATGCACAATTATTAAAAATACCTAGATTGGCCTAAGGGTGGTAGAAAGAAGCATCCAAAATGGTGAGGTAACTGTTAAAAGTCAGAGTGCAGAAATAAACCAGCACTGCACACCCAGAGAGTGACCTCTCCCCAGCCTGTCTCAAATCTCCAAAATCCAGCAGCCTGCCTGGGCTCCAACCAAATTTGTCCTCACAGGTTTCACAGAATGAGAGCTTCCACTTTGCTTTAGTAATGTTTCAAGTAGAGTCACAGATAATGTTGCTCCCCTCTACCTTCTTCACCAATACTCTCCCAAAAAGGCCAGAAGGAGGAAATCTAAAACATCACCTAATAAAGCAGCTGTTTGGAGACTAGGAACATGTTGACTTTGCAGGCTGTGAGCTGAGCTCGTTCCTTGCATTTCCAGCCAGAGGTCCACACTGTATACATGTGGGTGAAGAAATGTTGCCAAAAGGAAAAGGCCATCCTGGGTTCCTCCTTTAGAGGCTCCAGTTGCACCCCATGAAATGACCCAAATCTCCCTTTGGAAAAAAAAAACAAATAAGAATCAATGTCTCAGTGTGCTCTTGATGCATGCTGCTAAGGCAGAATCAACCATGAACCCAGAAGGGCACGCTGCAAGTCAAATTCTTCATACATTTTAATTACAGTTTACACAAAATGAAAGTCAGGTTAATAAGCTCGGTTCATAAAAAATTAATAAGAAGTGGCATTTTTGTGCAGAAGATCAGGGGATGTAGCCTTTGGAGAGCTGATCAGAAAAATATGTTGCATGCAGAAGTCACCTCTAGCCCTCAACTGGGAAAGAGAAGGAGCAAAAGGGCCAGGGGATGGAGAAAGGAACAAGGGATTTTATTTAATAAAAAAACTTTTTGAAAACAAGCGTTTCTCATTAAGCTGGTCCCTCTGTACCAGAGCTGCAGCTCTGAAAGGTTTTTTTCCCATGTGTTGTTTCAAGACCATTAAACGCACGCAACGCCACAGACGCAGAAAGCAGAAGAAAACCATTTTGAGCAGCAAAGCTGGAAAGGCAAACAATAGCTGCCACCTCCAGATAGTGAAAAAACACACTTTCCCGAGGGGGCTGCGGCCACCCATATGTAATGCAGATAAGTGAGAACATGTTCTGCTCTGGCTGAGGCGAGACTCGTTGCCGCAGCTGCTGGCTGGAAGCACTGGGTGGCCTTCACTCCAGCCGCCCTCCGTGCTTTCAGATGGAAAACATGAGCGCAGAGACCTGGACGTGTTCTGAGCACAAGGGCCCAAAACGGAGCAGGGGTTGGGGCTGTCCCCTGCCAAACACTGAGTCACGACCCAGGGAATCCCATGCTGAGCCCGTGGGCTGGGCTGCGCATCAGGGAAACACCACCCCGTACCTCCCAGTAACTCCACCAAAATTACCCCAGTACATCATGTGCTTTAGCTGGTCCTTTCTTTCATCACCTTTTGGCTATGTCATGTACAACAGTAGTGTTTCCAGTAAGCAGAGTTAGAGAAAGGCACAGCGCTGCACCAGGGTTTGCTCTCTCTCTCTCCATCTTCATAGCTCCATGCCCAGGGTTGCACCTTACAGCTCCTCACGTGTTCCATGGAGGTGCCTGTGACTCCAGTTCCTTGTGCTAAATTTACTTCCAAACACACCATGGGGAGTATTAATACGTGATTCAGTCTAGGATTAAAAAGGGATTTTTATTTTATTTTATTTTTTTCCCAAACAAGGTGAGTGGGAAATCATGAAGTTACTTCCAGAAGAATATCATCTGCAAGTTAGAACCCTTCAGTTAAAAAAAAAAGTTTTAATTTATTAATGAATAGCTACTGTCTTTGTAATTTTGCTGTACTTATTCCATTACTGTCTGACACTTCCTATTGTCACTGCCTGAATTTTTAAACACTTCCGCATGACTAGTGCTAATCTCCACATTTCATGGAGGGCTGGTAATAAAGAGAGAGATGCATGGGTGTATGCGAACAATTATAGCTAAACATGTGCTCTAAAGCCCTTATCTCAATTTCTAGTATTTCTCCCTCCTAACTTCCAGCTTCTGAAAGGAAAACAAAAATGCAAAGAAATATTTTTGCCCCTTCATTTTGGACTTGCATTGGATTTGTTCCTGACTGAGAAAGAGAAACAAAGTTCCTTCTCAAAGCAAAAAGACTGCCAACACAAGGTGCAAAGATGCAGGACTCATGTGTAAAACAAACGTTGGCAGCAAACTACGCTTTGTATCTTGATTTTCTTTCAGAAACTCTTGTAGAACTGGTACAACAAGCTATTGTGAGCAGCTGCTTTGAGGATATAACCTCAATATAAACAACCTCTGATTTACACACAGGACTACGTATGCCTAGACAGTCTTTTATTTGTTTACTCCCAAGTATTTTGACACCCCATTTACCGTGATTCTCTCACAGTTTTTTCAACAGACAATTGCAAATGCCTTATGCATTTGAAAGCACTGTTAAGGGACCTTCTTTTAATTCATATTTTCTTAAAATCCTACTATTCCACACCTTGAAAGAACAGCCAAAGGACTACTCTGTATCATTAGATTTCACTGGCACAAAAGCCAAGCATACAGACTGCAAACACAACCTTCACCCATTTTACTCCACATTAGAAACATCTACCACATTTCTTCCACACAAAACAAGGGTACAGCAAGTGGAGATACCCGTTCCATACACCACTGATGTCAGGGGCTAGCCGACTTCAAATCCAGCCCAGTGTGTTTGCTGCGGCTAGTTCTGTGACATGCGTGGCTTGAAGCTAAGCCAAGATGCACTGGTTGGTGCTGGAAGCAAAAATGGCTCCGCGCATTTGGAGGGCAGAGGCTTGGGGTGAATAGTTCAGCCACTGCTTTCAGAAGTGAGGTACAACACTGATGGCTAAAAACAGTGAGCTCAACAGGCTGACGGGTCAATACCAGCACTAAATAATGCACATTGAGTGCAGGGTATTTATTTACAAGGTTTTACATTTTTCTGTTCTGATTCTGCTTGTTGTTTTATGCTGTTTTAGAGAATGATGCAATTCTTCACTAGGGCTCCCATGCTTGCCCAGGTAGCTGCTGCATACCTTCATGTCCTTCCCAAGCTATACAGCAGATCTCACCGTGCCTTTGGGCAGGGGACCCTGTCCTACCACTTCTTTGCATCCCCTCTTTTGCTTCTTTCCTTCCTCCAGGTCGCACAGGATTCCTTTCTCCTCTCTACCACTACAGCCCTCAGTCTTGTCTCCATGCTGATCTCCCCTTCCCTCTGCTCCCCATAACATCTCTGGGCAGGGGTCCCTGCCTCCTCATCCCTTTTCAAGCCCTCGGTCACCTTCCTGTCCCTGCTGGCAGCAGTGCCCCTCCCAGCCATCATGGATGGGCTCCCTTTCCCATCACCGGGTCTCCACTTCCCACACACACTGCTGCACTGGGTTGGTTTCCTACCCCCAGTGCAGGTGCTTATTACCACGCTATGAAATCTCCCCACTCCCCCATTAAAAACAGCATAAGTGCATAAACATGATCAGGAGTGGCAGGAGGAGCCCACGAGAACCCTCCTTCTTTTTCTTAAAACGCTGTGACATGTACACTTCCACAGTAAAGACCAGCATGGCAAACAGGGACAAATGACCATAACGCCTGCTGCTTAAAAACGTTCATTTCATGCAAGCAATAGCTATTTTTCACCACCTCACTCCAACACCAGTTTCTCCATGCTGTACATGTGCTGTGGACATCTGCCTGTGGACAGGGATGGTTTACACCATGCCACCAGCACCTTGTGGTTCTACTGGTGGCCAGGACATACAGTTAAGATTTCCCCATAGCCCAACAGCCACTTGCTTCCATAACTTTGTTACTGTAGTCTTACAGCAGCCTTACTGTCCCGGTAACAGCAGCACCTGCCGCAGTTCTTGACAAAAAGCTTTTGCTCCCACGCTACTGCTTCTTTAGATGCCATGCCCTGGCACCCCTGGTTGTCACTGTGAACAAATTATTCTTGCCAGTAGAAACTGTACTTCTGTCTGAACTTGTCTCTTCTTCCATTGACAGCCAAAAATGTAGCAGAACCAATACAGTTCATTGCACTGGGCATCAGCAAACAGAGTAGGTACATAGTCAGCTCAGCCAGACTCATAGCTGGGTAACCACATGATATGAGATGTCTGTGGCCAGTCATTCATAGCTAAATTCTATCTCATAAGCCATGGCCATTCACCAGAGGTTCCTCAATACCCAACAGCATTCACCTGAGAAGCCCTTAACCAGTGATTTGCAAGTATCTCTTGAACTTGGCATATTGGGTGGGGAAGTGTCCTGCTTTATTGTGGTCCCCCATATTCAGGTAAACTGTGCTCAGCTTATTTTGTTGTTGTTACGGTTGCATTTCTCTGTCTTAGCAGATAAAGAGGACCTACATTATAATAGCTCTGGGTTTAAACCGAACTAAAAGCCAGTAGCAGGTATCACTCCTAATAAGCCAAAGGCACACCAAGAAAGCTCACCGATGTTTGAATGTGCTGGCAGACTTGCACGGCACACCTGCTTCAAAGCGCAGGTGGCTAAAAGACACTGCTTAGTTGTTTGTGTAATATTTTAAGAGCAATCCTTAGGTGAAAGCAGTTCATAAGGAATGAAATGGATAGGTTTTGTATGGCTCGCACAGCTCTCTCCCTACCCCCAGTCGAAACCATTCATCCATCCACTTGGCATCTAGCCTTTACTTCCAGAAAGAATAACCAACATTTCTAAACATTACTCATACAACTAACTACAGGTGCTGCTCATAACCCAGAGCTGTCCAACTTTAGTGCAACAGGCATGTACACTCGCAATTTAACTGCAGCCCTAAAGCTATGTCTAGCTTGCATATGCACAACTATTTACATGAATTGTTATACAAAGAAATTCAAACCATCATGAGACCTGATTGTTCTTGTGATTTCCTTTCAACGTTAATGAAAAGCCTGCAAGCAAACAATGTTCTCCTCACCTTGAAATGACAGGGAAAGTGAATAAGCAAGCCAGGCTTTGAGGACTATACATAGCTTTTAAGGTTCAATCTGGACCTCCTAAAGCAAAATTTTCTAAACTCACATGCCCTCAGATCTCATCTACTGAGCACTTTCAAATACAGGACAAGGTCTAAAATGTACTATTCCTCTCACTACAAAGAAAAAAGTACACCTAATCCTCCAGGCAATACTTTGAAAATTTATTCCTTCATGCCTTTATATTTAAATAATGACTTTTGTCAAAAACTTACAATGATTGCATTTAAGACCTTTTCATTTGCTTTAGGTAACTAGATTACACTACCTGTAGTATCTCTACTCTTCCCTAGGAACTGTCAAGAAGGACAGAAAACCCTCAAAGTCATGAGGCAACATTATCTACTTGTCCAGGGCTGAAATGGGACATCTTCTGATCATGCTCCCTGTGCGGATCCAGCTAGCAACATGAATCAAATTTCTGAATGCAGGGATTGATCACAAAACCGTTTGCACTGGTACAACGCCAGAGAGTAATTTAAAAATATTATCTACTTTCTAAAACTCTCCTTCTTCTATTCCTCTCCTCAAGGCAAGAGCTACAGATAAAGTTTTTTCCAGAAAGGATACCTAATTACCTACAACATCAGATCAAGTAGGTATTGCATGCTTTAATTTATGTCTACAGCGTTCCTTTTGGATACAAAATAAGAGGTAGACCAAAGAAAGCTTAACAAATTTTTGACAGACAAGTACACTAATTTTATTGTCTATTTTGAATTTGAAATTTAGCATCAATTCTCAATTTTAAAGCAAAACAGTGTAGTCATGACAGAACTCTGTCTTTATCAGATTAAACATAATTTGAAACATACCTGCTCATTCAAGCCATGCAATGTACTAAGATGCAGGGTTCATTACGCTATCTGCCACGATAAGAGCATAAGCACCTGGCAGAGGAGTGTCTGAATGCACAGGCCAGCAGGCACGCTAGGGAACTGCCCCATGCACAACTCTGGTTCAGAGGAATTTGCTCACTGATAAACTACTTCACATTACTTCACTTTAACCACAGGTCAAAAGCATGTACTGAGGCAGTAGGCAATTACCATGAACTCAATAAACTCATCCCACAGTATTTTGCTTGTATTCCCACAGCCATGTTTATGGGTGCCAGAGCTAGGCTGGCTCGCTACCTTCTGTTATTTTAACATTCGTGTCCTTCCACCTGTTCATATTTGTCCTGGGGGATGAAAAGGTATTGCACAGCTGTAGGAAAACTTCGCCACATTTGTCTTTTTACATTTTGACAGTGCAGCAACATAGAATAATCCTACATAACAAATACCACTGCTGCACTGTCCACACTGGCGTCTGACAGCATCCTCATCCTGATGCAAGGCTACAATGAGTGACAATAAAAGCACAACTCCCTTGCTTTACAAGGTTGCTCCCTAAAGTTGAAGCCAACAATAAACCCATAATATTGACAACTGGGATTACTACACAAACTCTGTGAAGACTGTCATTTATACGCAAGTACATCTCAGCAAGTTTGAGGATCTGTAATTCTTAAACTCTGTTTTTAGCTTGTAACACCTGAACTCAAAGACTTGTACCTACTCTACATTCCTATCTTCATTGATTCAATTTATCTGAGTTCATAACATCTCCATGTATTAGTCCATGTATAAGCAACAGAAAAATTCTTAACTCAAAATATAGATGTAGTGCAGCCTATAGCATATGTTATTTTGCCAGAACTTTTAAATCTGATATATGCCCTTTCTTTTGCTCCTTCATGCACCTTTCCCGTAATTCCTATTTACTTTCTACATTGCCTTCATTTTCTACTCCTTTTTTCTCCATCCAATGGTATTTGTCATTTTTCTTCTTTTTTTTTTTCCTCCAGAAACTTGTGCTCCATTTCTGTCTCCTGCATCTGTATTAGTGTCTTTCTTACAGTCCTCAGCAGTCAAGATGGAATTAAGACTTAGAGCTAACATTGTCCAAATGGGTATTAGATGAAGCAAAACAATTTTTCTAACACTAATAGCAACACCGAGTAGAACATACATACAGATAGGGAATTTTGTCGGGCGGAGAAGGGGGGAAGGAAGCAGTTTTCCTTTGTATAAAAGCCTTCCCTAGGCTAGTTTATGCTTTTAAGTGATTATTGAGACATTAAAAATTCTACAATTTCAAAAAGACTTCATAAAAAAAAATAGCTCCTGTTAATCATGTGTCACTTTGTTTAACTGTAAGATAATTAACATTTTTCCTCCTTACTTCATTTTACTAGAAAAAGTAAGGTGTTACATCACCTTATACCAGTTTGCACTTGTATGCAATTTACAATATAAGTTTATACTTCAATTTCCTTGTCTGCTGTCAGCAGCATTTCTTCCTTGGGATGTTAAAACAAGATGCTGGATCTTCAGGGCATTCTATGTGAAATACAATTATTTATAAAAATGCTTACTATTTTCAAAACAAATATAGGGGATTGAGCAAGCACAGATTTAAAATGAAAACCTAGAAGCCTGTCAAAGAAGGGAGACCTGCTGCATGAACAGCAAACTAAACTGAACAATAGCCATGTCTGGATTTCCAGTATCATGTGCATCAGAAATATACAGAAATGTAAAAATGTTGACTTTGGATTACCAAAATATGGATTAAGATGGTTGTTGGCAGATAAGCTCTTTTGAGTTTGTTTAGAAGTTTTATACTGTCATAGTAATTTGGGGGAAAAGCCTGGGAAAATTATGATAAAAAAAGAGAGAGACTGTGCTCATGCAGATGCCAAATGTGGTTCTTGGAGCCACAGAGAACCATCTGGTCAACTAAGTTTTATGTTGTCGTAATGTGATATTATTAGGCTGTTTAGCTTGATGCATCAGAAGGATGAGGACCTGAGGTAGATCTTAGATACAAATCTGCCCCACATACACGTATTTTTGATGCCTATGTAATGCTTTCATATGAAAGCTTATAGATTAATTTATCAAAGAGTGAAGCCAATGCAAAATTATCATAGTCCAACTCCTTCTGGAGCAACAAAGCTACATTTGGAATTGATCCTCAGATATATTTTTCTCCACTCAATAAAGAACAAAAACCCTTACCAAAACTTTGCTCAAATGCATCTTGTCTACTTCCACTGAAATTCCTCCCCATCTCTTTCACACACACAAAGCTCATATAATCCTCTCTTCTCAAAACAGAAGTTCAACTTTAGCTATCAAACATTGTATTGCTCCTAGATGTGTGGGCAGGGTAAGCAGAAGATCTTAACTGGGAAAAGACCTAAATCAGAAAAATTTAAAGACAGTCATCAGTAAATAAAATTTCCCTTAGGAGACAGAAGGCTTTGTTACACTTGTCTAACTAGCATTCTATTCCAGATAGACATATATTCAGGGGACGGTCTTTAAGTACTTTGCAATTGCTTTTAGTGGGATCCCTTGCTAAGTATTCATGTATTTATTTGGGGGATAGTTTAACCTCAGCTAAACTTACGACACCAGATTTTCTTCACTAAGTTAGGACTAACTTTGGACTTCAGAATAACAGCTACATCTAAATTAGTCAGTATGAGCACCCCTCACTGTGTCTTGTTTTAGAAATCACAGGTGTGCACACAAAGACTTAAAACACACTTCAAAATTATTTTGCAGAGAAACAAGTTTTTTTCCCCCCACAGTATTTACTATTGAGCAACAGGCAAAAGAAGATTGAAACTGTAGAAGTATAGCATGTTTTTAAGCTAAAAGAAGTAAAACACCTAGAACAGGTATACGTCCAAGGAAAACTCTACCACACAAAATAGTCATTGCTGATTACTGCTGCTGTGCTATTTCCAAATGTTCCTCTACCAAAGGTAAGCGAAAAGAATCATTCAAGATGGTGGCAAGCAGTGATTTGAAGCTGACTTTATACTTTCACCCCTTTTCCTCTACTCACCCTGAAGTGAACTGATTCTTGCCTACAAAACATACTGTATAAAGCTTTTTTCCAAGAAGTGTATGTCAGTCCATGACCATGAGCCAAGCCAGGAGGAGAAAGAAAAGAAAGCACCTCAATCCCAACTCCTGTCAGCATTCCTGAACCAATGCCAAGGTTATGACACATCAGAAAACATACTTAATGTTCTTTTGATATTTAAAAAATAGTTTGTGTCAAATGCACTGAAAACAACAATTATTTTTCCTGTTACTTCCTGTTTACATCATTGTCACATCACTGTGTCATTTTGATACATGAGAAGCGTAATAAGTTTAAGAGTTTGGTTTCTCACAAATGAGACAATGATTTTCTTAGAAGGAAATTATTCCAGGGAAACTGCTAGGATGCTGGCTTCAATTCTGCAATTCCCCATCTGCCCATTCCACTCTGCCTCACCTAGGGAGGGAGGAGGTTGTGGGGAAAGAAAGAGCAGTTGTCTTTGAGCAACTCAGCGAGGGTGGGGACAAAACTACCAACGACAGATAAACACATATGAAATAAAGTAGATAAGAAAAAACATAAAATCTAAAAATTATTAATGAAAATAAGTAGAGGGAAACATTAAGAAGTCAGCAGCTAAAACCAACTGACATATTAATTAATATAGGAGTTATGGTTACCAGGGTAACCACAGCTCTCCTAACTTTTATTCTTTTAATACATTTATTTTTCACTGAATATTCTTTTATGTTTAGTATCTCTGAAAACTTAAGCATCTCTATAAGTACAGACAGAGCACCTAGGAGAAGGCTTCTTTGGGAATCCTATATGTGGACACACAGTAGTTGCCAGACTCTAATTACATGCACTTTTACCTTCTTGTGGTTTTACAATGTTAAAATGTTTTAAAAGTTAGCACTTCATTATCTTTCTTTCTAACATTCATCGCATACTTCTAGCCACTTGAAAGTCCACTGTAACTTGCCCTCTCAAAAATCACTCCATTTCAGGACCCAAGACTGACAGAATGGCACACACTTCCACCTGCATGGTTACCTTTGAGATCAATGAGCAATGCAAAGCCTTCTCCGTATGGTTGTCAAGCAAACCACTTGAGTTTGTTTGGATCAAGCCTGGAAACAGAAACCAGGTTGTCTGCATGACTGTATCACACATTACAGAAGGTTTATTCTGCTGACCTCTGTTCTCATCCACAAAACATTACTGATAATACTCTTTTTTATTAATATTTTTGGTTTGGGTTTTGCTTTTAGTTTTGGTCTGCTGCTTATTTAAATAATTCTTAGGTATTTATGCTCTTGTACTGGCCGGTGCTTATTTGTACTATTTGGTAAGGAAGAGTTATTGCCTTAAATCTTGGAGGACATCCAATCTTTAGAGCTATCTTAGGCTGAGAAATGAATTGAGTAGACAAGCAGAGCAACTGCTATGCTCCTTGGATGATTTACAAAATAAGCTGTGGAAATGCAGAAAAGTTTGTTACGGCTTGAATCAACAAAACAGGGAGGGGGGGGATGAAGAGAGTGAGAGTGGTGCGCAATGGTTTCTTTTGTTAGGGTTTTTCAAAAGCAGCCTGGGGAAGACCCAGTTTAGGAAGCTGAAGCAGGCACATGCAGATGAGGAATGCTCGAGTGGAATGAAGTTATGCTAATCATAATACTATGAAATATGTACTGCCTGGCTAGAAACAGAAACTGGAGCGCTGCTGTTACTGATTTGAGTGCAAAGAAAAAATCTAGGTACAATTCTGAAAATTTCTTGAGAATTTTATGTGGTGAAGTCATATGAAGAACTAGTATCTGCTACAACTGATAGTTCTAAATCTTCTAATTTAAATAAACTGCTCCAATAGTATCTTAGGGCTCTACTGATAATTATAGAAGTAGTTCAGATGTTTTTCATGGGCTATTTTGAAAGATTTTAAGATTTGGTCTGATGGTCCTCTTGCAGAGTCATGCTGCAGCCAGGGTTACGATCCAAATATCATTGGAACTTCACATTCAAGTCTGAATCAAAGATTTTGTACACAAGAGTGTATTAATTAAAAAGGCTTCTTTCAAAAAAGAAAGGGAAAAAGATATTGACTGCTTTTCTTCAGCATCATAAACACGCCTGCACCAGTAATTCGCAAGAGCTGCATATTGTTCACCAATGCAACTGCCAGCTATAATCACAAACATATGACCTTAAAACGACATGCTACAGATGTAGTTTCTTTATATTAGCTGACATTAAGGACAGATTCCTGAGTCGAAGAAACTAATCGAGCTTTAAAGAGTTGCATTTCTGCACCAGAAGCAGTTTTGACTCTTGCCACTGAGATGCTAGATGAGTTCTAATCTTGCCATCAATTATGACAGATTCTTATGACAATCCTGATTTTATGAAATTGGGTTATCTCCCAGCCTGTGGACATATTCCTATTGCATTCTGGGTTAATCCACGTGTATAGCTCACTTCTGTCAGAATGACAAAAGACAATTGATTTTGTTTCATGGTGTATTCTTATCAATGCTCTCCTATGCTCTTAGCCAGTCTTTGACTGATAGGGTGTTAGAGGAAAGGTCCATTAATTGATTTGTAAATAATTACAGCTAAGTCTTCACTTTTGACTATCAATAAAGGCCTATCCTTTTTTTACTGGTGAATGCTTTCAAATCACCTTCAGTGTCCAACTTCAAGCCATGAAATTAATTAAAATCATTATGCGCTTTTAGAGTAACACCCACTGGTGATGGCAGAGGGAAGAGTGTGTCAGCATTTCTCTTATATAACTTATGAGGACGGATTAGAGAGATGCAAAATAAATATATAAATAAATAACATACCTTTGGGTGGGGGAGCGAAGGCAAATCAATTACTTCTTGAAGTGGGATTTAATTTTCAGACCTTGTGAAAATTCATCAGGTATACAGAGAAAAGAGCACATGCAATACTTGGTATACTGTTCCTAAACATGCAAAGCTTATAGGTTCATTACTCGTGTGCAACATGTACACAGCAGTCTATCTGTCCATGTTCCCAGTAATTTTTGAACCTGTTCACTAAGCTCAGACACACCAGACATAGGACTACATCTCAAAGACGGTAAGTTCCTAGCGATTTTGTGAAAATATGCAGATGGATACATGCAGGGGACACCTATTTAGTGCCCTGACGGAGTAGGAGGCTGCCAAATGAGCTCATGCAGCATTAGACACTTGAGAATTACACCTAAATGGGTGAAATGGAGACAGAGAAGGAGGCTGGTAGGCACACAGGACACCCTCAGCTGAGGGAAAATGGAGTAGCCAGAAGTCACATGTCAATCAGCACCTGTTCTTGAAAAATCAGGTTTTAACAATTCTGGATTTCAGGTTCCCAGCTTCTCCTTAGCATCTTGTCAAGAAGACAAAGCCCAGCACACAAATTTGAGTCTTCAGAAAGAAGTGCAAACTCAAGTCTGAAAAGTAGCTATAATACCTAGGCAACCATTTCATAGGCTGTTAATACAAAAAAGCTGTAATGAAAACATACTGGAGTTGCCACACACTCAGAAAGCAAATACCATTATTCCAAGCCACTATGTTGTACTTTAAGAATGCATTTTAAGCAGACAGCACAAGCCAAGTTATATTTAATTCCTAGTATGTAATACCAACAAAAGAGGTATAGAATTGTATCAGAGATCTGCCTGTTCAGCATAAAACAACCAACCAGAAAGCCTTCTTTATTGCTGCTTTTCAGTGATAGCCACCAGCTTCATGTTAACTAGAACATAAGCTTTCCACCTACTTCAACAGAAGAGAAACGCACTCATAGAAGAGCTATGTAACAGTTTATGACCTAAGTGCTGTTCATATGTGATAACTATCTGCCCCATTAGTCAATTCGTGCTTTACACCTAACAAATACCCATAAGCCTCTTTCAATTCTACCCGCCTTCACTACCAACTTTCCAGAAAGACCTTCAGCTGCAATGCACCTAACTTAAAAGATGCATGTCATTACAACAGTAGATCCATGCCTAGAACGCAGAAATAGCAAAAGTTTGTGGGTTACGGTCTCTCTCGTGACATTTCCCATTAAACGCTCAGCTAACGTATGTTGAGCACCCACATATTGAGCCATTTAGTTACATTCCCCTCTTGCTCATAGAGTAAAGGCATGAGTCACAGACAGTCACAGCACATTTACCCAATGCATTTTAAATAGGAATTTGCTAAGAAAAGAGGCAAAAATCCCCCTCATACTCAAAGCAGAAAGAATTCGAAAGTTCAAAGATTACCAGACTCATGGATTCAGGCAAGGCCATCACTGGGGACAGCAAAATTATGGCTTACACAGTAGGGAGATTTCTCCAAGTTCCCCAAAAATGGCCATGTCTCCTTATCCAGTCCACACCCGTTCAGCTGCAATGACACCTACAGACACCATTCTGCTAGCAAGGGAAACGTCCATACAAGACTGGGAGCAAGCCAAGCAAGCAGGAGGGAGGCAAGTGACAGCCTGGCCATGTGGAGTGGTCCTCATACATTTGCCCCAACAGGCCTCTCTGGGTTGCCTCAGCATGGCTGCAATCATGCACTAAAGGCTAGCAAGGACAGAAGAAGAAGAGTCCAGCAAGGACACGAAGTGGCAGTGGCATGGTCACTCCCTATCACGGCTTGGGAACTTGCCGAGGGTTTCCTGGGGAGCACAGTTTGTGAAAACGATCTCTGCTACTGCAGCCACCCCATGGTTTTCTCTCCTTCAGATTGCAAAAATTTTGTTTGTTTGTTTGTTTTTGTTTTTTTTTTCTCCTTTGAGCAGTAGCATCGTGAAGGGAAGAATACCTACTCCTGCAGCAGATTGTGCCCTTCCCATGGTGGCCTTTGCGCTAGCAAGGCTGCTGGCTTCCAGCCAGCCTCCGCCTCTACCAAAGGCTGGATCTGCTCCATTGAAGCTGGAGAGATTTGGGAAATGGATCCATGTATTACATAGCTTTATTCCATCTGAAACAGTCTCTTGGTCAGTCCCATCTGCCACATCACACCTACGCAGAGCAGAAGGTTCTCTGAGAGAAACTTTGTCAGGGAGCATCAGTATCACCTCCTGCCCATGAAGCAAGTGAACCTCATATCTAATGGATGTGTTGTCCTAGCCTCAATCACAGCATGGTTCTCACATAACGTTAAGAACTTTATGGGAGATTCAGATGTACCTTAGACAAACACAGTGCAAGGAAATAAAAGCTGTCAACATGTTTCAATTAAAATATCTCTAACCTAAGAATGTCTTTAAGCCACTCAGTCAGAGAAGCCTTCAAAATTTGATAATCACTTAATATTTCACATTTATTGTTCAATGTGAACATCAGCTACAGCTTCTGCAAACTGTGGCACCATTCTTGTTACAGATGGCATGCAATATAATTTATAAATGACAAAGTTCAGCAGGTTTACAGCAGCTGTTCAATTCCTGCACTCTGGCCACCCACTTCAGCATAACAGAGAGCTTTCAGTCAGCCCCTGCCTCTCATGGGGCCTTCGAACAGCACCAGAGCACGTGTTCAATATGTTCTCGGAAAATAAGCAGCCAAATAGGGAGAATTAGTAATCCAAGCAACCCTGTAGGACACCTGCAGCATGCTGCCCTTTTTTTTTTTCCCCCCAAAGGAACATAGATGAGAACAAGCAGTAAGATGTTTCAGTTTAAAATTAAAATTTCTTAAAAAATATTATTCCTACAAAACAATTTCAGTTTGCCATAGCTCAAATGTGGAATATAATCTTCCCAGCGGAAGCATATTGCAAATGCAAACATAACACCTCTTGGGGTCAGAAAGGCTCTTTTTATTGTTGCACCTAAATGTATGCTAAGTGTTATAAGAAATTAAGTATGTCAGAGAGGGCCTTCTCTGCACCTGACAAGATTCCCATTGCTACTTCTGTTTCTTCCTCTCCTCTCTCCTTCCTGGTGCTTACTTTGGCTATACTTTTTTGGGTCCCTTCAAAACCTGCCTGTCCTGCTTTGGCCTTTGGGGCACAAAGTACAAAGGAAGAGATACTGCTTCACAGTGTCTTTAAAGGCCATGCAGTCTGAACTGGACAGAGAAACTGAGAGCCACTTTACGCTCCTCTGATTATGGGCATATCCACAACGTATTCTGGAAACTGCATGACCACGTTAAAGTGGCATTAAGCCCAATAAAATATACCCTGCCTGCCAACACAGATGATTAGCCCAGGCTCAATGCCCCATGAGTCCCAGGCATACAGTTTCCAGGAGGCTCAGGATAAGCAAAGAAGTATAGAGACGTCCTAAGTACTAAATATGCCTGGAGTCTGCAAAGGGTGTCAAGGTCAATACATTCAATCAACTCAGTGTGTATCGTCGGTTTGGTTGATAAGAAAGAGGCAACACCTCCTGAGGAGCCTAGTCCTAGCTTGGTAAGCTTTTTACAAATTGGGGCTGACTTGAGCATGCTTGTTGGCATTTGCTGATCAGGTGAGGCACACTGTGCTTGCAGCCTGCGGTGTGTGCCTGCTCCATCAAGGACTAGTAGACTGAGCCTGAATATCACCAAGGCATGACTCACAAGAATATGGCGCTCATGGTGGAGGAAGCCATCCTTAGGCAAGCGTGCAACTGATAAATGGGTTCTTAAAAGCCTTCTGCAGCCCATACCTCCTGGAGCAATGAATGAAGCCAAACTGCCCCTGAGGTTTCTGCACGGTCTTAATAAACAATGGCCAGCTAACACTGGGGGGAACAGTATAATACAGTTTTGCTTTATGCTATTGTGCAAACATAATTTCTATTGAGTTATTGTATAAACATTGGTAAGAATTAATTTGGAGCTTTTAATGAGTTTACATGCTGCTCAGAATTGCCAGGAAGTATCAGTGTACTGAGGGGAAAAAAGGTTGTTTTGGTTTTTGACACAAGGCAGGTTTTAAGTAAAGCAGACAACTGCAGCTGTCCCTGTTTGGTAAACGGACAATATTGTAACTGACAACGAGAGGTAAGTGTCAAAGAAAGATTTTTTCAAGCTACACAAATTAAAACTAAGGCATTCTTCCTCTACTTACATTGACAATGCACTCTAACTACAGAAAATATATTTTCTGGAGAATACTGCTGCTCTGAAGAGGATTTGAACTGTAAAGCAGGTAAATGTAGAAATAAGTCAGAACCCAGTTTTCTAGAAAAGTTTACACAGGAAACCACAGTTACTTAAGGATGATTCAGTAGCACCCAGGAACCTCAATGTATGCAGGCAGCAGGTTCTCCAAGCAAAACCAATTTCAACAGCAAACAGCAATAAATACCATTGTAGAAGCTGGAGGGCAATGCAAAAAGGTACCAAGCCACTGAGGGATCCCATACTGCAGAAGCATGTCTTCCAGCTTGCGGAAACAGCCCAAGTGTCCATGAAACTTGCTTTTCCAGCAGTATGTTCACAAGGAGAGGAAGCATAGTCAAGGATTTCCCACACCACATCAATACCTGACTGCAAGTTTGGACAACAGGGGCAATTTGAAGCCAGCCAAACTGAAGAAGCCAATGGTTTCTCTGGCATACACTGGTAGTTTGACAAGCTGCGTTTAATGGCATTAGGATCCAGAGTAATTAATAAAATAAAAATTAAAAAAAAAGAAAGGGAAGGAAGGGCAAATGTAATGATTATGCAAACAAATACAGCTCTCCAAAGCTCACTGAGCTCTGGAAAGGCTTCTTAGTAGGACAGCAAGGGCAACAGAATATATCATTGTCAGGCACACTGGGATTTTCATCCTATTGCTGCTTGATAGGCAAAACATTAAGTTCCTTTTCTCACATGCAAACTCTGTTTTCACCCTTCCTCCTGAAAGTTAAATTCCTTTCTATTTATCATGTAATTAAACCATAATACACAAAAGTATCTAGGGACATATAAAACAAAAAGCTGCCTAGGTTTAAAAGAAGTCCATCTAGTAAGTTGCCAACAAAAAAGAAATCTGGCTGCTGCTCAGCATCTTCTATAGTAAGATTAAAACCAACAATTCTGGTATTATCTAGATAGTAATAAGCATTAAAGCCCCTTTCATGGGACAGTAAAGTCAGGATTTTTAAGCAGAATTGCCACTTATTACAGGTCATATGCAAGAAAATGATTCTTGACCACCAGAGTTTTTAATCTGACATTTAAAATTATGCTGAACACAATTTTGTTGTCATGGTTTTCTTCCCCCGCCCCGCCATTTTTGCCCAAACTAAGATAGGCTGAATTCAGCCTTTTGCTCAGCACTACTGCTTATGAAGGGGTAGGATTTTTTGAAGGGAGAGAGAAAAAAAAAAGGGATAGGGAGAGGAAAATGACAAAGTTAAGAGCACTACCACCTCCAAGTTCTGTAGGAGCCTTCTGCATTCTTCTCTTCATCCCTCTGGGAGATTCCAGACAATGGCAATCCTTGTCCTGAGGTTGCAAAGAGTTAACAAATACAACACACAGTCATGACACTTAGCATTAGTGGAACAGAGAAGATGGACTAAGCCCTGGTTGACCAGCATCTCCACAGCAGCGCCATCTCATAGGCCATGCATTAAAGCACTTCTTAGTCCTCTGTAAACAACATGTTTAAAAAGGCAGAGCAGGGGATCTATGCCTTGGGTGCAATGTAAGGTATGCAGCTGAAGGTAGACAGATTGCAACCACAGAAGTAGCTCAGGTATCCAGAAAATCAATATTTGTGTGTTGTTATTCTCACATATATCATTTGATGATCCAACGCTTGTTCCCACAGAAACAGTATCAGAGAGGCCACCAGAAGCCAATGGCGGAGCACAGCTTGCTCCCCCCTGGAGCCCAGCTCTTGACCCACAGCACACCACCTTCAACAAGCAAGCAGAGATCTACAACTTTTTTTTGAATTAACAAACAATACTGTTACATTAAAAAAAAAAAAATAGTAAAAAGGGACATGCTTTCCTCTAATACTCCTCCTCCCCAGCAAAACATTGTGGCTCTCTCTCCCCAGCATGAGGCAGCTGCTTAGCACAACTCCTCTGTCCCAAGCTGAGCCTATTTCTGAGCAAACCAGACCAGGCAGTACCATCTTAGTTTGTGCCTGGCACAGAGTTTCCCTTCTCCTACAGCACAGCAAGGAAAAGGAAAATAAAAAAGAAAGCCAAGGGCATTTTCTGACAGCATGCAAACAAGTAGTTTAGTTCTGCTCTATCTCAGTGAAGCAGAAGAAGCCATCATTTTGGCACTGCTGCACACAATTCAGCTGCAGATATTGAAGATGGGCTGCACCCAAGGGTGCTGAGAGAGGTGGTTGCTGTCATAGCATGGCTGCTCTCTATTGTCTTTGAAAAGTCATGGAAATCAGAAGAGATCCCTTGCACCTGGGGAAAGGCAAGTGTTGCACCCATCTCCAGAAAAGGCCAAATGGGCCATGCAGGGAGCTGCAGGCTGGTCAGCCTCACTTTGCTCTGTAGTAAATGCATGGAGGGAAGTCAATCTTGGAGCACATCTCTGCACATATGGAGGAGAAGGTGACCAGGGCCATCAGCACGGACACACCAATGATAAATCATGCCTGACGAGCCTGACTGCCTTCTGTGATGAAATGACTGGATTTGAGGGCAAAGGCAGAGCAGCAGATGTCATCTACCTCAGTTCTAGCAAAGCTTTCAACACTGTCTCCCCACAATATGCTTGTATCCAGTTTGGGAGGTTATGGTTTGAATGGGGGAAATCCTGACCAGTAAACCACTGGGGGTATGTTGGGGCTCAGAGGGCAGCAACCAGTGGGTCGTACTCTGCCTGGAGGCAGGTAACACAGGGGTTTGTACTGGAACTCGTCCCTTTAACATCTTTATCAATGACGTGGAGGAGGTGATGGAGAACATGCTCAGACTTTGCAGTTCATAGAATCACAGGAAGGGACCCACAAGGATCCTTGAGTCCAACTCCTGGCTCCACAGAGGACCATTCAAAAATCAAACCATGTGTCTGAGAGCATTGCCCAAACACTTCTTGAATTCTGACAGGCTCGGTGCAATGACCACTGCCCTGGGGAGCCTCTTCCACCCTCTCGGTGAAGAACCTTTTCCTAACATCCAGCCTGAACCTCCCCTGATGCAGGTTCATGCTATTCCCTCGAGTCCTGTCGTTGTCACCAGAGAGAAGAGATCAGCACCTGCTCCTCCACTCCCTGTCGTGAGAAAGCTGTAGGCCGTCATGAGGCCTCCCCTCAATCTCCTCTTCCCTGGGCTGAACAATCTAAGTAACCTCAGCCGCACCTCATACATCTTCCCCTCTAGACCCTTCACCATCTTTGTAGCCCTCCTTTGGACACTCTCTAATAGTTTCATGTCCTTCTTATATTGTGGTGCCCAAAACTGCACAAAGTACTCGAGATGAGGCCACACCAATACAGAGCAGAGCAGGACAATCACTTCCCTAGACTGGCTAGCAGTGTTGTGACTGATGTACCCCAGGATATGGTTGGCCTTTTGGCTGCCAGGGCACACAGCTGACTCATTTGCAACTTTCCATTGACCAGAACCCCCAGATCCCTTTCCGCAGGGCTGCTCTCCAGCCTCTTGTGCCCCAGTCTGTATGTATAGCAAGGCTTGCCCCGTGCCAGGTGCAAAATCCGGCACTTGCTCTTGTTAAAGTTCATATTGTAGGTGATTGCCCAGCTCTCTAATTTGTCAAGGTCTCTCTGCAAGGCCTCTCTGCCCTCAAGGGAGTCAACAGCTCCTCCCAATTTAGTGTCATCTGCAAACTTACTCAGTGTACCTTCAAGTCCTACA
>VXAL01007517.1:12205-43040 GCA_013399475.1 Chauna torquata | reverse complement strand
CCCAGCCCGGCCCCGCTCCCTGCCCCTGCCCGCGCTTCGCACGCCCGCGCCGCCCGGAGGGACGGTGGGCTTCTCCCGCGTGCACCAGCTGGACTCACGGCCCTCCTTTCCTAACCAACGGGCAGAGATTATTAACACATTATTAAAACTCCTTTCAGAGCACCTTAATGAGACCTGCACTTATTAGCAATGGGAGCGAATTTCACAGGAGTGAAGTGATCAGTTAAGCCATGTCTATAGTTTCCAGACTAAGCAAATGAGGCTTTTACCTAATTGAACTCAACTTCTCTTGGCATTCAGAGGCTGAACTCTTTATCCTCCAGCGGAAGGTGGCCATCAGGATTAGTTTTGTGCGAGAAAACAAGCCAGTAAAGAAGCCTTATCCTAAGGTTGAAGTCGTTTCGGGCTATGTGCTGTAGAGCAGAGGCGTTTCTGGGGTGCCGTGGTGCGTTTCCGAGCGGGGTAAAGCCCCCTCCCCCTGTGCACACACCAGCCAGGTGTCGGGACTCCTTTTACACAGTCATCTTCGCAGCCTACTGATCATGCCAGAAAAATGAAGCTTTGCCTTTCCCAAATCTCCTCTTTTGCTAGCCCAGACTCGGAACTGTTGTTCCGAGCTCATATTGAGAAATCTCCATGCAGCAGTAATCAGGCAGAGGACAAAACGCATCCTCAAAACAACTAAGAAAGGGACTGAAAAACTTCAGAGCAGAGAAAGATAAACAAATACATTTTCCAGTGCAGATTTATTATGGCTTCGGTCTGTTTTGCTGAGTATGAGTCAACCAGAAGGGAATATCGGCTCGGCTTGACAGTGAGCAAGTCTTAAAAATTAGGGATCCAATCAAAGTTTCAGGAGCAATTTAAAAAGCGCTCAGAAAGCCGATCCGGAGCAACCCGGGTAGCTCGGCTGGCCCAGCCTGCCCCGCTGCCACCGCCTCCGCTCGGAGGGCTCAGCAGGGTCCCGGTACCCGAGGGGGCCGCGGGAGCCGCGGGGGTGCCCCGGGCGGGGCTGGCACCGGCCCCCGCCTCGCTCCCCGCCGAGCTCCGGCTGCCAGCGCCCCCCTTGCTCACAGCCGGTGACTTTTCTGCCCCCAGGCTTTGGAAAATCTGTTTTCCTGGGTCAGGTATGCTTAGGACCCAGCGAGGCCCTTCCCTCATTATATTTCAGTTTCGACGCCAGAAAGATGCGATTTGTTGTCGAACTAAATAGAACATATCACCTCCGGTTAAATTTGTAAATTATATTATGCTGCTGCTCTGGCTTTGTTTTTCATAATTGTTAAAAATCTGAACAAATCAATTATATTAGCCATATGGCTTGATCATATCAGCTAATTTCCATTTTTTTTTTTTGAAGTAATTGTTGTTTAAGCACTGACAACTTATTAGTTAAGGTGTTTAGGAAAGATCTCTCCACTCTTGCCTCAGTTAAAAGATGATTGAAATGACAATGAATACTCAAAGTAAAGTCGTTAAATCATCCCTTTCTGGATTTTTCATTTTCTGTGTATTTAAAGAATTCACAACAGCAGTAGCTGAGCTGCAGCCTGATTTATAGTCTGGAATGGAGGCCATGAGACCATCAGGCTTTCAATTCAATATATTCCAGTTTGTAATGATTTCCCTAAAAGGAGCCAGTTTTTGGTATGCAGCAGGTAAGTAGTCATTTTTCTTAGTTATTTTAAAGGTGTGTAGTATTGAGAATGTACAAGTGGTTCCACTCTGGCATTTACACACTGCAAATATAAAACTTCACCCCTCAGTGATCTTAATACTTCGTCCATTAAATGTACTTACTCATTTAAATGGGAGCGTATTTAACTGCTAAACAGATGGTCTACAGTGTGCACAATTATAAAGCAAGGGTTTGTGTATGTTGCCATATTTTAGGCTCCAGATTTCCTGCTTCCCTATATGTTTTTCAAAGCAGTTTATTTTTCCATACAAAACACTAACACAGGTGGAGAAGTGGTCTGGAATTCATTTCTTCTGCTATCAGAGATTCAGAGCATACTCCTTCAGGCAGTCTTCTTAATTTTCTGACAAGGATTTTAACTAGTTCTGTATTTCTGATTTTTAAAGCATTTCAAAAACCATTCTAAAATCCTCTGTTCCACACTGGGATTTTAAATATTTGATAGACATTTCTGATCATGTTTACTTTACTGAGTAAATATTGAAAAAATGTCTTGGCCCCACATTGGCAAAAATGAAGCAGGGACCAGGCAATGACAGCTGGGAAAATTTTTAAGCTGTAGTGTACTGCAAGTGGAAGGAGAAGATCGCAAAAAAAGCAATAAGTTATGAAACGCCAGAACTGAGGTTTGCATTATGAACCGATGACATTTGCTGCAGGCCTGTCTCACCCAGACACAGGGGAGACTGCGCACTCACTGATCGGCTACATAAGTCTGTGCTGTTATCTTGCCAGAGTAGGGCCATCAGCCGTATTTTTCATGCATGAATCCAAACCTCAGTTAAACACAGATTTGTTACTTTTCTTACTGGACTGTCTATGACTCCTCATTCCCATTGCACTGTACCCCTTAACATAAACAAATTCACTTTCAGAATGACTATAAAGTGAGGATTTAATTCCATCTTATAACTGGGACCCCAAAGTTTAGAGACAAGTGAAATCTGCACTCTTTTTGTATGATACTGAGCTGATAATTTTGGTATATTTAGCAATCTTGTTTTCTCTTTGCTTTGCAACACAAGATGTGAATGTGATTTGAACCCCTTAACATGGAAAATACTGTTTGTAGCCAATTAAGAAAAGCTGGATTTAAATGATGTGCCTAGCGTTTAACAGAAGCTCTGTAGCAAGGCAGAGGTTGAATTATATTATTCAAGGCAGTGTTCATCTATCCCATGAAACCATTCATTCCCTTGTTTTACAAAGCATTTCCAGCATCATTTAACTTCTCCAGCAAATGGCTGGGGTGTTATCGATATCAGACTTTCACTGTGCAGTCCTGAGTCACTTATGGAGGAACTTGTATCAGCCATTCACGCAGCAATGAAGATTAGGATTTTATCTTCCATGCCTGCATCATAGTGCAATCATAGCTGGCAGAGGAAGGTGAGATAAGGCCGCATAAGTCACGCTAAAACTGGCAGTTCCCAAGTTCTGAATGCTTAACTTCTCAACCAGCTTTTGAAATAGCTGTTTGCATCCAGTTTTCTAGATTAAATAATCAGTAAATTATCTCTCCTTCCCACAGAAACCTCAGGATCCATCAGTACCTGGAACCATGCTGGGTGGACCTGTGAGGGGTGCACTGTAGCAGGAGGCTGCTTCTGCCTCCGTCCTCCTGTAAGCACACATACTGCCATCAGCTTTGACTGCTATTTACTAAAAGGAGAACAACTTAAACGTTCAGTCATTAGATCAAGGAGTCTGTTGTAAAGGACACGGACCCCTCTCTTGATGTTTCCACCAAGCCTGACCCCTTCTGTTCTTGTTTCCCCCAGTGCTATTGCAGACTGCCACTCTTCCCTCTGATTGTCAGAGCTTAGACCTTTCAGTTGTCCCAAGCAGTCACTGTGGGCTTGATCCAAATTTCAGTGAAATCTCGGGGATTTAGATCAGACCTGTAACTGGCTTATGTGATTCGATGGTTTGACTGAAGAAGAAAGTCAAGTTGCTTTTTTGCTAGTCACTTCTAGCCATTTACCAGAAGTCCGCTTGTGCCTCAAACAGCTTAAAGAGAAGATATGACCTGTGGATGAGGCACCCAGGTCAGGGGAAAGAAAGAAAGACTGGGAGTAATCCATCTTCTTCACAGGTGTGCAAGGTATGGAGTTTATACTTCCGAGAGACCTGAGTGGCCTTGTTAATACACGTAAATAAGCAAAGCACAGATGTCATTTCACTTTGCCATAGGCCTACTCTTCACGACGGGTTTTTCATTAGGAACCTGGCAGAAGCAAGTCCTAACAAGCAACAGATTTAAAAGTGCCATGAGGCATCTTGTACAAAATGAAGGCCACACTGCTCATGACACAAGCTATTCAACTGGGGGAGCCCTGTTTGTAGATCTGTAGTTCCGTGTGTGGAGCTCTGATAAAGGCGTTCAAGGAAGATACAGGCTGCCACAACTCCTGTTGTATCAAACGGCAAGCTGAGGCATTCAGCTCTTGCATGACATTGAGCAATCCCATTTCTGATGACTTTTTCTTTGTCCATCTCTTTTTCCAATGTTGGGATACTGTGAATGCATAGTAGACTGATTTCTCTGGGTTTTGGTTGGAGGGGTTGCTTTTATGTTCCACAAGTTTCGTTTTACTGCCCAAACCAGGGAAATGTAAACACCAGAAGAAAGTGTGATTATCGTTTGGGAAGAAACAAGACATTTTTAGAAGGAAGCATAAGGCCCCAAAGCTCATCTGTATATGAGAAGGAAACATGGTCAAAGGACTAACTGAAATCTGCGGCACAGTCTACACACAGATCAACAGGCACATTGCATTAGCTTCAGTGTCTCCCAGATTTACTTTTGGCTACACTGCAGTGTTGATCAGTCCCCAGCCACACCACACAACTATTCCAAACATAACCCAGAGATCATTTTATCCGTTCAGATTTAAGATTTGGAAAGCAGAAATTGGTATGCATCAGAGGTGTCATTCCAACTCTTGGGGTTTGTCCAACTCTTGGGGTTTGGGCAATTGCCATTGGAAAGACTGTAACACTTTCATTACTCTTATGAGTTTGCTGGTTGAAAAAATTCTGTCAGAGATGTGAAATTCACATTTCTGCCAGTTTGTCACTTCCTATACATGTATAGAAAATGCTTGAGAGAGGTGAATATTACCACTCAGCAAATTTTCAGCTTCAGATAAAGCAAAGAAGGCAAGAGAATGGGGTCTTGCATTTTAGTATCTGATCTGATTACACTTCGCCATGCTTAATGATATTATCTTTACAGAGTTGCCTATGACCCGTTATCTAAACATACACATGGAATTGCAGATATCTTAGGAATTCATATGAGATAATTTTAAGACAAAATAGAGAAAGGGTGGGAATGGAGAAGGCAGTTTGGTTTGAAGGGATTTGATGTTTTTGAGAAAAAACAATATAACTTTCTTTAAGGAAAGAGGGTCTTATTTTTTATTGTCCTTCCTGTCCTTGTTGATATTCATGGTCTATTTCTCATGGCAGAGACCTAAACAATTTGAAAGTGACTAATCCATTCAGAAATGTGAATGAGAAGGAAAAAGTAAAAGAAAGAATTCCTGAGTCACATTTGCAGATACTGAACTTCATAGAGAGAATAGTAAAATTTCAGTAAGCTAGAAGTGAATAAAAGTTGTAGTAAAATTTCAGTAAGCTAGAAGTGAATAAAGTTGTTTTTCTGACACGCACTGAATCATTTCTAGAGCCTTATAAAGCATTATTTGGTTGACAATGTCTCTTAAAATATCTGTTTATGAAATGCAGTGTTACTTCCTGAAATTTACCATTTTGCTCCATGAAAAATAGCACTTTTTCTGTGAGGAAAAAAAAAAAAAAGCAGACATAGCAGCAGGATCTTTAATGTCAAAAAATGGGCAAGATGTCAGTTTTATGCCACATCAGAAAGACAGATATATATATTTCACCATTTCTCCTATCCTATTTATGATTGTTGCAATCACAAATAATGTAGCAGAGATCTAGTATCTACCTGACCTGTATGTATTGCTACATCTTGCCCCTAGGGTAGCAGCACTTTGTCATGTCTATTTCTCTTCCTTGGGTGTTTATCTAGTATTTAACTGTCTCTTCTTCAGGAGCAAGGAGCATGACTCTGCAGTATGTAGTGCTTCACTTTAAATAGGCTCATTGTTGTGCAAAGGCCATATCCAAAAAACACCTGAGAGCACCAAACATGACATGCTTCTTATTAAAGAGACGGAAATCACACCTTTTTGTCTGTGCGTGTTACAGCTTGGATGGGACAACCTGGATGATAGAACCAGCGTGTGGTGGGGTTTATTCTGGTGAGTGGCATGCCATGTGCTGCAATGTGTCGCAGTGCCTTCTCATATTCCCTGTAGGCACTTTCTGTATCAGGTCTTGAAATGAAACATTTGGTTAACTAAAATAAAGATCATTTTTAGCTAAAATTGCATTTAGCTTTCATTATCTTAATCTCAGTTCACATACCAATTTATGGACTATTATTTCCATTTATGAAGAAAAAATGTATTGCTATGCAGATAGGTCTATACAATGGGTCAGTGAATGAAGAATTTCATTTAAGTTTTCGTAGATCTTTGGCGAACCCTTGAATACTGGATGTCCTGCTTGAATAGACTCTTCTGTTTAATTGCAGACGGCTGTCACATGTTCTCTTTGGACCCTGAAGGTTCAAATGCCCTCTTCCCTGACCTACTGCAGGACAGGGGTCTGTCTTAAACTGGTGGCCAAAGGATGCTTCTTCCACATAGACCAGTAAGTTGCAGATCCTAAACGCACCCACAAGGTCAGTGGAGGAGCACCTTGTTATCTATTCCGCGATTAAATCTGTGGTGTTCTCTATAACCTCCCTGCTGGCCAACAGAGCTAAAAAGCGTAGAGGCTGACCTGCTCCTGTGGCAGGCGGTTCGGGTCAAGCACATATTCCACACTATTACACTGTATTCCCAGGGGAGAACTGCAGATTGGGGAACCATGCTGTGTTTTTTTCACCTTGGCACTTCCTGGGGGCTGCCTGCTACCCTGTTCAGATACATGTGTCTTTCCTGCTCTTCTGAAGTTATTGATCCCTAACTTCTTTGGAGAGCTGTACTGACCTTCTCCCCTGAACCACTCACCACTCTCAGTTAGCAGTGCTGATGTCCCTCAGTATTCCAGGTAAAAGACCTTCCTGTCCTATCGGAAATTAAGCATTCAGATACCCTTTTCCTCAGCCTGTTGTCAACCTATTGAAGAATAAAACATTCTTTTCTCTTGCAAAGCAGTGTGCAAATCTTGGCAGGAAGCTTTTCCGAATTACGATCCTTATATTTCACCTGAATACTGAATGCATAGAAGCAGTTAATGATAATGATCCATTTTGGGTAATAAAATGTTTAAAGAATTTCCCCTCTATCTTTGAGAAATATCACAACATTTGTATAGTCGTTCTGCTCTCACACAAAAGTTATTGCACGTGTTTTGAGGAAGTTTCCCCATGGATTTGAGATGTCACTTCTCTTTTCTGAAAGACCTTTTGTAACAGTTATCTCCTTTTTGGATTTTGGAAGGCAGGAACAAGACACAGGTAGAAAAGAGACTCTGTAAAATTTCTATTCCATTACTGTACCCACCAGGAAAAGTGCCTTCAACCACAAGTTGAAAGTAGTTCTCAATTAGAGGAAAGGAAGATAAATTGTCACTTCAGTTTGGTTTGATAGATGTTCTCCAGCTAGCTGTGAACAGCTACTTTCAAAACTAGCCAGAGATGATATTGCAGAAGAATGAATTTAGCAAGTGTGGCCATATGTTGGAGAAGTAATGCAGGTGGGGTTTGCCATGGGCTCCTTGTGCAGCATTAAATGGGATGAAATTTTGCTTGTTGCTCAGCCAGATGTTCCACCACCTCCACCTCAGACCAGGGATCAAAATCAAATGTGTTGTCAGCAAGAGCAATTTCTGAGATGCTGGAGAGAAGTTTTATGAAATATATGACCCACTGCCTGACTAGGATGTTAGGTGCAGCACCTGGGGCAGTGGCGACAAAAGTAGAGAAGGAAAACTGTGCAAGAAATGAACTACAAAAGGTACTTTGTACTTTGGTTTTGTTTGGACTATGCACTGTGTTTGGTCCTCAACTCTATTCCTTTTCTTGCACCCCTCATAGCATATTAACACTCTCGCTGGCCAGACTAACAAGCTGAATAAAATTACGTTTTTTTCTCTGAATCTATTACAGCTGCCCTTCCATATATAAAGAAACAAGGAAACAAGGATTCACTGGAAAAGCAGGTGACTGTTGCAGCCAACTGAGGTAATACCCTGGTCCAAGCTACTCATTATAGAAAAAATATTTAGATCTCTACTTGATTTGCCAACAGCATCAGCACTTGACTTACAGAAAGATCTGCCAGGGAAAAAAATCACACGGGTCCATTAGCAATCCTCCGATTATAGCCTTTAAAAGTCTCATTATAACTGACCCTGTAATGAGCTGAGACGACATGTTGCAATGTGTCTCTCACCCTGGACAATCGGAGTGACTCATTAGAGCTACATGGCATGAATGCGAACACGAACAGCATCCTCCCACTCCTCACCCTCCTTTGAGCCAAGGCCTGTAGCACTGCCCTGTCTGCATCATGCAGTCACACTCTAATGACCTTTAAGTAAACCGGGGGTGTAGCTGGAACAGCGCAGCGCTGGGTGTGGATTACAGGAGCCATCCAAAAACATCGGTTAATACGCCATGGAGCGATGTTATGCCACGCAGAGCAACCTGCTGCCCTGGCTATGCTGCCAAGAACATCCGAGCCCAAGGAGTTTAAAGCTAGCTCAAGAGTGCCTCCATTTGATTGCATTTTAGACACGTCCTTGAAATTGCTGGTGCTTGTAGATCTTTGTGATTCTCTGCTAGATGAAGTACTCTGCAGTGGTCCTCATTGTATCCCAGGGAGTTACTTTAAATAATGTAGTCGAGTTGCCATCTTGTCTGACAGATAAGACAGGTCAATCCATTCTGTTTCCCAAGGTATGGAGTTTCTATTGGTTTTCGATTAATTTTTGATCATCCTTGGTCCATGTTTTCTGCGCGTATTTCAGAGTGGATGCAGAACAGAACTGCTGGGACTGGGCTGTTTGAGTGCTGATCTTGCTGATGCAATGAACGGAAATGGAATTAAGTCCCTGCTTTGTCTCATTATACCTGAGACAGAGTAGGGAGAAGTTTATCAATCCGGAAAGAAATGCCTCAGTATCACCTAAGTATTAGATGAAACGCATGAGCTGAAGTTGTGGATGGATAAACAAAGATTTGGGACACAAGCTGGCTCCAGTGTTCCTCTCAGTGTTAGGCTGGGTACCTGACCGTGGAGGTGACGAAGCTCGTCTGGGTGGCCCGCAGGCTACAGCCTGACAGTTGTTTAAAACCCAGGTTTCTACATGCGGTGATGGACATGTGTTGAGATTCATTTGATAGAGGACAAAATTAGTTTGATTAATAGTGTGGGTGTGTCTGCTGTAGGGTTTTAGTTTAGCATGCTTCTGCAGAGAATATTCCAGTTGTCTCCCTCTTTTTGCTTTGCTTCCCTTTGTAGTCTAACTTCTGAGCACGCCTGGATTCATTCCAGATGAACTAACCTGGACAACATCTTCCTGCACACCAGCTGCAAACAGGCTTTCAGCCCATGGGAGCAAACTAGAGCTAGCAGAAGTAGGAAGCCTCTGAAATATGTAAGACGCAGCTGTCAGGCCCTAGCACCGCCGGCTTGTGCTGCTTGCTAATGGAGGCACAACCTGAGACAGCTGCTGGCCGGCGGGCAGGAAGACAAGCTTCTAGGCATTCTTCAAAGCTGCTGTGACTTTTCTCTGCAGCTCTCTTATTGAAAACATTTTCTCTGTTTATAGAAGTGAAATATTTTCTTAGGGAAATTAAGGGGCTATATTATGATATCCTCAGTGCAGCATGCTGCTCCCTGGATGAGCCTCCATTTCCTCGAAAAAGAAACATTGATATTCTGCCAGTCAAGTCATCCAACTCAAAGTAAGTCAGAGATGGCCTCAAAATCAACACAGCTAAACCAATATTTAAATGATTCATGGAAAAATAAACATTTTGTCAGTGGTACATGCTGTTGCTTGTTGTGGGGTTCTATCATGCATTTTTCATTACGGTTGATATTTTTCAGCTAAGTGCTAATAGTTGCCATCTTGCTGAAAAGTAAAGTCATCTGTGACACCGGCAGGTGGTAGGCCAATGTAGGAGCATGAAAACATTTCTCAGTCATCTTTCATATAGTTTTAACAATCAGAAGAAAAAGTTTTATTATTTAAACAGAGCTTTAATATAAATTTTATATTAAACTTTGCTTAAATAATAAAACTTTTTCTTCTGACTGTTAAACCGATATTAAAGCAGGTTGGAAACTAGTCTACAGCTTCTTCCACCAGGTTCTCACACTGCTAGCATACATTTATAACTGCTCCCCTGCCTGTCTCTTTCGTGTGTTATAAACTTCTCTCATTTACTGTTTGCGTGATGCTGAGTACCCCAGCTGAGAGTTCATGGGATTACCTGTACAGTAAATGAGAGAAATTTATGATACTCAGAAGAGATATGCAGGGAAGCCAATATAACTGTTTTAAAACTCCAGTGCATTTCTTTGGGTGCTGTATGGCTTGGTCACTCTTGCAAACATTGCATTCTCCAGGTTTCTAGTCGGCACAGAGGAAGCTGTGTTCCCGGTCCCGGGGCAAGCAGAAAAGAAAGGTTTCATCACAGCTGGCTTTGAATAGAGAAGTATTGAAGAGAAAAGTAAAAAGCCTCTAGTGCTCAACATCATAAAGCTTTAAAAAGTAGGTACAACCTGACTGGTGCGTGCGTGCAGGTGCTCTGAGAAATTACAAATTCATCGCTTCCCTATAAGATGTTGTTTGTAGCCTGAGATGTAGAGACCTCAGGTACAGTTGAAAAACACGGTAACAAAAAGTATTTTGTAGATTGAAATAGTACCCTACCCTCACTGATGAGTGTCAAACATGCATTTGGCTCCTGGCTAGTAGATGGTGCAAAACAATCTAGTTCGTAGTTGCTGCAAGAGCCCTCATTTGAATTATTTATTTATTTATTTATTTATTTATTTATTATTTTATTTTTGTGGAAAGATGTCTTAATAAGTAATATTTTACATGTCTAGTAGTATAGGTCCTCTTCTGAGAATGAAACTATTTTGCATTTATCCTGATCTACGTATTGGCTGGTCTGTCTCAAATTGTATTGTTTAAGTTTGTCACTCTTGTTATTGAAAGCTTACACTGACCTTGTTTCAGTATTAAACTTCATATTGTCACAAGGACATGATTGCTCTGTTTTGCTAACATTTGATAGTATACCTGTAGTTACTCCACTGTCATGTTTATGTTTTTCTGTCATGTCATTATTTCATCTTCATAAAATCTGGCTGTTAAATTAAGTTCAAATGATAATCTAGCATTCTGACTGGAATTTGCATTTCCTAGAACTTATATTAAAATGTAACCTGTCATTAAAAGGATGGCCAAATTTTGCATTTTCAGCAGCCCTTGTTACTCAAACTGGAATCTGGGGATGGATACAGAGCAACATTGCACTGCAAGGGACCACATAACCTTTTTTTGCCTCTGCCCCCTCACCCCCAAAGACAGGCTGGACTTCTCATTAGCTCCTACTTCTAGAGGCTAGATAAAACTCTCTTGCTGGCTGAATCAAGACCACTGGCTACCATGCTTTGCCTTGACACAGTCTCAAAAAATTTGAAGGACACAGCCTACTACGAATTCTACTTGTTAGAATGATTTTACCTTAGTATAGAACTAGTGATTTTCCAGGTTTCTGCATCAACCCCTCTTTTTCCATTAGTAATCCCTGAAAACACTTTCCTGCTTAGCAGTATGGAAGTAACAGGTGCCAGAGATGTCCTGACAAGAGTTTGTGACTCCCAAGTTGAGAAGCAAAACACCAGCTGTGTTGCTGAAGGTCTGACTGGGCTGCCTGTGAGGTTCAGAGCAGTTCCAGGTTTTGGGGGATTGCTTCTTCTGCCAACGGGACAGAACTGTTCATTGGGGATTCATCATTTTGAAGACACGTTGTGCTTTGTGTAAGGTACGTACAGCACAAAGAATAACCATGCAGAATGGAAAAATCAAAACAGAACGGAGTCCTTAAAGAATAAGAAACATTACTGGGAAATTCAGAATTCAGGTACCCCGTGAGGCTGGCTGGGAAAATCATCCTTCCTTTTGCTATTCAGAAAGTCAGCAGAGCTTCCTCACATGTGCAAATTAGTCTCCATGTGTATAACATGCTTCAGGAGCATTTTTTTTCTTTTATTATACTTACTATTAAAATAATAGCATAAAACTGTGATATCTCAATTTCTCTTCTCTCAGGTGAAGCTATGCAACACATTATTTGATACATTTTAACTACACTATCACACTTCTGAAGCCCCCTAAATGGCCTGTGATTTCAGTGGAATAAGCAGAAAAGACAGACTTTTTTTTTTTAACAGAATCTCGTCCTTTTTTATGCAACTTTTCAGCCAAGGACATAAAACTAATTAGAAAATTAGAAATTCTCAGAGTAATGTTGTAAAACAGATAAGTTGCATTATCCTTATCTGAAAAATGGAAAACCAGAGACACATTGAGTGACTAGCCAAAGACAGGGAGAATCCACAACCAAACCAGAAACCAACCCCTAATCTTTTGAATCCCAAGAGGGCTGTACTTGCTCCGGTTAAACATCCTAAACTTGCTATTTTTTTTTTTCCCAAATAATCCTAGCTGTAAAAAGTAAGGGATGAGGTGTGTATATTGGTCAGAAAATATACATTTTGTGTGAAATCTCATTGAAGATTTCATTTGTTGATCCAACTATTTTGATAATTCCTTCTAGCTCAAGGAAAAAAAAAAAAAACTCTTAGTGTTTCCTAGACAATCGTATTCATAGTTTGGTGACAAATACGATGAAATCAGAATTAATCATCTGATCTCTCTCAGTAGTTGCTATATTTGGTTTTCTGCAGGATAATTTACATTTACCTGAACTGGATTCTAAGTCAGGCTAGAAGGAAAAATAAAAGAAAAAGACTAAAAAATTCACTCATGATTTGTATGTAATAATTCTCTGAAAGAAAACACTGTGCTCTGTGCAGATACAGAAATCTGTATCCCTGCAATACGCACAGAAGCCCATCGAATCAGAGCCAGTGTCAGTGACGTCTAAAACAAGCGATAACTTTTCATTCAGAGTGGTCTCTTCATACTTGCAGTGGGAACCACTCCCGGCCACATCGAAGCCATCCTACTTCTGTGAAAGGCTTTAAGTCTGGGCAGATGCATTGTGCAGACCTGTCAGATCTTCTGTCCGTGCGAGAGCCTCACTCAGCTGGCCCCCAGTGCGAGCCACCTTACGCCTTCGCTGCACCACGACCTGGCTCCTACCTAGCGCTGGCCGCATCCATGGGTGTGCACCACATTGGTGCAGCAGCACGTGGCTGCAAATGAAATTCTGCCTTGAATTTTTAGCCAGTGAACAGTGGGAAACTCACTACTAGCAACAGCTGGATGCAAAGCAAGAAACTATCCTCAGTGGGTAAATGCAGGAACTGGTCCACCCCTTCTTGGGCAGCAAGGAATTACTGTTCTAGAGCAAGGTCCCATCCTCATCTCTGTAAGTGAAGAAAAACTTCTGACTGTAGATTTTTTATATGGATGGAAGAAGAGGATTATCACTGACTGAAATATTTCCTCCTCCTCACAGTTGCTGTCAACCACCCTGCAAGTCTGGGGAAAGGCATGTGGTGGGAGAGGAGGGAGATGGAACGAGGGGACGAGGAGGGTGGTGGCATGTAAAGGGAATACGAGCCCTATGGTATTTTCCTGGGGGACAAATATTCCACCCCAACAGGACACGCCTGTGTGTGGGAAAGCTGGTGGAGAAGAGAATTTCAACGTCAAATTCCCCTGAGCAATTATATGACATGAACAGAAATAGCAAGTGAAAACCAAGAATCTGACTTTCACCCAGTTTTGCAATAAAAGATTTTATAGTGGAATCAACTGAGATGTATATCAGAACTAAGAATCAAGCTCTGAATATGTTTTGCTTTTAAAGAATCAAATGTAGATCATTAGCATTAATAATCTTTTAAAACTGATTTTATTGGGTATCTTTCACAGCAGACAAACTCTTTGTTTCATTTGCGTAGTCAGAGCTTGCCAGCCATACATGTGGAATGCATGTTCAAAAAAACAGCAGTAACGTGTGACTGCCTTTGCTTTTTGAATGTATGTTATCAGTTTGCTTCCTAGCTGTGTGAGCAGTAGTTTTAGATTTTCTAACTATCCATTAAAATCTAGACAACCCCTGGGTCCCTTTGTCTTTCAGCTGCTCATTTCTTCCTTGTAATCTTCATCTGAGTGTTATTTACTCACTGCTATCTCTTTAACAGTAAATTCTGGTTTATGGGAGTCTGTTCGCTAACTGAAATTAAGTGATGTACAGCTATATGTGCTTTGGTACATAGCCACAGTAGGATGGGAGATTAAATATGCCACATTAAGAGTCATCTCAGCATCTCTATTTCCTGTAAGTTCATCTTTGACCATTAGTGTGACTGTAACATAAATTTTTAAAGATTCTGGTTTATCAACATTCTCTACTGCCATAAGTCAGCATTAAAAAGTGAGCTTTCTATTATCTTTTCTAACACAGCTGTGATGCATTGATGCCTTGTTACAATAGTTATGAAAATTAATATTCAGCGTATCATCAATGTTCTACTTCCGAGCACTTCAACATCTACCCATCTTCATTTTGCTGGCCTTCTACTCCTTCCCAGTAACATGCCTCCTAAGTCTTTCAGCAGAAACTTCTGACCCTCCAGGTACTTTAACTTTCTTTTTCTCATAAACACCAACACTCAGCCCTCTTAGGACGTTCTCTAGCGTCATGCATTGTTCAAGACTTTTTCTCTAACAATACTTGAAACGGAAGCAGGAATGCAAAGTATGGAGACTCTTCCCAAAGTACTTCCCTGAGATAATAATTCCCTTAGAGAACATTTTGTTTAATAACTGCATTTAGGAATGATTTGGTATACTTTTTCAGGAAATGCAGAAGGCCTAGTGCTGCTTTATTGCATAGGAGCTCAGCCTGTTGACCATAACAGGAGCTCCAATTTATGGGCAAAAATGCTCTTAATGACACATACGATTTCAACGTACACATTTGCTTTTGATTAAACTCTGTAACACTTTGGTACACCCATGTAGAACTGACATTTGTCTTTATGAATCTCATGTAAAATGACACTTTGAGTCATGCTTAAGGAATTTACAAGAAGAACATGACAAAACAATGTCCTTTTTGTGAATAGAGCCCATATTGTAAGCTTTTATTGCTTTACCAGTAATACATAATTAAATATGTCTACAAAGTCTGGCTTTGATCCTGGAGCTTTCTTCCCTGGGTTTAAGCTAGATACAGTTCCTGTATCCATGATACGACTACATAGTAGGTAAGGTTTATGTCCAGCCTGTACTTTTAAAATCAAGTCTCTTGTGAATTCATCGTACTCCCAACATAATCTCGAAGAACAGTTTAAAGCTACTATATCACTAAGATTTAAAGTCAAAAGGTCTAAGAAGAGATTAAGAGTGGAACACGACTGCAGACGGACAGCAGCAGATGGGACACATCGTTAAGAGCGTTCACAGTTGCCAAAAGGCAGTATGTCTCATGAAGCACGTTCCTTGCGCAGCCAGGCGGAGCTCCTTGTTCAGGACGAGCAAAGCAGCTTTGCTCCGCAGGCTCCTCTGCTGACTCCAGAGACGAAGCTCATCCCAAACCCCTGCACAGTGAGGTTATGGAAAAGCTGGAAAGGGGAAAGATGATTTGGAATTCTGTAGAAATAGAATGGAGGATTGATTAAAAAATCATTTGCTCATGAAATCTTCCTCCTTTCCACATCATTACTCTGCCAAACCTTTCTTACACTGAAAAATTATTAACAGCTGACAGTTATTTTGTTTTTAGCTTGTCCCGAGAAATCTCTTGGCTGAGAAATGCTATGGGGCACATCAGAAAAATTTTGATTGAAGGCAACTAGCTGCATCTTTCCACAGTGAAAAGTGGTTTGGTTTTCAGAAGTATTCAGCATCTGGAGTTCCTTCATAAAACTTCTGAAGAAAATAAATATCCATTTATTTTCTTGACAAAATGTACTCTCTTGTGCCTCTATTATATTTTGCTTCATGATATTTCCTTTCCAAGGCTGATTGGTTATAACTCTTTGATTCAGACTTCTTGTGCAATTAACGTCCCTTAGAAAATTTTCAGGTGTCTGGTTATGAAACCTGACCCTCACACGTACAGACTGCAGTCATTTTGCAATGTTTACTTCAAATCCCCTGTTTTGCAAACATTCCTAGAAGGACAGTCAAGAGAGCAAACAGAAAAGAGGATGTAAATGCTGCCAAGGAGAATTTGCCCATGCACTGGAACACCTGCAGAACTCCCCTCCTGCCCCATGTTTTCAAGGCTGCAGTGTGTTAGTGCTGACTTGAGAGACAGCTGGGCTGTGTGCAGCAAGGTGGCGAGCAGGAAAGGTGATGGCAGCATAACTGAGTAAGGGAGACATTTGCGTCATGTGTGGAAACTGAGACATTTCTGTATCATTGTAGAGCTTGTTTTGCAAGGTCGGACACTGGGTGGGAAGAACCAGAGGCCAGGGAATTTAATAGTAGCATCACTGAACATGTTCAGAGCTCACAGTCTGCTTTTTCTTCTAGGAAGAGTGTGAGTGCTCTTATGAAGGATCTCAGCCTCGTTAGAGCAGCAGCCTTCTCGCAAAGAGCTGGTACCAGCACTGCCTCTTTGTACAGCAGGAAATGCAGGAGCGTTTGATGAAGTTAGTAAAACTTCCATTTGTTTATACTTTCAGGGTTCAATGTTCAGTTATATTGCATGTTTAGGGCTGGTTTCTCATTTCTTCTGGAGAGACAATCTACAGCATCAGCTGTATTGGTCTATGGCATAAACTGGAGCCTAAACTGGAGCTGAAGTCTAAGCTTGCCAGGAATCTGATGGCAGAAGAGGAAACACAAATGAACAACTGAAAATTAATTCACTACTCCAGGAAAGCACCTGAATTTGCACAGTTACAGCCATCAAACCATCTGCACATGAGTTTCAATCTTTATTTTAAGTAGTGTGAATAGTACTCTTTATAGCTAAGGTCTCTAACACCTCCTAGAAGACCTCATTGTCCATTGTCTTTGATATTCAGGCTTACACCGTTCATACAGAATGCCTGTGTATCTGCCTTTGACCAATGTCTGAAAATTTCAGCACCAAGAGTTAAGCTATTACATTTATGAAAAAATAGGTTGTTTTTCCCAAAGTGAAAAATAATAATCACAACCAATCTTAAAGCTTCTTATTGCTGTGGATGAAAAACTTAAAACTAGCAGAGGAGTTCTCCTTGAGTTAGGGATCTGCTTTTTCCTTTTTTCCCTCCCCCCCCAGTTTTTCCAATATATAAGCCTTTTATTTCACACATCCTGAGTGGAAATGTGTAAGGGCTTAGTAGCTAAATTCTCTAACGGTCCCATCTGCAGTGAAAATGCTTCACCTCCCTGTGGCAGATGTGCTTGCTGCACTGCATCTATACACCTTTAGAGAGGGTTTGAATAGACTTTCCTCTTTCCTTGCAACTGCCTGTGACTGTAATTGTGGCTCCAGGCCGCGGGACCGAGCCCTGGTTTCTCCTGAATTCACAAGCTACCAGTCACTGTGGAGACAGTACGGGACAGAAAGGATGAGGACATGGGAATGCCTGTGGGAGACTTGGTATGGGAGGAGGGAAGTTTGAAGCAGGTTTATTTGTGATGTTATGAAGATTATGTTTTCCAAAAAACTCTGAAAAGTGTTCTCCTTCTCTCTCTAATGGCTTTCATGATTATAATGCTAAATTTTGAATTTTACTGGGTTTCCTTCCCATCTACGCCAGATCTTCTAGATACAGCCAGAACAACCTACTGTTGTACATAGTGCTTCCTCCTCACTGCATTTCTAAGGCCTCCTTATTGTATGCTCACATTCTTACTTGTGCTTTATTTTATTGGATTCACAGCGCTTTTAACTTTGTTAAATCCTCAAAACAGGGATCTCCTATTTATGACTCTTTTACTTACTGAACAAAGTCCCTTATATTGCTGATATAATGGGCAAACAGCAACAACTTACAAGATTTTGACATTATAAGAGAAGCAGAACAAGCCATGTGACCATTCTATTTTTAATAAATCCCCTTTACATAGTTTCTTAATTCTATACGAAGCTGCTCTTGGGGTTATTCCCTTTAATCCCCTGAGCAATCTGATTGTGTGCTGCAATACCATTCTTTTTTCAGGGCATAGCTTTCTTTTTCAGTGTTTTCTTCAGTTTTACCTGCCCTGGATGCAAAATGATCTCTGCTTCTGTCCTTTAATCCTTCCAGTCCCTATTACATAGACAGAATTGTCAATTTAAATGACAAGATCTGGCAGCCTTCAGATGTGGTACTTCTTTTGCTCAGTGAATACTTTCCAGGGTCCAAGGGATGCTGAGCTACACTTGCACCTCTCCTTCACTTCGTGTGGAGAACTGCCCGCCCCTGCACACACATTTCTCCTCTGTGGTTTAGGTGCCATTGACAGCAGTATTTTTTCTTTACATTCTTTTGCACCACAGCTATTGTAGGACTTTGCTCACTTCACAGACTTCAGAGTTCCTCATAACTCTTGGTTCTCAGGTTTTGCCGAGAGAGGCTGGATGCTGGAAATTATCAGTGAATTTAGGGCTGACTTCTCATGTGTTTATACGTAGGTCATTTATTCCTACGACTTTTAATTAAAGGTATGTTTCCTTTTCTTAATATCTTACCATATTACGTACATACTGCTGCCATGAAAAATAAAATGCGATAGACTAAAAGTTGCCTGGGAACACGAAAAGCAATAGGCTGAGAGATGTATTGCGTAGAGGAAAGTGCAAGATTTAACACTAGCAGTATAAAAGAAGCTGCATATAAAGTTGTCTCCTTCCTCATAGAAATATGAGTCTACAAGCAGTCTCTGTGACATCTTAACACTAGCAGTTGAAGTACGTGTACAAAGCATGCAGGCTAGATACACTTCCAGAAAGACTGTAGCTTTCTTATAGGACAGAAGACATTTTTATTGCATTAATAGCTGGCAGTCAAAATTAAAGAGAATTTATGAAATATGAAGCAAAAACTGAATTATGAATTTCTGCAGGAATATTTATTTTGTAAAGTTATCCTAGATAACTCACATTGGAACTCGTAGTTAAGCCTTGATCTGGTATTTTTTGACAGAAAAAAAACAGAACTCTTCAGTTTAATTTGAATTTGGGTATTTCAAAGCAGGTATTTGCTGCTTTGGAAAAAAAGACCTTTTCATTAATCCACCATTTTGGAAACAGTCACACTAACCCACAACCACATACAAATACAAAAATCCTAATGGGACTATTTTCTTACTAAGCCTGTAATAGTTTACATTCACCTAATGGCCTGGGGTTATAAGCAAACTACTCAATTAGAGAATTTAGGCTGGTTGCCCACATATTTTAGAGCAAATTATCCCTTCACAAATGCAGAACCCCCTATATAAAACGCCTAAACAGTATTTCCTGTTAAAAAAAAGCAAAAATACTATTCCCTAAATTCCCACCTTAAGCCTGGTAAGTATTTCTCTTTATGCTAGTGAAGCCATTTTATGGAGAAATATTTGTTTTTGCCTTGCATACCTCAATCTAGACCCTTTTGCTGGAATGTTTTTTAACCATCCAAGCAGCTAAAAAATGCTAATGCAATTTATTTATTTATTTATTTATTTATTGATTGATTGATTGATTGATTAAGTGTTTTGAAAGTAGCTTCCCACTCTCCTTATTAGCGATACTGAAACACAGAGGTCTTCTGAAGGCCTGGCATTCTGAAGCTTCGAGGATAACCGATCTTCTTGAAAGGCCACTCTGAAATCCGAGTTATCTCTTAGCACTTACTATTTCTTCCACTGTTTCTTTTATTTAAAAGAGAGGCTGATGATTTCAACCTATAAACACCTATTAAAAGTTGCTCACCCTATTATGCCGAGCTGCTGCTCTTAATTGTATGCAGCTGGGTGGATCATTGAATTCTCATTTCAAAGGCAAAGATTTTAAAAATACAATGAACCAGTTATCAGCTCCTCATAAGGCACCCATTTCTGAAATTGTGCCAAGTGTGACTTTGTGTACAGAGAATGAGTATTTCCCTCATGGTGTTCGACCACAACAGGAAAGTCCAGCTCAGGCCCCAGGTGGGTGATGGATGCCGTGGGCACCGGTGTGGTTTTGGTGCTGTGGATGGAGGGGTTCCCACTTCTGTTCCTCCTGTTGTGCTGTCTGCTTTCATGGTCGCTTGGAATAATGTTCTGGGAGCTGTGATGTGAGCTGAAGGAACTGCTGGTTGGTGGATCTGCAAGTACACGAGACACAGACCCTTTTGCAAATGAAAATATTTTGTGTATGTGCCATGAGTGCTGTGACTATTACCAGCACCGGTGAAGTGCCCTTTCTCATGTCTGAGATCTGGGGTAAAGAATCAGAGTGCTGCTAGCTTTTGCCTTGCTGCTCTTTTTTGAAGCTTATGAAGGCTTTTCCTATGATTTCAGTCAAGACAGAAGCTTTGTCCTCTGACACAAAGCATGTAGATGTCCTTGCACAAAATTCTGCTGAAGTCAAAGAGCTGGTTGTGTTCATCCGGAGACAGAATTTAGCTCAAAATATGAAAATATATGCAATATGTTTTAAATTAATAATGTGAAAGCCTTTAAGTAAAGCAATAAGATAGTGGTGAAACATTTGAACACCTAAGGACGTCTTTAGAACAGATGAGCCTACAATATTTGACATGCTTAACATTTTCACTTCTAACTGCCTCTCTTCAATGCTTTGTGTAGTCTAATCTTCATTACAGTCATAATGTGGGATTTCTCCAGTGTGGCACCCAGCACAAGCTGTCACTTTTGAAGGCATAGGTGTCATAAATTAGAGGAACAGAACGATCTCCTGGACCAATGCACAGCTCAGATAATACAGAAGCAACGATATATAAAAAAACCATACACTTGCTTCCAACTTTGCTTGTCTGCAAAAATTCTAGAGGGCAAGACTAGAAAGAATAGATTAAAATTGCCAAGTAATCCATGAGATCTGTGTCACAGAAGCCAGAGGAGGGGTAGGCATAGAAAATGCACAGTTTGTTCTGTTTTATTTCTCCTTGAGAAACGGCTGCCAGGAGCAGAAGCACCCTGCAGACAGGCTCCGGGCGGCTCGAGGGCCCGGGCTCACCGGCAGGGCCGCACTCGTGGGTTCCCCAGCTTACCCAGAGGGCAGCTGCCAGGCCGACCCTTGCCGGTCAGAAGAGCTGCTCATGGCTGGCTGCTCCTCAGCGCTGCCCGGGATGGACAGTAGTGTCTCCAACACCGTACCTTGCTAAACCTGGGTTTGAAGTTGAGTGGGGCTACTGAATACAGCAGAAATGTAGCCACTCCACAGCACTCGAGAAGCCAGATGGAAAGGCAGAACGAGGCCTGTCCACCACCTTTTAATTGGCAGGTTTAACTGGATGTTTCCATTTCGATGACACCCCGGACGTGCCTCAGTGCTGCTCTGGTAGGTAAAAGACATTACTGATGAAGGAATTTTACAGCCTCAGGTCTCAGCCCTGCATTATGCCTGGACCCCCACAACTGTGCAGAACCCCAATAATGTTTTGGGAAGGCACGCAGCTGATATATCCCATTCAGTCTCTGATAAAGGATTAAGGTCTAACTTCATGCAGCACTCAAAGAATAGAGAAGCTATAAATTCGAAATGAAGGAAAGTACTTGCTGAAGAATGAAAGATGATTTCAGTGTAATACAAATAGTTGAGCACAACATGAAGAAGCAAAGAATTATTTTAGATAGAAAACAATGAATTAATAGATGTCAATGCACATACTTTTGTAAGCAATGCTAAAGAAATGTTTTTAGGAGAAATTTCAAATCAGCAGATTGCAGGTGGATATTGCACGTGCAGGATGGTCACGTCCTTAGGGGAATGGGAGGCAGTTCCATCACCGGGGAAAGGATAATACTCAGGAGAACTCTTAACATCACCACAAAGACAAAAGGCAAACATTCATTGGTTTTCTCAAGTGTGCCCATTAAGCAGGGTTTCTTCTAGTAATATGGAATTTCCTTATTAAAAATAGAGTAGATTACTTGGAAAGCTAAGAAAAATATCAAAGGAATATGCAAGTATTATAGGACTCAGGATCAGACCAGAAATTCTGGAGCAAACTGGGTAAAAACAAAATGCCCAATCTCTCTGTGTGATAGAATTTGATTAAGGTTTATTGGCTTTTTACTACAATTTCCAATTTGACAGGCCGTACTAAAGCTAAAATTGAATTTCATATACAAAGCTTATGTGGTTATGTTTGTTATTAGCATTGTCTTCCCTAGAGATATTTGGATTTTGTTTAACTGAAAAATAAACAAGTTAAATGCCGAATTGCCTGGCTAAGACAGTTATATGATGTGGTCTTTTCCTTTCATTATGAAGATTGTGAGTTTTGGGATACATGTTTAGGAGTTTGTGGTTACTTTACTTTAAATCTAATACTATGGACTTATAATGTTTTTGTTCAACGTTCTGCTCTTTTCATATAAAGTTCTGTGTCCTGGCCAATTTATGGCCAGACTTATCCAATAAACAAGTTTGTAGGAATGCATTTATAGATTGTTAGAAATATGTGTGGTGCCTGCACTTTTCTCAGCAATAATGTAATGATTTATTTTTACTGTTAATTTTTAGTTATGTTAAAACAAAAAAGGAAAATAATTAGCATAGATCAGAAGTTACTTTCCTAAACATTGGAAAAAATCAGAAGATGCATAGGTCAAGATTAAAAAAAAAGCCTAACGAGTATGGATGGACTCCTCCACTCTTGGACGTCGAGCCTAAGACATTTTAAAGAGACTTGATTTCCAAAGGTTAGACACTTATTACTTTCTGAAAATGAAATCCCTTGCAGTATCTCACCTGAACCCACAAAACCTTTCTGAAAGTTTTCTTGGTAAATCAAAGAGTAAGCCAAATAGGAAAGGTTATGATCTGTAAAGACATGTATCAGATCACTATAATTCGGTAAATTACTTTACAGAATATGAGGCAGATAGTTGCACTGTGGAAGTTTCAAGGACCTAATTTGCGAGTCGTGAGGCATTCAAGTGTAGAACAGAGACATCACCAAACTGCTTACAACTTAAATATAGGAAACAAACAAAAGACAGGTGGGCCATTAATAACACAAGATTGTTCTACTTTTTTTTTTTTTGCCAAATATATATGTATTTTTTCACTGATCTTAGCGCACTGTGGTGTTAGAGCTTTTGTGCAAATGAATAGAGGTTGTGATGTTTTGAGCAACAAATTCCTGAGAGAGGATTAGCAAGATGAGAATAAGTAAGTTTTCATTGTACATTAGTTAAGATGTTCGAGACTAGCACCTATCTGTCTTAAAGTGAAGATAACTGAATGTGTAAAACAAGACTATCCGTCATGGAGAACTGAAGTCACTGACAAGCATAAAAAGTATTATAATAATTTTTTGTGCTTTTCTGGCATGAAAGAACTGATCTACTACTGATAAATGTATATTACTTAATAAAATAACTCAGACCTAACAAAAATACATATTTTGCCCTTAAGCAAAACTCCTAGACTTCACTATATACTATTTTCTATTTCCTAGTAACCTCCTTTATTCTCAACAGGACTCATTTTGATGTGCTGAAAAATGAGTCAGAGTTCTTTTTGTACTACATTTTACTCTGGTTTATTTTGCTTAAAGAATGTAAGCCTTATTTTGTATTTTTCTCTTCCCCAATATCCCATCTGCACTCTACCTTTGAGTTTTTACAGCTTTCTCATTGTCCTTACTTGTCACTGTCCTGTCCATTGGTTGATTATGTGTTGATTTATGAACGGAACATGAAGAGTACCTCAAAAATGTGCAGTAGAAACCAAACACAATACTCCAAAGTGCAAGTTCCCAAATGTGTTTTGAAAACTCAAGACACACTAATTTTATTTAAGCACTTCTGTCTCATCAAAGCAGGCTTGGAATGACCTTCAATCCTATCATTTGGAGTTATTGGAGTGATTACACTAGGAAATCTTTTTTTTCCCCCATCTTCTACATGTATTTAAAGAAATAGCTCTATTTTAAGAAAGGGAATGTTTTTGACATCCTTTTAATATCGTTCATTCAAGCTTTGTTTCAGACATTTACTAGTATGATATACCAAGAGAAAATCATGTTGATTAGTGGGAGTTTTGCTTGCGAAGGCACTATAAATTCAGTTCTTAAGTTCTTTAAGACTTAAAGCAGTAATAGTTTTGGTAAAGATTACTCAGTAGCTGAGATATGTTCTGAAATTCTGAATGCTTTCAAATTTCACATTCTTTGAAAAGTTATTTGAAAATCACGTGTGTGAAAAGACTAACAGTTTGTACCGTTAAACATGAACACAAAGCAACAGTTCTTTGTCCTTCATCTTGCAAGATATATGTTTGCTTTCAAGGGGAGCTCTAATATTTGTCATTTTTAACCAAATGAAATCACAGATAGTTTTACATGTGGATTTTATTATACGAATTGGTTTATAAGCTTGCTATTTAACATGATTATACGAATTACGAACTGTGATTTTATTTCTTTTATAATCTTTGTAGAGCTTGCCATTACTTTTACATGTCTATGTCTGGCATTATGCACCTTTGAAACTGTGCCAAAAATATTTATTGTCCTATTTCTGGCATTCTGGGACTACATGGTTCTGTTTGGTTTCCAACCAGAACAAAGCCTATTAGCAGATCCAGTTCTTGGTACTTTGCTGAAAACAATTTTATATGTAAATTTAATACTTCATTAAAGGAAGTTCTTGTAACAATCAGTAGTATGTATGAAATGCATTTAATGTAGGTAATGTTCTATCTACCATTTTGAACAGTTATCGAAAGCAAAATATATGTACTAATTAGAACTTTCCTTCTCATTGCCTGTCTCCTCCAGCTTGACTAATCAGCAAGCACTAAAATGCAGTCAGGTTGAATAGAAATGGCACACTGTTCCTGCACTTGTCTGTGTCTGAACGCACACATAGCACCCTGGAAGGGAGGCTCACTGCACAGAGAACAGCACATTCCCATTTGCCACTTGAATCATATTCACTTGGTTCCAAATCCCATTATTCTTAATCAAGTAAAAATCCTCTTAAGGTCAACAGGAGTTTCATTTAAATTACTTCATAATTTGGCCCTCATTTTGTTGGGTTTGTTCCCACCTTGCCCAGTAGGCACAGCCATATTAAAAAGGCTACTGGAGAGCATTCTTTATTTTATTTAGCTTCAAGGAAATAGATGTTAATAAAATTTAAGGATGTACTTACATGTTTATTATAGAGGAGGAATCCTGTTGAATCAGAACCCTAATTTGTTTAAAGAGTAAACTGCTCCGGGAAGCAAAAATAATATAGCTGACTTAGGTATTAGTACAGCTCAAATACTTTCAGTGAGAATAATCAGGCTTTCACTTGCAGACTCGGGAAAATTGATTTAGTATGTTTTTTTACAGAACATTGAGTTATTGTTTACACAGTCATTTTTCTAACTATAAACGTATATTACTCATTATAACTATTAAAGAGTCAGATGCTTGAAGTCATGCCCATCAGGGAAGGGTATACACTTATATGTGCATAATAACTGCTTCTAGAACTTCATGCAAGATTTGAAGCACAACTTATCTCAAATATAGGCAAAACCATCTTTCTGCTTCTTGTGACAATTTCACACTAGGCTTCTTCTGTTTGTTCATGAGATCTTAATGACAGAATAAACATATATATTTCAATGTTTTATGAGAAATAACTTTCCTGAATAATGGTGCCACAAAAACAATCCAAAGTTTAACCACTTTCCTGAACACACTGTCAGAGATTTATAGTAGTCAAATGAAGATGACCGTGTCATTCCTGCTTTAAACTTGATGGTCTTTCAAGTACAGAAAAATTCATACTCTAGGGTGCCAACCGAGAGATTTAAGACACAAAGTTTTTTTTTAAATTAAAGCTTTTAAATGTTTACTTTTTTGCCACAGAACAATAACCAGCAAAATAATAATAGTAATAACAACAATAGTAATAATTGCAACAATAATAGTAAGTAACAAGAGTAACAACAATAGCAATAGCAATAGTAATAATAGTATTAGCAATAATAGCATTAGTAATAATAACAATTGTTATAAATCAAAAGAAAAGGCCACAACAAGAGTAATTTATGGAATTCATGTTGATCTTAGCTTTTTAGATGGCTGTGTAGAACCATAGATAGAATCATAGAATCATTAGATTGGAAAGGACCTTCAAGGTCATCAAGTCCAACCATACAACAGTTAAAAGATTTTTAAATGAGCCACTCACTTGAAATGATATCTTTTGACTTGATGGATTATGTATTTCTTTTCCAAGTAATAATTTTTCAGGAAGAGTCGGATGCAAAGGACTTCATGAAAATGCTGGAGCATTGAAACACCCTACATGATAAAATACCACAAAGCTCAGGGAATAAGAGACAAATGTAGGAATACTGACATCTGACACTGCAAATATTACAGCTGTATCAGAACATCAAAATAAGCATATACTATTACATACAAAAAAATCAAGTCTATGATATATTCCTCAGTGCTACTCCTTCAGAGCACCTTTCTAAAACATATCATGCCAAAATACGGCACTGAACTCACCCTACCTTGGGATCACCACCTTTTCTGTATACTCTGAAATGAGTAAAATCACATTAATTAAACAAAATTTATTTCATTAATCTATTTTAAGCCTTTCTTGTGGCTTCCGATTTATATCTGTCTCATAGCTTCAGGCTTCAACTCTTTCCAGCCCACCCATTTCCTCTAAGAGGGCTCTGCCAGTCCCTTGTAACCTGAAAAATTTCTCTAGATCTCTTCCCAGTCCCAGTCCTGACTGACACCTGCAGGAAAACACAAGAAAATAGTCCGGAGTCCTCTCAATCAGTTCTGTCAGTTTAGAGTAAAGTGTAGGTAAACTTTTACTACAGATATGCCCAGGCAAGGAAGTTATTAATTCTATATGTATTAACCTGAATTGGTAAAAAATAAAATGCTCCTATGTAACTATATCAAATATATTAACTTTTTTTCTGAATTACACAAGACATTCACAAATTCATGTTAATTACCATGTATTTGTCATTTATGAAATGCCAGCATGCACTCATTCTGGTCAAGATGCAGAGGAACTGGAGTCCAGGCTCCAAGAAACATGACCATCGCTGGCTTGATGCAGTTTTGGCTTCTGCGAACACAGCCAGCTGGGGCACGTTCAGCTGGGGATGGCATATGAGGAAGCTGCAGCAACCCAGTGCTGACAGCAAGGCCATTCGATCAGCCTCGCTAGGGTAGCTTTGCAGGTGGAAAGCAGAGCCGCAGAGAGCAGTGCCTGGACAGTGTCCCTAACAGCTCGGGCTTGCTTTAATCACTGAGGTGCCTATGGTGTGCGAGGAAGTGGCCTGAAGTAAAACTGTGCTCTTGAGGAAGCCCCTGCGGTGTACAGCCGTGAGCACAGCACCAGCTATCTGAAACAGAGGAACTGCCGCACAGTGCTCCTCCAGCTTTGCTCGGAGCAATGTGGCATAAAATGGCATGTAATTCTCGGACTGCTCTGTCATTGACTAACAATCTGTGTTAGCTGTGAAAACACCAGTGAGATGGCAGCACACGCAGACCACAGTCAACAGTGCTATGGGGAGTGGAGCTGGTGATCTTAAAGCTAGCTGCGTACACTCACTTGCTGCAGTGACATCTCCAATTGCAACAGGGACAATGGTTCTGTTTCAACATCTAAATTTTCACAGCAGCTAAACGAGTTAAACTGCATGGCCTTACTAGCCAGAAAAATCTGAAAGGGTCTACTTTAAGAGAATGCTGAGCATGCTTTGGAAGTCTAATTAAAAACATCAAGTAAACACAAATGAGCAATGTTGAGCTACTCTTAACCAAATACCATTTTCCTAAGGACATGTAGGACCATATATTTATTCAGAAAATAAATCAGACTACTAGACTGTGTATATCGCTAAAATATGAGCATTACGAGTGTTACCATGGGAAAACACTTCCCAAAGGCAAAAAAGAGTCTCAGGGTGCGAGACTAAAACATTTAAAAAGAAGTTCATTACTAATTGTTCAGTGTTCTGGATATGGAGGGACTAAAAGGGATAAATATTTTCTATGATGCTGAGGAAAATTCTGAAGATGTTCTCTGCTGTTGGAGTGGTTACGCAGAATCACAACACCAATCCCACTGATAACGAAGGATTTTGAAAGGAATAGATTTAGAGTTTTAAATACTCTGTAGGGGGCAGTTTTGAACCAGAGCAACGAAAATTTTACTCTGACTGGTTTGAAATTATGGTTCTATACTCAATTTTATTATCCTCACCAGCCAAACGGGCATAATTTCTTCTTCCAGGTAGACCTGGGCTAGTTATACTCTGAAGCAAACAGGTGGCTGGATGCTATCATATAACATCACATAGCTGAGAGACTTTTCTCTGAGAAGTTCAATAATGGTAGCTAATAACACCTTTTTAAACCAATCATTAAATAAATTCATAATTGTATAGTTGTGATTAGAACTTCACGGAGGAGAACTGCTTTAAGATCAGTTTTATAGTAGGGCTCAAGGATAAGTACAGTCTGGGATCTCCCTCACGATTCTGCTTCTACCCTGAGTCAGGGATGGTTCTTGTGGTGACTTCAAAAAGTTTATGACAATTCTGGAAATAAAAGGGGGAGAGGCTTCTTGGAGATGTTACTAGCTGTAGCATTTCAAAAAAAAAAAAGCAAAAAAAAAAAAACCCCTCCTTCCACCCCTCCTCCCCAAACCCCCCAAACATTAAACATGGTACCATCATCATCTAGGTTTATTTTAAGTGGATACTATGCTAGATCATGGCAAAAGATGTTAGTATGTATAAAGATGTTAGCTTAAATATTTAAATAAGCTTCTCTCCAGCAACACAGCACATAGACCAGGAGTGGACTATAGTCCTCTATAGCTGTACTTCATCTGAAACCAAAAAGAAAGACACCCTCTCAGCAGAGGGATAGTCATTGCTAGAAGGATTTAAGCAGATGTGGCTCTGGAGAAGAAGCTGAAGAGAAGGAAAGGCTCAAGTCATCAAGTTTTTGCCACTTGGAAAGGAAGGAAGAGTCTCTCAATGAGGAAAACAAAGTAGATGTAGCTTACAGCTGTGACCTCTGCAGCTGGTAGCAGAGCATCTCCAGTGCTAAGAATACTAAGAATGAATGCCTGACGGCTGACCAGGCTCAGCAGCTCCACTACTTAAAGCTTGAAGCTGATTGTGTTGCCTGAAAAGTAGCTGGGATATCTTGTTTGTCTTCCCCAGGCCTAAAAGCCTTCCATATTCTGTTTGGGTCCAAATTCTTTTTCCATAATGTTGAAAATTGTTGTACTGGGTCTGGCTGGGGTGAAATCAGCTTTCATCATAGCAGCCCCTATGTTGCTGTGTTTTGGATTTTGTGACTAAAACAGTGTTGATAACACACCAATGTTTTGACTGTTGCCGAACAGCACTTGCACAGTGTCAAGGCTTTCTCTTTCCCTACTCTGCTGCTCAGTGAGTGTGTTGGGGTGGGCAAGAAGTCAGGAGGCAACACAGTTGGAGCAGCTGATCCGAACTGGCCAAAGGGTCGCTCCATACTAGGTAACGTCATGCTCAGCAATAAAACTGGGGTAGCAGAAGAAGGTGGGGGGCTTTGTCTTCCAGGGCAGACATTGCTCGGAGACTGGCTGGGCATCGGTCTGCTTGTGGGAGGTGGTGAGTGATTTCTTTTGCATCATTTTTATTTCTTTCCTTCATTTACTGTCTTTTAACTTGACCCATGAGCTTTCTTACTTTCACCCTTCCTATTCTCTTCCCCACCCCCCGAGGGGGCCTGAGCAAGAGGCTGTGCATGAGCTTACTTTCTAGCCAAGGCCAACTCATCAAAATGGGGAAACAAAGACAGGCCATGCTGTGATACATTGTTACAGACAGCAAGTTCAGCAAGGCAGGGATCAGCTGAAGGTACTCAGCTTCTGCCTACGAATTTTCACTTCAGGGCACTCTGAAGGAAGCATCACCTTTCCTTCACACCTCTGCACGCGCTCCCGCTTGCACAGCCATAGTCGTAAAACTTTTGAGCAGGGGACCTAAGAAGTGAGCACAGAGCAAGTACTCTCTGTTCCTCAGACTTCTCTAGGTTGGATGTGTGATCACGGGTGTCAGCCAGGAAAGGAGACCACAGAATAAAACTGACGAAGTAGCGAGGGGAACTAGGGACAACCTGGTTCTTTGGTGGGAGGCAGAGAAGAGCAACAGCAGCCGATCCCACACAACCTCCAGAGCAACAGGAGAGAGGGCACTGTTATCGCAGCGATGTTAATTAAAGAAACGTAACGAGTGCTGCTTCTCTCTTGAAGAGCTGCCCTGCTGAATCACGGGGACAGTGAGAGCGGCCATCTTCTGTGACCACTCGAGGTGACTCCCGTGCAGCCTCAGAGAACGCAGGCCGCCTGTCAACATGGGAGCGCCAGGAGGCTGCTGCCCACCACACAACAGCTTGACTCGGGTGCTCCTTGGCTTTACTGTTAAAACACTTTTTTTTTTTTTTGCCCTGTAAGTGCCTGAAGGAGTTCCCTCTGTTCTTGCTTTGACCATGAAATCGTCCATCTCAGTGCGCAAGGAGCACCCACCTCCCTCTCTGGAACAGCTGGGTCCCACACCCCACGTTCAGAACTTGTTTCCTGCGTTCAGCCGGGAAGGCAAACCCCAGAGCCGAGCGCAGCCCCTTCCCGCCCGTGCCCCCGTTCACAGCGCTCTTCCCCTCCTTCCTCCCGGGAGGGCCCGACCTC
>VXAL01007516.1:6057-28308 GCA_013399475.1 Chauna torquata | reverse complement strand
GTAATTCCCTGGGTCTTCCTTTCCTCTCTTTTTAAAAATACAGGTTATTTAAAAATACAGGAAAAGGTTTCCCCTTTTCCACTCACTGGGAACTTCAGACTGCCATGACTTCTCAAATATGATGGATAGTGGCTTTGCAACTGCAGTTGCTAAGGTCCCTTAGGACATCCTGCAGTTCCCTCAGGACCCTTGGATGCATCTCATGAGGTCGCATGCACATTCAGGTTCCTCAGATGGTCTCGAACCTGATCCTCTCCTACAGTGTGTGGTTCTTCATTCTCCCAGTCCCTGCCTTTGCATTTTGTGACTTGGGCAGCGTGGCTAGAACACTTGTCAGCGAAGGCTAAGGCAAAAACGTCACTGAATACCTCACCTTTCTCCATGTCCTAGGTAACCAGGTCTGCCATTTCCTTCAGCAGAGGGCCCACATTTTCCTCAGTCTTCCTTTTGTCATTGTGGAACTTGCAGAAGCCCTTCTTGTTGCCCTTGACATCTCTGGCCAGATTTAATTCTACCTGGGCTTTAGCTTTCCTAACCTGATCCGTGGCTGCTCAGATAATGTCTCTGTATTGCTCCCAGGTTACCTGTCCTTGCTTCCATCCTCTGTAGGTTGGTTTTTTTGTTCGTTTTTTTGGTTTTCTTTTTGTGTGTGTTTGAGTTTGGCCAGGAGCTCTTTGTTTGTCCATGCAGGCCTCCTCACATTTTTGCCTGACTTCGTCTGTGTTGGGATGCATCACTCCTGAGTTTGGAGGAGGTGATCCTTAACTACCAACCAGCTTTCTTGAGACCTCTTCCCTCCAGGTCTTTATCCCACAGTACTTGACCAAGCAGATCCCTGTAGAGGTCAAAGTCTGCTCTCCTGAAGTCTAGGGTTGTGAGCTTTCTGTGCATTCTCCTTGCTGCCCTAAGGAGCAGGAACTCCACTATTTCAAGGTCACTGCAGCCTTTGACCTTCACGTTCCCCACAAGCCCCTCTGTGTTGGTGAGAATGAGGTGCAGCACAGCACCTCTCCTCGCTGGCTCCTCTGTCGCTTGGAGAAGGAGGTTATCATCAACACACTCCAGGAACCTCCTGGATTGCTTATGTCCTGCTGTGCTGTCCCTCCAACAGATATCAAGGTGGTTAAAGTCCCCCATGAGGACCAGGGCTTGTGAATGTGAGGCTGGTCCCGACTGTCTGTAGAGGGCCTCATCCGCTTGGTCTTCCTGGTCAAGTGAACTGTAGCAGACCCCCCACTATAATGTCACCTGTCCTTGCCCTCCCTTTAATCCTGACCCATACACTCTTGTCAGCTCCTCATCCATCCCCAGGCAGAACACCACACACTCCAGTTGGTCATTGACATAGAGGGCAACAGCCCCACTTTTTCTGCCCTGCCTGTCCTTCCTAAACAGCCTGTACCCTCCAGTTCCAACACTCAGTCATGGGAGCCATCCCACCACCACGTCTCTGTGATACCAGTAAGATCATAGCCCTGCAGGCATGTGCATATCTCTAACTCATCTTGTTTATTCCCAATGCTATGTGGATTTGCACAGAGGCATTTAAGCTGGGCCCCTTATTTGTTTCTTACTACTAGTTCCAAGCAGTTTTGAGCGCAAAAAGGAAAATTAGGCTTCACCACAGGAAGCTGAATTGTCTTCTTGACCTCCTTCTACTGGCTAAACAAGGAGCCTAATCATTGAGTCAAAAAAATTAGGGTGGGAAAGATGCCTAGGGAGCATCTGGTCCAATCCACACCCACCACCACTCAAGTCATTGAGGGTACCTAAAGCAGGTGTTCTGAGACATACCAGTAATGACAACTGCAACTTTTTAGGCATTGAAATGCCTGTATTATGTGTTTGAAGTAGGCTGTCCAGGCAAAACTAGAGAAAAATGAGAGTTTCAAACATATACTGTTAGTACTTTTAAGTAAATTGGTAAGTATAAAGACTGAAAACAAAGTAGTTCTTGAAAGCCTATATTCCTATGACTTTTTCTGTATATCTATTTTTGCTTGTAAGGAAAGATTCTACACTTAACACCTTGTTTTTTTAAACAAATAAGAAAAAATGTTTTCACACTTATTTGAAGCAGTGCACAACTTCCTTTCATTTGCATATAAGCATCAACATGAATTCTTTGTTCTTATTTTTACATCTCTAATACTGTGAAATAAAACTCAGTCCTGAAAGATGTGAAATACAATAGCAAAGCAAACAAAGTATGAAATGATAGAAAGAAATTTTAAAGGTATTTCAAACAATATCTGCTATCTAAGAAAAAAGTCAAAAAGGGAACTATATTCAATCTGAAACAAGACTGTCAACTAGATACTTAACAGTATGAAAATACTAAATTCCAAAAAAAATAGTTTAACTAACAAGTCAATAGCTGACAGGTCTCTGTACTTATTGCAAAAATGATATATAACCTTGGCAATTATTCAATGTAATTATTCTGAATTCCTTTTTTCAACTCCAAAGTTTATTAAATGCAATGTTATCCACCTTACTTTCAAAGCTCAGAAAAATGGCATGGTACAAAGCACGTTTACTTTTCAACTCAGAATTTGTTCTTTCCTGAAATGCAACCGTAAAACGTAATCAAGTATTTTTGTATTTACCATATCTCATTGGGCCATCTATAGCTACAAGGTAGGTAAATCTGTTCTAGTGTGGACTCTTAAAAAGTTATAGTTTAATGAAAGACTAGTTTAATTTTTAAGCACTGAGTTAATGTCTATTCTAAGTTGAAGCACTGAAGGATTCTAGTTCCCCTCAAATGTCAGGGTTCAAAACAGTCCTTACAGCCCTAATCTTTTTTAATCCAAATTCCATCATTCAATCAGAAACCATCATCTAGCAATGACTAGAGACTTTTAAAAATCAGACCAAGAGTCTTCTACTTCTTGTCTTTTTATGTAATCAAAAATACAAGAATAAAACAGCCTTAAGATATGAAATAAGTTTAAATAGTAAATTGTTCTCTATGTAGAATGGACAGCACAGGTTCTAAAGAAATAAGCTGTGATACTATTTTGATATGGTAAATTAATTTCAGCAAGTTAATTCAAAAGAATATGATTGATACATCCCAGACCACTTACCTAACACACTAACAAAAACATCAAAAAAATTAAACGTAAGAAGCGGTTCTTTCATCTGGCCAAAGTAGTCCACTATAGTTTTGAAGACATCTCTTTCAAATCCTGAATATGTAGGCTGCTTCAAATCGGAGCAGCTGGGCCCTATAAAAAAAAAAAATTAATTTCCAGCTACCAACCAGATCACAGTTTTCTACTCCATGTAACAGAAAAATATGAATAGTTAAATCGTTATACTTCATTCAATAAGCTGCACTGGCAAGAAAACATATGCTGACCAATCTTTTCCAAAGTTGCTTTCGAGGCCATGATCAGAAAAAAATGTTGACTGGGGATATAAATGAAATTTGATGAAGTGGTAAAGGAATAGTCAGTTCAGTTGATTTTCTTTTTATGGGGTTTTAATATTTTTCTAAGTTTACTTACAATTCGCTAGGCATTTCATTGCTGACAATATCCAGTGAGGTAAGTCCTCTGCATAGGGGAAAAACAAGGAGAAATGAAACTCCTAAAAAAACTGAGAAACTTGTTAAACTCTAAGATAATAGCAAAAATGAAAAATTTTTAAATTCCTTCTATAAAGTAGATTGATTGCAAAGGCACATTATCCCTTAATATACAAATATCTCCTGTCAGATATAGTTTGAATCACATATATACTGTAGTACTTTCTGTACTCGATATCAACCATTTACATCATTGCTCATACAGCTCAATCAGCAAAACCGATCACATAGTGAATCCTTAACCTGCCTTGTAAAAATTAGCCAGGCTCATTCAAACTACACCTTCACTAGTGCACTACAGTAAAGTGCTTATTTTGCACTGAAGATGATGAAAAGCACTCAAAAATGACAGAACTGAATTTGTGAAAGGAGGAAAGTAGTATCTTGAGGTGCTCCAATTGTCTGGAAAATGGACACACACGCTCTAGACTTTGTTACTTCCACAAACCAGATCAGGTTCCTACCTGATACTTCACTTTTCTACAGATCTTGTGGAAAACAAGGCAGCAATAACATTTTAAGTAACCTATCACATCAGAAAAGATGCTTTCATCTCTCCCTGATGAGCAAAGCAGTTTTAAACTTGATGCTAGTTTCAAAACGTATTGACTGAAAACCATAAAATGAAAAGTTCTAAGCCTTTCAGTGTATATTGATGCTGTCTCAGTTTTTACTACACGTTGCCCTCACACAGACACTCCAGTTCAGGCACAGATAAGGATAGGCTTTGTCAGCCTAGCCTGACAAAGCCAGCTTCAAAAGAATAATATCCCTACCCTTCTAAGTGAAAACTTGCTGCTCTTTCAGTTTCTTTCAATACTGCTGTGGTGGTTTCACACTGGTAAGTAGCTAAGCTCCACCACACAGCTTCTCACTCCCCCTCCTCAAAAGTACAGGGGTAGAAGATATGAAGAAAAAAACAAGTGAGTAGGGATAAGGACAGGGAGATCAATTGCCAATTACTGTCACAGGCAAAACAGACTTAGCAAAAGGGAGATTAATGTAATTTATTGCCTATTGCTAATAACAGACTAGAGCAATGACAACTAAAAGCAAACTACAAACACCTACCCCCCTCTCCCCCACACTCTTCTACCTCTCCTCCCCCGAGCAGCGCAGGGGAATGGATATTGTGGTCAGTTCAGAACATTGTCTCTGCTGCTCCTTCCCTGACTCTCCTTCTGCTCCACCATGAGGTCCCTCCCATGGGATGCCGTTCTTCCCAAACTGATCCTACATGGGCTTCCCACTGACTGCAGTTCTCCAAGAACTGCTCCAACATGGGTCTATACCACAGGGTCCATCTTTCAGGAACAGACTGCTCCAGCACAAGTCCCCAATGGGCAGCAGCTCCGACCAGACCTCCTGCTCCACCGTGGGCTCCTCCACGGGCTGCAGCGTGGAAATCTGTTCCGCTGTGGTACCCCATGGGCTGCAGGGGGACAGCCTGCTCCACCATGGGCCTCACCACAGGTTGCAGTGGAACTTCTGCTCTGGTGCCCGGAGCACCTCCTGCCCTCCTTCTGCACTGACCTTGATGTCTGCAGGGCGGTTTCTCTCTAGTTTCTCACTCCTCTCTCCCAGCTGCTGTCATGCAGCATTTTTCCACCCCTTTATTAACTCTGCTCTCCCAGAGGCACAACCAGCATCACTCACTGGCTCAGCTGTGGCCAGCGGTGGGTCCCTTTCGGAGCTGGCTCTTATCTGACATGGAACAGCTTCTGGGCTCTGCTCACAGAGGCCACACTGGCAGCAGCCCCTCTGCTACCAAAATCTTGCCATGTAAATCTAATACAGCTATTAAAGCAGTGATACTTTCAGAGGTATATATGGAAGAATAAGCACTGGTTCTTGCTTTGGGATAACAACAGCATAGTCAGTAAAAACTGGTACAGATGTGGTTATACAGCCATAAAGATGCCACATGTTAGCACAGATTAGAATTAATGTTGTTGCTTTTTTATACTAATAAACTACAATATAGAAAAGTCAAATGAAAACTTCTAAAATACTCACTTGATTTGTCTTCTAAAGTGACAATGCCTTGCTTATTGACATTGTACACATTTTGGACAATATGCTTTGAATTCACAAGCTTTGCATCTAACACTTCATCCAGAGAATTCAAACCCAAGACTTTTTGTAGTCTGCAAAAATACATAAACACATAGTACGTACATGATCTGATCTTAAAGAGCTAAACATTAGTGTTAGGATGAATACAGTTCTGAAAGATTTCCTTTCCATTTATTGTCTTAGCCACAAGCATGCAGAGGACTAGAGCATTTTGACATCCATTCTCTGATTAAAATTTCTATGCTACACCACACCAGATCAAGTTTATTACACAGAGATAGCATGCCAAGCCTAGTTACAAAGAAATCATTGCTAAGGCCTCAACTGTGATGTAAAAGTACCTAATATTTTTTTCCTCCTGCAAAAATATACAAGTCTAAAGCAAAGCCCTCAACTTTGCATAGTATGTTCCTTTTCGAAAGTGTAGGGAATATCTCAAAGCCTTCTGGACTCAATCAGCTCTTCTATTTCTTATATTAAGTATTGTACTTGTCATTAAAAGTATCATACCTCTATAAGAGTGCTTAATTTTCTTAACAAGAAAAGACAAAAGTTGACGAAAAAAAGTGATTAAACAAAACAAAGCCCACACAACAAAAGGACTTATATAGTACAACAGGAAAAAGAAGAGTCAAAAAGTATTAAATACAATAAAATTTCCTTGAGAACTTTAGCTGCTGAATTTGATAGACAAATAAAAAGTGGTATAGTTAGTCTAGCCACCATGGATTTAATGGCAACAATGAAAGGTGAGTGGATGAAGTTACAAGCACTGCCAGAGAAGACAGACAAGACTATTGACTACTATATGGTTTTACTCTACCAGCAAATGACTCACAAGTATACTCACCGTGACAAAGTCATGGATTTCCATATCTCTTCTATATTTGCTTGTGTTAACTCTCTGCGGAAAACAAGTTTGCATGCTGGTACTTCCCCTATAGCTATACTATGACGCTTGTACCACATTTCAGAGTTCTAAAATCAGAAAAAATACTCCTCATTAGCTCGTGATTTTTCAAACATTAAACAGTATAACACATATGTGACACAGCGTGTTTCCTATTACAAGTAATCTAATTATTTTTAAGTTCTAGCAAAATCTCCAGGATGCAAGCATTTAGGTTTCATAGATGCACAACATCTTCTCTCTTTCATATAAGGTCTCCAAAGCCGAAAAATTATGTCACTAGCCATTAAAATTCAAGAGTCAATGACCTCTAGTCCTTTGTTCAGATCCTGTCCGTGATTAAAAACAGCTCAAGTCACTTGTCTTCAACTAACATTCTAAGATTAAACATCTGCTTACAGGAAAAATTATTGGAGAATTATTAGATGAGATATTAAAGACTGATACTTGTCCTTGTTCAGCATATGCTGATCATAACTAAATACTAAATTCATTAGCAAGTTCAACAAAGGAAGGAAATAAAAGCGCACAGCTATAGCTGAAGACATCCATCGGATCTAGCCCACCATTATAACAGAAAAGTAAAAACAGTGAATGCAAGTTTATGTGACTACTGTCCTTTACTCAACCTTCAGATCCCAGCCTGATGCTTGAAGATTGTCCTCAGTGTGAGCACATACAATACAGGTTGTGTCAGCAATGTACTTTAAAGCAAAGCTCTGGATCATTCCCAGTTACTGTGCTTTGATTTACATCACAGCAGTCCTAGAGCACATTAACAGTATTCCTTTTTATTACAAGGAATACACATAAAACACACTGCAGGAATGCACCAAATTACTCCAGCCACTAATTGTCTGTCACTTCATTACACTAGACTAGAGCTAGTTTGAAATAAATAACACCCTCTGAAATTAATATCTGGCTTTCCATATCAGTATTTCACAACGCAGATCCATGTCTATCAATCCACACATACCCAATAAGTGCTGTTATTGATGCTGCAGCAATTTAAGATTTGCTTAAACCACTTCTAGCTACTTGTCCATTTCAGCCTTCCAGTGGAAGCTACACCTTTTTTTTTTATAAGGCAGCCAGCAGAAGGAACCTTATTCCTTTGCCTCAATTGCTCCAAGTTATAGTCCTGTATATTAACCAAAACTGCCAATGAATGTGCTTTTGAGCTATGCCAGACTTCATGCTGTCACATCTGAGACGATGTATATAGGCAGACCTTTACTAACTCTTATCAAGGCAGGAGGATTCTCCAAGCTCAAAAAACAGTAACAAGAAAACTAGGACAACTTTTCCTTAACCACGATGTATTCCTTGTAAAGAAGGAAATGGAATCACCAACAACTCCATAGTAGCTAGAAATGGAGTAGTACCCTATATATTCTGCTACATGAAGAATATGAATAGGAGTTACATTTTAAGTGACTGTAAGGGAACTATTCTGTCTTGTAGTGTAACAAACGTGTTACTGGAATTAGAGCAAATAGAGAACAAGCATTGGCAAAAGCAGCCATGCTGAACTTTGGATGCTAAGGACATTACAGCCTGCAGCAGAAAACACTCAAAGCTAATAGTCCCACTAAATCATTAAGAAAAACTTCATTTTACATACTTATTACATTTAATTTTATAACCAAGTATTTTGTGCCACAATGAAGACATCATTGGTTAAATTTTGCTTTCCAAATATGTATACGCCTGGGGAAATGAAAACTGAATATCTTACCACTGTGACTGGTTTCACCAGGATGTGTTCTTGGGAAGCGCCAGCCTTTGGTTCACTCCAGTCCGGAAATTTAATGACTTCCTTTCCAAATGAAGATTTCTTTGGATATGGCTTCAGAGGTGAAGAAGGAGGAAATCTACAATTGGAGAATGCTTTTAAAACTTCTGAACTCCACAGTAACCCATATTTACCAATGCAAAACTGCACAGTAGACCTTCATGTGCGCAAACACAGCAAAAACGTTGGACTTTCACAGTGCAACTTAGTTGCCTGAAGGTAGGTGTTGAGTAAAAGGTCAGACATCCTAACATGTCTCATTTGGCCTCCATGTGCTGCTCCAGAATAGCTCGGGTCCTTTGTATATCCCAAAGCTGAAAGAAAGCCTTGGGTGTATGTCTTCGATATCCCAGTGTATCTCAAATAGCACCAGCTGCCTATGCCTAGACAACTGACTGTGGTCTTCAGTAGGTGTTGATTCTGATGAAAAAGCTGTAGATAGATTTTCCCCATGTCAAGTGCACTGCTAGCATACATCTCCTAAAATAAAGCTACATAACTAAGTCACAGGATTAACCTTGATTTAATTAGCATGCATGCAAGCGTCTACACAGTCTTGTCCACATTAGCATGTTCTCCTGTGTCTGTGTGCTTTCTATGCAAAGATCATATTCCTGCAGTTCTGGAGTGTTTTTCCAGCTGGTTGTGCAGGAAACTCATTCACCTTAAGGTATTTCAAGAACTGCCTTGAAGAAATTGGCAAAAATAAACCCTAAGCTAGCCCTTGCAGATATTGGAAAACAAACAGTACCAGATCATATTAAGCTCAGCTACATCTTCAGCTTGACCAGAATTAAATTACCTCCAAACCTAGGTCAGAGCACATACAGAGGAATTAATTAATGGCAGCACATCAGAAAGAAAAATCTGTTTGATAACATTCCTCTAGACTGGCTCAGATCAGATCTCATTTACCTGCACTCCTATGTTTTAGATGCTGAGATTCCTGATGCTTCAGGAAATTGCTTCTGCCTCCCTAATTCCCTTAATCAGAACATAAAGGACAGTTATGGCTATGACCAAGCAACAAGAGCTTGTACTGGGTAGTATACACTCATATCCTACCAGAAAGATTTTCAGGCTCAAGAAATCCTCAAATTCTCTCTAAAATTTCACCCACCTTCTCAAGGCAGTTCTAACGTTTAATTAGTTTTTAAATTAGTTTTGTCTTATAGTTTTATTAGTCCAGTAGCAATATACTGCACAGGTTAACTATGGTTTTGACTATGTGACACTGAGTGCGTTTGTTATGTTCCGCAACCAGCAACGCTAGTTTTAGGAGTCTAGAGAAGGAAGAAATAAAGATACCTGTTTGTGTCTAGGGTAATGGCAGTACCAACTAACAGTGAATCAATGGTGTAACAAGTGCCACAGATGAATTCACAGAGGTTTACTAGAAATGCATGTGTACTGGCCCTTTTGCTTTTAAGCAAATTGCTCAGATTCCAAGAAATATGAAGCCTGAAAGCTTCCAAAACTAACATTTCGCATATTGTTGTAGACTACACTGAGCCAGTAGGTCAGGATTCACAGGCACAGTCTTCACTTTTTTTTTTTAAAATAAGAAACCACACTAGTGTTCACGTTTACATTTAATAATTTTCCAAACACTCTCAGGCAAACCAACATTTGGCAACATCTGTTTTATGTACTCTTTGGAGTGAAAAAAGTATAGACAACTAGAGTTACACAAGAAATTAAGGAAAGACTTAACTACACTGTTTCCAATGACAACTTTGCCTCAGTGTACAGTTGCAGTTACAGCCAATTAACATAGGAGTTCACAGAAGAGAGGTGAAGAATATCAAGCTTTCCAGAGTAAGCATTACCAATGGAATTAAAAGCTACTTGCACTTCGACTCATACCTACATGGTGAAACATGTATCTAAAAAACTAATATTAGGGAAGTCCACCAGAGGGAGCTGACAGGACATTGAACGTGAATAAAGGCAGGCTGGAAAGCCGATGTTTAGCTCCATAAACAGGAGAAGAGCATGGTTTTTTAATACTTAAACACCCAAAGACCAAAAATACAAGTATCTTACATAGTTTATTTATGCACCAAGGGCAGTGGGGAAAAAGCTGGATCCTATTCAAAATGCATAAAAGGAATGACACTTTATTTGAAAAAGAATGTATTTAACTTCAGTTAGTAACTTAGTTGCCTTTTGAAAAGGAAGTTGAGAAAAAGTTAAGGTAGCTATCACCAAGGTGCTCTCTTGTCTGATAGCAGAATGTTATGTGGAACATACACAAAATGAAAAGCACAGAGATATTTCACCCAGCTCCCACAGCTGCCCACAGCCTACAGCTCATAAAAGTCATGGTTGAAAATACAAAGGAGAAATGAACAAAAATCATTTGAATATGTCATGATGCCAACTCCAAAAAAACCCTAAGCCCCAAAAAACACGACCAACCACCACACAGAACAAAGAAATGTAGCATAATATAACGGTTATCAAAAACTGAATTTAATCTTTCGACAAAAATGAGTCATAGTCTGGGAAGAAAGGAAACAGTATTTAACATCTGCAGCACCAGTTAAACAAAAACAAACAAAAAAGCCAAAGCTGTGCAGATAGAGCTGTCCTAAGAACAGCAGAGAGGACTGGGCTAGGAAGTATTCCGAACCAGTAACAGACCTATCACAATGTGCAGTATCAGCAACTAATCATTGTAATATTTGATAACACACAATGCCTTTCTATTCTTCAAAGACTGGGGGTGGGGGAAGAAAAAGGAAGCAACAGTCAGTAAAAATTCTGAGTCTGTGGTTAACGTATTGGGTTTATGCGGTAAGGGTTTGGTAGCAGGGGGGCTGCCAGTGTGGCCTCTGTGAGCAGAGCCCAGAAGCTGCCCCATGTCAGAGCAGAGCCAGCTCCAGCCGGCTCCAAAAGGGACCCGCTGCTGGCCAGAGCTGAGCCAGTGAGCGACGCTGGTTGTGCCTCTGGGAGAGCAGAGTTAAGAAAGGCAAAAAACTGCTGCGCAACAGCAGCTGGGAGAGAGGAGTGAGGAACAGCCCTGCAGACACCAAGGTCAGTGCAGAAGGAGGGGAAGAGGTGCTCCAGGCACCAGAGCAGAAGTTCCTCTGTGGTCCATGGAGAGGCCCACAGTGAAGCAGGCTGTCCCCCTGCAGCTCACGGAGGATCCCACAGAAGAGCAGGTGGATGTGGCCTGAAGGAGGCTGCAACCCATGGAGAGCCCACGCAGGATCCGTTCGGGAAGGACAGCATCCCGTGGGAGGGACCCCACGCTGGAGCAGGGGCAGAGTGACCAAGAAGGAGCGGCAGAGACAAAGCGATGTGGGCTGACTGCAGCCCCCATTCCCCGTTCCCCTGCACTGCTTGGGGGGAGGAGGTAGAGGAGGGGTAGAAGATGGGGGGGAAGGTGTTTTTAGTTTGCTTTCAGTTTCTCACTGTTCTAGTCTGCTAGTGATAGGCAATAAATTACATTAATCTCCCTGTGCTGAGTCTGTTTTGCCTGTGATGGTAACTGGTGAGCAACCTCCTTGTCCTCATCTCAACCCTTGAGCCCTTGTCCATCATATTTTCTCCCTCTCTTGCTTTGAGGAGGGGGAGTAAGAGAGCGGTTGTGGTGGCGTTTGCCTGCTCAGCTGGGTAAAACCACCACAGGTTGTAGGATACCTTAATATTCAAAACATGAGATTGCCACCTTCTCAATTTTGAATCAAGAGCTAGTACTGTCCAGTAAAAGTACGCAAATGTTCTGTTTATATCACATGTATTTATCAGTTTAGGGAGTCTGATACAAAACACAGGTAGGCAGAGTAAAACACTTCATAACAAAATACAACTTACCAGTAGATGAAACCTATGCTGTGGTAAAAAGATCAAAAGGAAACCACCAGGTCTGCAAAAGCTATATTTACATCCCTAATACTGCACAACCACCCACAGTTTCACAGGAGCGTATCAGCTTTCTCCTCCCAACTTATTTGCTCCTCATTTTCTCAGAGTAATGAAAACAAATAGGAACAGAACCCTCAAAAGTCCCCCCAAAATAAGGTAGTCTAGAAGGTACATTGTACTGCATGAGAAAAGCTTGTCTTTGCAGGACTCACAGAGAGAAACCTTGGAAGCAGAAATGCCAGAATACTGGCATAAGTAGAACAAATACACAGGCCTTATTTCTTCATCTGTCTTATAAAGACTTGCAAGCAGACTTATCTTTGACATTTTAAGTTAAAAGTTACTTGTGTACTGCTTTACCTGAGCTTCTTCCAATTTGAGGAGAGTTTGAATCTTGCTGGCTAACCTACAGTCCTCACCTGGAGGATAAAATCCATAAGGAGTACTTAAATAATATTCTACAGAGAACAGACTGGAGGACATCTGAAAGGATTACAAAGTGCATCTTCACAGAATATGTCATGACTTGAGAGCAAGTATTAGAAGGAACAGAAGACACGCGTAGTAACACCTATGAAAGCTCCGACAGAAGCTAAAGCTTGAATTCTTGAAATCTAAGATATGCTTAGAATTGCACCACTGTCATAGTATCAGTCTACTACCCAGTACCAACACAAAACACCAGAGGACACCAGATATTACTCATTTGTCCTACTCTTTCCAGATCAAATGTTGCTTTGATGCAAGCATTCCATTCTTCTTCAAAAGGATTTGTACATACAACCAGCAACCTGTGCCTTCCTCTTACCCTCCTCTTCTCCTGTGTTTCTTAAAAACCTCTCTTCTTCCTCTGCATTACTGTTCAAATACATGTTTGAAATCATCCTTAAAACCAAGTACACTTTCCTTCTATTCCACTTTATGGACATAATCCCTAGAAGTCCCAAACAAGGACACTGATAGAAGCAATATCAATTACTCTGTCTTTTGTCACTCTCAGCATATTTTTATGCTACCACCCTCTGCTTGTCTTCCCAGTAGACGGTGATTATGGCCTAAGAGAAAAGACAGCTGCTTTTCCATTTCTGATAAACCAGCAAAAAGCCCACACCACACCACTCCTTCACATTAAACCTTTGACTCCAGCTTGAATTCAAGATGTAAGAGCACCTACAGCTCATCTTCCATGCCTTTCTTCCAACCTGAACTAGTCATTGACTAGGTAAACTACTTCAATATCTTGCCCTCTTACAGCAGCCATAAGCAGATGGCCAGAGAAGAGTTTAAGAACAGAACAACACATGATATTTATCAGAACCCTTTCTCAGTCTTCAGTCGTTCTCAGCTCATAGACTGCATGAGCCGCATGTTGTTTGTAGATACTTAGCAAGAGACTTTCTTGGGTGAACTTGTCAAAAATCTTCCATTTACAAGTCACTGGGTCCTTAGCATTTGAGTTTCAAATTTCAGAATTTAACATTTTCTTTGATTAATGATTACGTGGAATTCCCCTTTATGGAGCTAACTTTGGAGACTACATTTATTGTTCCCCTAAATTTATTTTAAATTTCTTCTATGACAGTTGATTAAAGTTGGCTCAAATACTTATTTGGCAGGGAAGTTGAAAACACTTGAGTGTTACTTTTTTCTCTTCAGAATGCAGGCTAAAAACCAGCAACCACTTTAACTGAAAGATGTCATGCCGTATCAAAGAAAATTTGAGTCAGTATTAGTTTGTTACTGGAATTAAGTACAAATCAAATCCAATTTGATGGTAAATCAGCTGAACTGCACTGAAACAAGTTTGTTAACATAAAACATGATTATCTTACAAGAAAGTATCTCAGCCCTACTCTGTTTTTTGACACCAGGAAAAGAATTATAACATACGTACCTTTTACTTTTAAAGTACTCCAAGTTAATAAATAACACTAGGAGAGTACTGAACAAAGGCACAGCATAAGTGCACAGATTAGATAGCAAAAAAGCTTAGGCATCATTTTGCAAACAGACTAGTTAAGATCACAAAGCAAAATGAAAATCTGACTTCACATGAAGAAATTCAACATTACACTTGTTTTTCCATGGACTATATTAAGAAATCATTACAAAATAATGCAAAAAAATCTTTAAGAAAAAGACTAACAAGTAGAAATTAGCATTATTGCTGACCTCTTTTCCTTATTGCTCTGCATGAAGAGAACTCTCATTTCCTCAAAAGAAGACTAATCACAGTGTAAATTACAAATCCACTCTCAGGTTAATGCTACTTTATGCGACTAAACAGGACAACACAAGAAGGTATAAATTCAGAATCTTCAACTTGTTGACACCAAGCCTTAACTGACATCACAAGAGGTCAAAGAACCCCCTCCAATGAGGCTAAGCTTTCATCTCAAATAAAAATGTTTTCCTCTGTTGACAAACCACAAATTACAAGGTTAGCCAGGGATAAGTAAACAAGCATCCTTGATGATGAGAAAATAAAGATTTCTCTCTTAAGAGAATTTCTTATTTAAAGGATATATTGATGACCCAAGCTGTACATAAAAATGTTATGAACGATTTTTATATTCAGATGGCATCTCTCTTCTCTCATAAGGAACAGAAACATTATCTAAAGTAACGAGGCGGGGGGGGGGGGGTTGGGAAAGTAAACTATAGCAGCACCATCCTCACTTTCATCAGCATCTTTTTGATATGCACTTTCCGTCACTGACAAACCTGATGTCTATCAGGTAACAGAACTCACTACCTTGTAAAAGCTGCAAAAGCTTTTGTTAGTATTCATAAAACTAAAATGAGTTCTCCTAAAAAATATTAAAGAAATAAAAATCAAACACTAAATCATGACACTTGACATCACTAGAAAGAAGAATATCTTTAACAGGAAGGGAAGGAAAAGAGACACATTGATAACTTTGCAACTGCATTTTACAAAAATATTTGCAAGACCAATACATAAAAGTTATTAAATGTATTCATAAAACCTAAGTTCTCCAGAGTCATCATATATAGGTTTACCTATACAAATGGCCATCATCTTGAAAGTCTTCTTTACCCCATCTTCCTTTAATATCTTCAATAACATGATTTTTCAGGAATTTTTTCAGCAGCTTAACCGTTTGGTCGCGAGTCACTTCTGGGCCAAAATTTTGGTTACAGCCAAGTAGTTCGTGTAAACAGTCCACTGCCTCTGAAGCTTTGAAGCAACGCTCATAGCTTTTGAAGCGGCACCGATGCTTCCGCAGAGGCATCCCAGCTCGAAAAAGTTCAATTATTTCGTTCCACTAGGAAGGAGAAACAAAGCAAACCGTTATCGGAGCTCTTCTACTGCAAATACTTTAGTTGTACGAAATGAATTCAGAATTCAGCTAGGTCTGAATACAGAACTACATACATTTTGATTATCTGTGCTTTCAAGCACACTGAAACCTGAAATTATGGTTTAAACATTTGAGACATGAGAATAGACACAAGAGTTAGGAAGCTGAGATACCTAGAGCCCTGTGCTACCCTCTACGGCTACACTTAGAGCTTTAGCCTCCCCTTGGCTTTTAAGGCGACAAAAGGCTGGATCAAGGCTCCTCTCGGCAGGCCTAGCCGCCCCACACAGACTCACCACGGGTAATGCCAACACCCGGACGGCGGGTAGGTGAGAGCACCGCCAGGTCCCGACCGCTGGGCAACAGCTGCCCAGGACAGGCCTAGGGCCCAGCCAGGCTCGCGACGCTCGGCCCTCAGAGACCAGGCCAGCAGGGCAGGCCCGGCCAGACGCTACCCAGGGGAGTCTACGAAACCGTCGTAGGGGAGAAGGCCCCCGCCGCACTAGGCAAGCGTACACAGGGGACAAGGCAGGAGAGGGGCACCCCAGCCCAGCGGGGCACTCACCAGCCGAGTGGCGCGGTAGGGCCCGGGGCCGACGAGCCTCGGCTCCATGGACGCGGCTGGGCCTCCCCGTCTCCACGGAAACCGGCAGCTGCACGCGCCGCACCCGCCGACCGTTTGAATCCGGGCCCGCGAGGCGCCGCCTTCGCCCATTGGGCGGCCGCGGCAGCACGTGACGGACCCGCTGCCGCCTTTGATTGGCGGAGGAACTCCCTGGCTCGACCCCGCTCCGCGCGCTGGGGGTGGGGAGCGCCGGAGCCCTCCTCTCGCGGCGGTCCGGGCGGAAGGGGCGGGCGGGGCTCGGCCCTGTCACGCCCCGCCGCTGGCCCGGCCTCTTCCCTGGCAAGGCCGGGGGGAGCGGAAAGCGCAGCCTGCGTAACGCCCAGCTGAAGGGAGCGGGGCCTGGCTGTAACGGCTTGGGCCGGGTGTAACGGCTGAGCTGGCGCTGAGGGAGTTGGAAATGGCGGTTGTTAGGCAATCCAGCGGAACACCTGCTTCTCATAATACACTGCAGTGGGACATTTTGGCTTCCCAGAAGATAGATTGCTTATTTGTTCAAACGAACATTCACTACTTGTCGTCCTTCGTACTTCCTCCTGTGGCTGAACAGTAGGAGAGGGGCCCAGGCTTAGGTCTGGCAAACGCTCAACTCATAGCAGTGGAAGATGGATTTACTCTGGTTAATTACCACCTTGATAAAGAATAGTTACTCACCACAGTAATTTCACTAATTCACAGAAAAAGAAAATTTCAAGACTGAATATCTCAGGAGTGGCTAGTAATATTAGTGTTTCTCCTCTGCCAAATCTAAGGAACACAAAATTTCATTCCAATTCTTGTTAACATTAAGTGTTCACTATAATCTTAGTGGTTTTGCTGAGCGTTGCACGCCTTTTTCCAGTATAACTCAAATGTATAATACAATGATGCACAATTTTTAGGGTGGAAAAAATGCAACTGTCCAGATGCAGATTGCATAATTCTCAGAGGCTACAACCCAGGATGGGTTTAATAACATTTTGTATTGAAGCCATCAGGATAATTGTACTATGTGCAGCTTCTTTTGATATACTCATTCAACACAATGCATTTTCTTTCTCCAGATGCTTCGTAACACACACACACACAGAAAACTAAACCACTGTGCAAGAAATTATGTAGCAGGACTCTGAAGTGGTCCTTGCTGACAGCCCACAGACTGAATAGCATCTCCAGTTTCTGCTTCTGCTTATTAAATCTTAATCTCAAGCAACTGGCTGTGGAGGCAATTGGCAGCTGCACAACTGCTGGACTTAGAAGTTTTTCTTGGCTCCTTACAGGAGCCCCAAGCTACTCAGTTTTGTCTGTGTGTATTCTCAGCCCCTACTTAAGCTTTAGTGAGTTTGAAGAATCAGCTGCTGATCCAGGTCTCAGACCAACAAACTAGTGTCTGGTACCTCACACTCAGCTGTAGGATGCATTCCTTTTACAATGCAGCTGCATGCACTGTCTCTCTTACTTTTGATAAAACTTCCGACTGGTTCTGACTCCTACATGTCTATGCATTTTGTATTGCTGGGGTGGGCAGAATAACTGCAAAATGGGTGGCTAGAACTAGGACTTCCACCACCAGCACAGGTGTTACCTACAAGACTGCAGAGTAGTCTTTCTTCATTAGTACTTAGTTAATAAATTGTATAAAAATAGGCACCATTCAAGCTTTAAAAATAAATCAAGAGGCTTTCCAGCTGTTTGAAAAAACAGTACTAGGTCCCTATTCTTACGAGACAACCCCCCTCTACTTTGGAAGCCCAGGGCATGCACAAAGGCTGGAGTCTGGCGGGGTTGAAGACTTTCAGTAAGTGATCACGTTTCCCACTGAAAATGTATGTGACCCCCACTCAACATCCTGGCTGTTTTGGGTTCTGTGCAAAAGCACATCTCTCTTCATGCACTACCAGGGAGCTGAAACTCAGCACTGAGGAGTCCAGGATTAAACACGTAAAATTAAGGTCAGGATATACATCTCATGCCATCCAAATCTTAATCTAATTTCAGTCTGCCATGACAGTAGATAGCTGCAGGGATTAAGCAGTGGAAAGATAAAATATAAATTACTTTTTGTTTTATAAAGACAACTCATATGCAATTTCATAAGAAATTATTTGCAACACATGTCCAAGATAAAGTTTGAATTCTTTTAGTGTTAACAGTACACCATAAATGTTGGTATTCCCATAAAAGTATCTAAGTAACAAAACTTATTTTCTTGAAATTTTACAATAGGGAGGCAATTAAAAACCTGCACCAACATTTTGGGTATTTGAAAATCCCCCAGATCAGATCAAGCAGAAAGGAAAAATCACAGGCTTCTTCTCTGTTTGTAGTGATCATAACAGAAAACAGTACATTTAAAGGTAACACGTTAAACACCTCTATCTCCTCATTTACAGTTCTGTTGCATGAACCATTTCCTTAATAAACTCATATACTACAAATGCAACTTGCATACAAATAGCTAGATCCTTTAATTTCTGTACATGTGTGGCCCTAACAATCTGCCTAACCATCAAAAATACCATACTGGTTGATCCTGTATGGACTGCAGTCATGCCCTACCACCTCTGCCTGCCCCACTCTCAGGAGTTCAGATGATGGCTTGTATCTTTTTTCCTAGTTTGAGGTAACAGAGACAAGGCAACTGGTGCTATTAAGTCTTTCTAGGCATGTATTTCAATAGATAATGGAAGAAAATAGAGCACAGTACAATCATGGTAGCTGACATTTAGGCCTCAATCAAAAAATCTAATTCTTAAAACTTATTTGAGGAATAAGATTTTGACTATTGAATTACAAGATTTTTTTCGCCCTAAACAGTGTAGCCTACCTATAATCAAAACATATTCATGGACACAATGAATAATATTATAATACTTCTGAGAACAAATCAGTAGATTTTGATCATTAGACTACAAGACGGTTTGGATAATACCCAAATTAGTAGGTTTCCCACATTTAGGATAATGTTAAAATGAGTAGAAGTCCCCTACATGAAATGAATTATCTCAATAAAAGAGGGTATATAAAAAAAAAATCTATCTTCAAATTAAGTGCCATGCTTTGACAGATTAACACACATTCCTTTCTTTAAAGTAACAGTTTTTAAACACATAACAATGCTTATACGTATTAGTTATATTAATAGTAAGCTTTAGATTCAAATACAGTATTTATTGAAGATTCATTCTTTTAATAAAATGCAGCTGACAGTCTCAACAACTTAAAACAATTAAGGTGAAGTAATGTTTTCCTTAATGTTCAAAGTACTTTGTACTTGTCATACACACTAATTTTCTCAACAAATATCTTTATTTTCCTGCATGTTCTAGATAGACATCATCTATCCATTCATTTATTGCAGGAAAGACATGAACAAGTTGTTGTAAACACTGTTTTTTTTTCTTTTTAAATCAGAGATCCATGTTGTCCTACCCCACCCCCCAAATTCTGAAACCCAAATAACTTATGGTAAAAATACAAGTTCTGCTTTGGAAGAAAACATACAAAATATACACAGTGTAGTGTGTGCACCTAAATAGCTTGATTGTCAAGTAGCGCAAGTTTCCACCTTGACGTATACACTTTTTTTTTCTTCTTTTCTATAGACAACAGTTTGTTTCACTGATTTTTGTTGATGCCATTTCTTATCATCTTTGGTAGTCTTTGTCCCTTCGTGTAGGCATGGTACCAGAAGTGCAGAAATAAGACTAAAAACATAGAACCATATAGCCAAATAATAAACATGAAAATTGGATACTGATACGGACAGTCATCCATGATGTAGATTTGTCCTATATGGATTGTAATCATAATAAACTGGACCTGGAGGAAAAAGATAAGGACAAATCAATACTATTTAATAAAAGACAAACATTCTACACACATTTAAAAAGATTTAGCATGACTTGCATTTATAAACAGTTGGGGTCAGGGGCTTTTTCAGCTGCAGAGATACACCATTAGCAACCATCTCCCGAATTGTTACTGCACTGAAAAGCACTTTCAAAGAGTAAAGAAAGTGAAATCTCAGGACAATATGAATTACAAGCAGCAATGAGGAACCCATAATAGGAGAAAGGGAGTTTGCAGTGGCCAGTTCAGAGAAGACAAAAGTAATTTGAGATGTGCTTGACCAGTGATGAATGGGACATTACTCTGGAAAAACTAGCCAGCAAAACAAAAACCACATTAGGATTTGTGAACATGAATTTCCCCCCAGCGCTGACCTGCATACTATCATGTGACACACAGGTTTGCAGGTCCCAAAAAACAATTTAGGGGAGGATTTAAAGAAAATTTCCACAGGAACTCCAAGTTAATAATCCACAGGTAACACTGCCAAGACAAAAAGCCTCTAAATAACTTACAAATACTCATGCTAAATCATTCCCAGTTACACAGGGTTACATAAGCTAACACCAGACCTAGTGCAAGCAGTTACAGCCATGGCTGCTTCTCCCTGCTGCTTTTGCTCCTCCATGAGCAGGCCAAACTGATTGTGTAGCCAGAAGCTGAATTTTTAAAATTCAGCTATTAAAAGAAGGTGGGCATGAAAAAGCACCCAGCGCAGTAACCATTTCAAAGTGATCTAATGCTGACAGAACAATGTAAATTCTCTAAACACAATTTCTATGAAAGAAGGGACATGAAATTCTTAAGAAATACTACTTTTTTTTCCTGCACTCATTACTATTTACATGTGGACACTATACCTTAATTATGTTTTCTTGGTGTAAATTTATATTCTAATCATTTTTACATAAGCAATGAGTTTCGTAAATATATTCACCAAGTACTACATAACTGAAAAGCTCATGTGTCTAAATCTGTGATTTTATGGTGAATGATGAAGTTGGCAGGTGTAAATAAATGAGTGAGGCTCACAACTTTTGTTTTACTCAGCTAAAACATGAGTAAAGCCTGTACCAACTGTAATCTATATACATGAACATAAAAAAGTGCAAATGTATTGCACTGTCTGCATTAGCCACAATCAGCTTTCTGACAGATGTTCAAGTCAAACAGAAAATTACTCACAAGTTGTATAGTTGTCATGTATTTTTTCCACCACAAGTATTTATGATAGGCTGGTCCCAAAGAACAGATTCCATAGTAAGTGTACATGACAACATGTACAATGCAATTCAACAAAGCATGAAACGTTCCTAAACCACCTGCAGGAAAACAAAATAAGGTAGAATTATTGCATCAGGCATTTAAAAAGCTACCTTAGATCCTAGTAGTTTGTTTTGAGTCAGAGGAAAAAAACAAAAAACAGCAGACCACAAAATCCATAGACTTTGATTAACCCTCCAAGTATATAACCAGAATTGGGTTGACACCAGTTCTGAAGGATCNAAAATCTTGAAGTAAAACATACATGAAGGAGGCAGAGAGAATTTAGTGGAAGCAGTGTTCCTCCTGTTTTACACCTATTTTCTAGGCATCATGATGAACTTTGCAAAGCTTTAGATTTTAAGTAATAACTCCCCAACAGAGATTTCCAGAGAAGGAATCACAGTTTCAGACAGTAAGTTTCTGAAATCATGACATAAGTGAAGGCCTCATAAATCCACGTTCCATCTCAAAAGCATGTGTACAATGAAAACAAAATTCAAGGCCAAGTAACAACCCTCTCTGGGGCAAACTCATGACTGAAACTGGAAAGATAGGAACATTTCACAAAGCAAGTGAGGAAATGTTTCTTTTTCCATTGGATCGACAATGGAGTTATATGCTACTGCTCAAGGTAATTTTATTTTAAAGAACACAATAAATTACACGTAAAAATGATCCAAGAGATGGTAGACAAAGTATTTTTAAGAGAAATATGAACAGGAACATGTTCAGCATCAGGAAGAAAACAAAATATTTTGAAGAGCATTTTGAGGATTTGGTGAAGAAAAACATTTTTATCCAAAAGCCAATTTGCTATTAAGTATCACTTAAGTTAAAAATAAAACTTATTTTGTGATTTTAGGAGCTCACACTAGTCTTACAGCTTGATAGATCATAACTCCTCCAGCTGTGACTGCAAACTTTCTTTGAAACTTAGCTATTTGTATTTTTGAA
>VXAL01007515.1:110881-144618 GCA_013399475.1 Chauna torquata | reverse complement strand
AGCTGCAGTGTTGGGTGCATACAGACAAGAGTGCATACACGCAAATGATTTAATTATGCCTGTAAACCTCAGTAATTTGAAGGGATGTTTTGGGTGCTTCTGTTCTTAAAAGCCCTGTTTTAGAGAACGTGGGCTTTGATTTCATAGTTGCTGAGTACCTGTAACTCTTATCAAGTTTCCTGGATTTGAACATACACATGACTTATAAAATCAGGTCTCAGGTTTCTCATAAAGAATAGCTTAAAATCAAGCTACTCAAAAGAAACAGTCACTTCTGATATTTGAGTTCTTTATTCATATCTCCAAAACTATGCCTAATGTACCAGCATGAAAATTAGATCATCCACCTTGATGCTAAAACTTTTATCGAATAATTCTCTGCTATCCCTAAACAGCATAAAGCCAGTTCCAGGTAAGAGCGTGATGTCTTCAGAGATGCTACATAACTAAGGCAAAACAGGATGATCTGTTGTAATATAGCTTTATCCGCAAGTCTTTGCCATCTTGTTTTTGTACAGTGAGATTGTATGATACAAAACTTGACTTAGTTTCTTGTGTTGCATTGCCTATGTAATTCTTGTTTTCTATGTATTTGTTCCAAAACAAAATGTTATTTAAATAAAATGTGAATATAAATATGGCAGTGACCCTACAGTAAAAAAAAGCAGTGTACTTAGAAAGAAAACAAAATTTTGACCTGTAATGATGTATCATCTTTGGCTTTCAGAGGTTATCAAGAGTGATATCTTGGGTATTAGGATTTTTTGACTGTGCCTTCTTAAGATACAATATCACAGCACAATTCTTTTTTTAGATATGCATTATCATTCATATTGGTGAGTGTAAATGTTGTGCCAGTGAGGGTTCACTAAGTGACTTGGAAGGTGAGGTGGTTGTTTTTGAGGCAGAATTTGGCCTTTAAATTTATTTAAATGTAGCCTCAATAGTAATGTAAAATATCAGAAAGCTCTCAAATAAAAAAAAATGCATCGAGAGTTGACAATTGCCATTGCCATCTTTCCTGTGCTGAGATATACTTTCCTATTTATCAGCCTAGCTTATTTCTGAAAGGAAAAAGAAATATTTCTTATGAGACTCCCAATTTAAAAGATTTATTTATTTATTTTATTTTATTTGACAAATGGGCAGTGGTGATCTACTTTATAAACACATATTTGGTACAACTGGAGTAGCCTGGACTTGAAGCTCCTTGGGACCAGGTTATCTAGGGCCCAGTGCTCACCTGGCCTAACAACTGCCGTTCCATTAAGAGTTCTCCACTGGAGGACTTGCATGGATAAATCTCTTGTGATGTGCCCATTTATATTTAATATTTAAAATGAATGTTGCTTGCCTGATGCACTGAAATGCAGTGTTTTCCATGTTCAGTCTTTGCTTAGTCACTGTTTCAGAGCTGTCTTCTGATATTGGAATAGAAAGTCGGGATCTCAGAAGGCCAGTGTTCAGGTGTAAGTAGTGCTGTGCTATAGCCTCTGTGGCAGTGCAAAACTCTTTCATGACATAGTGCGTTGCTTTCTACCTATTGTAGCTTTAGGATGTGTGACAACAGGATGGAGGAAATGCCCTCGTCTACTGTCTCCAAGTCTTATGTTGGCTTTGATCTGTTATCTGCATGGAGCAGAGCTTTTCACCTGCATGGACTCACCATTTAGCGACCCATATGCACAACCATGCTTGTAATGGTTGTAGTATCATGATATATAATGAAGCTGCAACATTTCTACTGTAAAAAACGTATTTACCAGGAAAACATAATCACCCAGGTTCTCTGCAAGGGCTGCCTTTCTATATGTTGCTTAAAGCTGCTTACGCTGGGACTTGGCAGCAGGGGTAGAGATTTGACACAATGGTAAAGGTCATCAGATTGCTACTGGCCTTACAGGAGGTCACAATGTTAAAATGTTTTTTCGGGTTCAAGAGGATGTGAATCAGCACATGCACATGGTTCTCTGTCTGCATGTATTTGTGTACATCATAGCAACTTCAGCTAGGATTAGCTAGATGGTTGGGTGTAGATTTGTATTTATAGTCTTTGTTAACGTTAACATAATTATCCTGTGAGGCTTTCCACAAATTAAGTAATTTATTTTCCAGATTTCTATTTCTCTTTTTGTACTTAGCTTGAGTAAGTCAAATGGAAAAGATCACTTTTTATTATTTAAATTCAATTCCTATTCTCCTGCACTAAATTATGTTGCAAAATGTTCAGGAGGCTGAAGCAGCAAGTCAAACCTTACTGTTGTGTCTGTTAAAAACCGATTTGCTTGTTTTTTTTATAGTACCTTGCAGGCCTCCCTGTCATGCTATAGGCTTAACGTTTCTGCTTAAGAACCTAGTTTTCTCATTTGAACAACAGGAGCTCACAGAAATGCAAAACCTTTTTTCCTAAATAAATAAAATAACATGCCTTCAATTTCCAGTGGCAAACTGGGGAAAATGAGAGTCAAGCTGCAACCCTGTGAGTAGACTTGTGCTCGCTGTGTAGCTTCTGTGGGTTAACGCTAGTGATGCTGCTGATGTACAAATAGTTAGGGGTTTATTGACACATCTTGCATAAGTGATCTAAAATACAGTTTGTGATTGTTATAGGATGATTCCAGATTCAGAGCTCTTTGTAGGGGCGGGGTGGGGGAATCTCCTGTGCTTTTGGCCATAAATGTGACTCATAACTTCTGCTGGCACAAACGAAGGCTTTGCTCATTTTTAATTTAGCATTCTCCTCTTAGCAAGCTCTCACCCTGCCCTTGCCAGGAGTATGGGAATTAACTACCAGAAGGACAAAACAGTGTGACGCTGCTGATACTCCTGTAAGATGTTCTTGAAGTACTTTAATGTGCCAGAAGCGCCAGTTCGGGGACAGTGCTGTCAGGGATGAGAAAACAGGCAGTCAGCAAGTGAAGTGTTTGGGCATAACAGTTGGGTCTGAACCAGCCTATGCCATCTTTGAGCTCTCTCTGCCATGCATCTGTTTTGCGCATCTGCGTGTACTGTGTGTGCCTCTTTCACTCTTTCTCGGTAGGTTACTGCCAAGTGTAACTGCTGCTCCAGTGGGTTTTTATGGTGTTGTTCATAAGCTGTTATGGAACATTTTTATATTTGGATGATGGAATTTCGCCAAGTCAAAATGTGCTGCAGGATGGAGGGCTGGGGTTTGAATGCATTTACTTGCCGCACGATGCAAATAGTTGTCTGGGTTCTAATAGCACTGTGGCACCTGCAGGGAAGATGCCAGTAGGTGCCTTTAGGTATCTAAATGTGTGTGAAAATCTGCCCCAAGAGTTGTTTTTAGCAAATAGCTTGGAAAAATTCCTCATTTTCCTCCCTACTGTAGCGTTAAACGAAACAGCTTTAATTATTGTACTCTAATTGGAATTATGAGTGATTTACACTGTTTTTTTTTTTAAATGGTGCTGCAACAAGCATGCTTCAGCGAGTATCTTTTCCAGTTTGTTGGATAACATACATATTCTGTGCTAAAATGACCACGGGAAGAACACACAGGATTTTTTAGATTATTAGCTGCTCATTTCTGTTAAAGTTCTGTGTTTTTTTTTCAGATGACAGTGTTATATCTTTGTGTCCCCTTTTGCCTGGGAAGATCCTCAGCTATCATTCAGCCAGTTACACAAACATTACTTTGCAATCAATGTTGAAAGGAAATTTTAATTTAACATCTTGCAGCAACAAGACCAAACAAAACAGAGTAAGGATGGAAGACTTAGAAGTTATTAAATGGAAATTTGTAAGGACTACCTATGTAATCATATGCTTTTTCAGTGTAGGCGAGTAGAATTAAGGAAAAGTGCTATTTTTTTTTTAAATTTGTTTTTTTTCTGATGAGTTTAGTTTCATGCTTTCCCTGAGATGACTGACTTCATGGCAGCCTGACTCTGAGGCCTAGGTCAGTGATGACCAGGTGGATACAGATTAAAAATGGTTCTCCTGCGGACTTTTGTTGAAAGGTTAGCACCAAAGTGCTGGCAAAATACATGTAATTCACATCCTGGATTATGATAAAAAGTTTTTAGAAGGCAGTGGGCAGGTTTGGGAAAGTGCAGCTGCCAAGTGAACTTTGAGTTTGGTTAGAACTTCAGAGTGAGGGAAAGTTAACTTAAAATTTACTTGCTTTTAAACATTTGCCTGCATCAGAGCATCTAGAAATAATTCAAATATATTATCCCACTGTGTACACAGAGGCGTATGTAACATCACCATTTTACTGAAATAATAAGTGTCAATTTATTTGAGGAATGTGCAGTGGAGGGTGGGATCAGAAAGCAGATTTAGTCTGACAGTAATTTATCTCTACATTACATTATACTGTTGTGAAATTCCTTAAAAAAAAAAAAAATTTAAAAATATAGTAAAAAAATCCTAGCACCTGCTATTGTATAAGTTAAATTTTACTCAGCTGTGGGCTGAGCTGGCAATTTATGGGTAGTTCAACATACAGAAAGTAGAGCAGATTGTGTGCTCAGAAGGGAATCTGGCCTTTGGATACCAAAGTTTTATTATGTAAGGAGTTGCTTGGATTCATCACACATCAGTGTCTGTCTCTGCTAGAGCTGGAGGATGGACCTTGTGGAGTGCCCTTGGCTGCTGTACACACTTTGTCCTTTTACAACCAATATTTAGCAGTACTGGCCACAAATTCAGCAGCACAGGAAAAATTCGTATTGGGAGTTTGACAGAGAAGTAGGTAGGTGTCAGCAGAGAGCAGGAAAGCAACAGCTTTTCTTCACCAGTGCCTGTACCGACAGGAGGAGGGCAGGGGCAGAAGAGTATTCACGCCTGTGAAATGTAGCGTTTGGACCAGAGCTGCAGTCTGCCAGTTGCCTTGTTGCTTCTTGTGGTTGTAGCAAGGATGGGAAGTTCCTTGGAACACGCTGAGGTTGCTGCCGTGTCCTCAGTCAAACAGGAGATCTGCTGCACCGTCTCTACCAGGAATGGATTGGAAACTGTGGGATGGTTCAATGCCTATACCCACTCTACAGTGCCAGACCGTCATGCTGCACGTGTGACAATGTGTGTCCCGTGGTCCCTGCGTCAGCCACGTGTATGGTTCCAGTTTGTACTGTACATACGGTTTAGTCCTTGCAGAGAATTATCCTCAGTGTCTGTTTTTTCTCCTCGGGGAAAAGCATATGAAAGCTTAGCCTGTACGTTGGGTGAGTGACGGTGGGAGCTGGGCCCTGCTGTGGAACAGAGCAACCTGACTTGACACTAAGGTGTACCTAATTCTACGCTCAGCTATATCAGTGTTCTTTACAACAGCTGGGAGATTTACCGGAGATGGAACAGATCTATTGAAAGCCCAGGAACTGGTCTTAGGTGAAGTTTTGCTGTCTCTGTGCTGTTTGTGGTGCGTGCATGGTACCGGAGACCGTCAGTGATAGCTGTGAGAATGCATTTCCTGCGATGACCAGACTTGAAGTCCCAGGTGGGATGCTTTTGAGATTTGCTGCCAGAACATACTCCTTTTAGCACGTGCATCTGTGACCAAGCCTTCCTTCACACTGACAAAATTTAACATGTTTAGACCCTCTCACTGCTGTCAATCTGGCTGGGGACCTGTCAAGATGCAAGTTCAGCTGGCCACGTCTTCAGTTTGGGCTGTCACAGGAACCCTGTCTCTGTATATTGCCAAGGTGCTTGCCCTGAACAGCACAGGAAGAGCTTGAAGCAACTGGATAAAACAAAACTGGGTGGCCAAGCAGCAAGATTGTCAGTATGAAAAGGCCTGAGCTCCCGCTGCTCTCAGTCTCCACTGGAAAGCTGTAGGTGGTCAGAGCTGAATAGGATGAGTTGTTCTTTTTCTCGGTTTGAAGAAGCTAAAGAGAACTCATTTTTAATCTCATTGTATTCTTGTGGCTAAATATGCTCACTCCTGTTTCTTCTGTAATCCTAGATGTGTACTGCAGAATGATTTGAACTTCTGACTGCCCTATTTGGGTATATTGGCTATTTTTTTTTTTTTTTTAAATTCCAGAAATTCCACTATCGCTATTTATACAGATGACAATAAAATGAGAAGGAAGACAACTCCAAAGAACATCTCTGGATAATCACAAATGAGGGCTTTGCTTTGCAATTCTGCAAAGCTCATTTCTTTGCTGGGGAATGAGGGTTAGTTTGCACAAGACCTGAAACAATCAATCAGTGGCAAGGGTTTAGCGACACCAGCAAACTGAGGCTAATGCAAACGTTGTCTAAGGCATATGCATCTTCTGCAGATCATGGTTATTAGCTGTGTGAAGAAGGGCTTGGAAAAGGGTAACTTCAGTCTTCCAGGCTGTATTTGCCTATGTGGATGCTGTTCAGATTGTTGGAATGTGTGTTTTGTGTGAGAATCTGTGTCAGTTTGGTATGGATTAGGAACAAGGTATAATCTGAAAAATTCCTTACAAAAATTAGGAGAAATTTACTGCATTTCCCACTGCCAGCAGCCTGCTGCTGAATTGAAATGAGCAGTAACTCGTGATTCCTAGGCTCTTGCCATGGAAGTGTCTTCTTTTGGAGATGTCTGGTTTTGCACAGAGTTCATTTCACTCCCCTTTTGGTTTCTTGAACTTCAGAATGGAACAAATACTAGATCGTCAGTGGTCCCAGGAACTGGTATGGGTGAAGACTGTTTACACTCTGACTGTCTAATGGGACTAATGTCCATTTGCATATTCAGTATTGTAAGTGGGAGTCCCAGAATGTGGATCTGAATTGAGGTTGGAGAATGAAATCTTTCCCCATTGAAGGACATTTAGTTAATGGTTCTGGTTCAGATGTCTTCTTGAATTAGAAACCGAGACTTGAATTTGAGGTTAGACATCTGGATCTGATGCTAAGCATTGCAAATTATTGGGTTTCATATGCAGGTTTCCAGTTCTCAGTGTGTTTCTTAAAATAATGTTCCCTTCCCTCTTTAAAGTAAGTGGCCTGGAAAATTACAGCTGTAGAACATTATATATTAATTTATTTTAGTAACAGGCTTATTTCAAATAAATTCAACACTCACTTTGGCCTTTAAAAATCACCAGGTTGCAATTATGGTAGATCAACTCTTGACAGGCAGCTTTTGAGACTGGAAAAAGATGTTATTAAAACAGATGCGTGCAGCTTTCCGATAAGTTAACACATCAGTGAAGGAACAAGATATCTACATGCTATATTAATGTACCCATCATTTTTATGTTCTAAGCATTAATATATGTGCTCTTTTCTTTTTGATTTAGGAAAGCACTCTTGTTGAGTGGTGGGACAATAAACATGAGGATTTGGATATGTGAGTGCATTAAGGGGTAGTGATAGCATTGGGGTTACAGTCATCGCTGTAGTGAATGTGGCTGAACTTGAAGTATTTTCTGTGGATGAAAGCTAATAAATTTATTTTGGCTCAACTGGACAGATTTTATAAACACTTCTATTTTATGACTGTTGATACTAGTTTAAAAGCAGAAACACCCCCCTCCCCCCATATAAACTTTTTTTTCCTGTAGATTAATGACCTGCTTCCTGACGGGTGCTATCTGAAAGGCTGAAATACATGTTAACTGTGTGTTGTAGTTGAGAACATTGATTCTGTTGTGGTATTTAGAAGCTTTTTGTTAGATAACACAGTGTATATGGAAAATGCTGTCTTCGTCTTTTGTAGCTCCCTGTTCTGTGTTACAAGGATAGGTCAGTTTTGAAAGTAATGGTCTATTCTGTTTATTGACTTATTTCATGACTTTTTTTTATTTAATTCTTCTAATTAAATGCTATGGAAAGAATAATTATATTTAAAAATGATTTTAGGACTGCCTGTGTACTACTGGTAGATTTCTGTATGTGAAACAGCACCTTTGAAAAAACAAAACCCAAACCTAAATAGGTCTCTGAAGCAGTAGCAAATGATGACAGGGAAGGTCTGTGGATGCTGAATGTATTGCGAACCAAGCATGAGAACTGTGTTACCTCTGTCTAGGTTAGTTCTGAGCTGAACACCGTGCTTGGGCTTCCTGGCGGGTGATCCTGCAGAGGAGGTCCTTTGCAGCCTGGCTCCCACTGCGATGGTCTGGTTTCTGGGCTCGGTGGCATGTTGGATCCTGGCTGGGGACCTACACTCTTTCCTAGAGTGTAGCTGGACTAGTCCGCCTATGCATACTGAGCACACTGCAGAACTGAAATTACAATGAGTTAGGGCCTCTGCTAGCTCCCTTTAGGGTCTGCAGGGTGTGACGCCTGCTCAAGCAGAGCTGCAGGCTGCGTGTGCTGGGCTCTAGGCAGTGTGCACATAGGCGTGCTCCGTGTTCTTGAGCTGGGAGCCTGGGCACTGCCTTTGGCTCCTTGTTGAGGGCTTGAAGCCCTTCTAAATGGTCAGCCAAGATCAGCGGTTGCGGCCACCTCCTGGAATCTGAGGGGGTTCTCTGGCAGTTGGTCCGTTTCCTTCTGTGTGAATGCCACATTACCCTGGCTAGGGCAGCCCCAAGGAGGGAGCCTGACATGCGGCAAGCAGCAGGCGTGCTGAGGGGTCACGTCTCACTGGCTGGAGCCGCATGCCTCAGCTGCATGCTTCCAAAATATAAATGGTCTCTACATGGAGAATTTAGATACTCTTGCTATTGCCTGATCTCTTAGGCACAAAAATCCCTTGGAAGGGGAAAGGGGAAATTGTTACATTACAGCAATATATTTGCTGTAGCGGCTGTTCATTATTTGTTGTGGTAGGATGATGAGATCCGAACTCCTACCAGCATGCGGGACACGGTGTTTATTTTAAGAAAGACTTGGTTATTTTTGTTGTATGCAATGCCTTATTTATTTATCGCTCATTTCCTACCTCCCAACCTGTTTAATAAATAAAATCTGTCCTAAATGAAATCACTGACACATTTATTTAATTTGAGGTTCTTTTTTGGGGCACAGTTTGACAGACTGTATAAAGCACAAAACGTTCTGATCTTTTTTTCCCTAATACAGTTCTTTTCCTCCCTCTTCTGCTCCCACTTTTGTATTTCAAATTGTTTCTCAGAATGGTTTGAAAAACTGTGTAATTTGAATAATTATAGAAGGATCACATACAATACCAATTAAGGAAGAGAAAAAGGTTCAACCACTCAGGAAACGCTGTTAGGACTTTCCTATTCAGTTGTCTTTTCCATTGCAGTCTCACCTATGAACTCCATTATTCACTCTGCACTAAGCACAGAACTGTATACATGAACTAGGCAGGGAGGTAGATCTAAATATTTCATTTATACGTTTTTTCTTGGCTTTGAATTTTTGTTACTTTTTACAGAAACACGAGTGGTGATTCAAGCTATTTTTAAAACTTTTTACCACCTCAAAGACTACCCACTCTTGTTATTTTCACCACATGAAATGTCTTTGTTGGCTTAAAAACTGCAATAATTAACTGACTTGTACGTACGCTGATGTGTGGAAGGCACAGACTACAGCAACAAGTGAAATCAGATGTTGCAACTCACTGGCGTATGCACTGTCTCCAGATCTCAAAAAGCAGGGAAAGCAGCAAAGAGCCTTGACAGGAATGGAAACCATTCCTGGTCTCTTCTCTGCTATTGCAGAGTCTAACTCAGCTACAGCATACTTCAGGAGGGAGTTGGATGTGGGGGCTGCAACAACTGCTGCTTAATATTTTTTCTTCTCTAGGTTTGTACGAGCAATCTTTGGGCCCGATGACTTGTTAGCAGCTGTGTTCAGCAGCTAAACCGAGGTGACAGTGCTGATCCTGATCTCCAACCTTTGCCATTGACGATCTGTGACTTGTTCCTAATTTTAAATTCCTGTGACATGTAAATATATTGTCAGTCTCCTGTACTTGGAAGCACTTGGCAAGCATTCTCTCTGCTGGAACTCACCTGGCCTTTGAGCCTGATTACTGTCATGGCGTGGCGCGTAAAGACGTGGTACAGCCATCAGCTCTGTTTAGTGGGAGAGCATTCCCACCAGGGCAGCAGCTGCCAGCCTGGGCTGAAGCAGCTGTGCACTTTGAGAGAACCAGTACTACTGCTGCTCTGACCCCGGTTATGTGTTCTGTGAATCCAGCACCTTCTACTATTCCAAAATTCTCCAGGAACTCTTCAAAAAGCATATTCTTTTTCAGGTACACACCAAAGATGAAACCCAGCTTTGTGTTACACCCTCTCGAGCAGAGCATCCAGCTACTCTGCCCTAGTGCAGGCTGAGATACTGACATTGCTTTTCCCCTCATGTGACAGGTTTCCACTAGCAGGAGATCTGAACACGTTTCCATTCCCATACAACCCAGCTAGCATTCTACCACTTGATTCAAACATAAGCAGGTGTTAACTCTGAATGTAGGAATGTTTCAGACTTCAGTGCTTTGCTTAGTTCCTTTCCTCTGCTGGTGTACAGAGTGCACATGTTCAAGTTCCTCAGGTGCAGGCCTCTCCACATGCAAGTTACAAACCAAGGCGACAGCCACTGAACACCAAACTGATCTGTGGTACGTGGGTTTCTCACTACCAAGAGGAAAACTTAAGGTTATAGCACAGAGGTCATATAGCATTTCTATACTGCATTTACCTTGAAAAATTCATGGTGAAGGTGGATAAACCTGCAAGACAGTGCAGCTGCTGCTGTGTTAAAGGCGGCTGAACAGCCCTTACTGTGATAGTCTGGGGAAGAAAGGGTATGTCATAGCATCCAGGAAAAAAACAGTTCTCTTTTTCTCTTTTCTCATGTATAATAGGGTTTTAGCTGTTTTAGGGTTTACTTTTTTTTTTTTTTTTTTTAGCTTACCAACCAAAAGGGACATATATCATAAACTGTATGAACTGAACCATCTCTAAGATGATGGACATTCACTGGAAAGCCCAGGTTGGCTCTGCTCACAGTACTAGCAATGCTGTAGTTAAATTGCAGTAACTATGGAATTGCACTGTAATCATTGAACATCAGTTAACTTTGCTTCAGACAAAACCGAACATTCTGAATGAATTCCTGGAGCTGAAAAAGTGCATATGGCTCTGTGCCTCACTGAATACCCTCTTGTTTGGCACTACATCTGCGAGATCGCTCTAGCATTAGGAATCGCTATCTAGCATTAGGAATATGGCTATGCTCAAGTCTCCTGTGGGACCAGAGGGCAATCAATTATGGTGCTTAGGCTGAAGCCCAGGACTAGAACATCACTGCCAACTGGCAATGATGTCACTACAACTGTAACTGGCTCTTTCAGATGCTGAAAGCTACTGCTATTCTCTCAGTCGATTCCCTGTAGGCATCTAAACTATATCATTGTTAAGAGCTGTTATTGACTTACTGCTAGTATTAATTGTGGCCTGTGTTTCTACTGATGGACAATGATTCTCTGGACTAGAAATAACAGCTTACATTAAAACGAAAACAGTTAAAAAAAAATTGCTTACTGCTGCAATGTAAGACATTCAGAATCTCAAAGTAGGACTGCTACCACTGTTTTGGTTCAAATCACCTGCACATTATGAAATAGCCTTTATGTGCAGAATCATGCTACTTTTAACCCACCATGGACCCAGGACCTGCATACATAATATACACAGTGGCTGATTCTGTCTCTCTTCACTATTTCTCACAGAACAGGTATGGCAAGCAAGGCTTGAAGACGGTTTCCTCACGTGGCATGCTACAGCTCTGCAGAGTGTGAGTAACAGAGCTTCTCAACCAAGTAGCTGTAATCATTTACCTACACCGGACCTTTGCCTTAGCCTTGTTCCTGGCACAGTTTCATGCAAAACATTCCTTAGAAATAAAGGGTCAGAACTATTATTATAGAAAACTTCAACCTAGGTGGCTAATGTTTACCAAAGTTCTGATGTGCAACAGAAAGATCTAGTCTTGAAAGGGAAAGTGGTACTAACCTTTACTGGAGATTTTACTGGAGTATGTACTCAGAGACAAGCTGCTTTAGAAAGCTTTCTGCCTATTCAGAATACAGAAACACATTCTTGTGGTGCAAAACTACCCCTCCTGTCTTAAAAACTAATGCATGAGTGAACTTTAGTTCCAAGCAATAAGCATATATGCTCAAAAAAGGTCTGATACTTCTCACTGAACAAGAGGGAAGAAAAAAAACGCCTCACTGGTTTCTTGTTTTGATTTTTAATGACTACGTGTATCGAAACCAAGCAACTATGAATGACATAATTGTACACGTACATTCAGCAACTTCTGATGTGGTTAGTCCGTAAGTTGTGTGAACTGACCTCAGTACTTCTTCCCTCCTTACTCCTCCTCCCCCCTCACATGAAAGATTCATATACAGTGCAGCTCTGAGCCACTCCTCTGTCAGGAGAAATATTTTAGTTACCTTCAGTAGGAAATGCATTAAGCCAAACACTGAAATAAAAGACTTCTCTGACCTCTGTTTTAATGTCCTGTACCTCAGTGCTTGCTTTCATTGATCAGAATACCTTGACTAACTATAAGATTAGTGTTTTTTTTTTACTAGCAGGAACGTTCACACTTGTTTCCTTTTGACATGACTACTTATTTCAAAGGCTGTTACTTGATTCACATGTACAATTTACATGATCCAAGACGTGCAACTTAAATTTATAACGTAATCATTTAATTTGACAGTGCAAATACAAAACTAAGTGGACCAAAAAAAAAGTTTTCTTATAGGACAACCCTCTTTAATCCTTAGTACCTCAGAAAGACTGCTTGGTAAATCAGTCAAAAAAACAATCTGTTCAAAAAAATATCTATTTTGTGTTCATAGATTGATCCCATGATGGAAAACAAATGTTTATAATTCATTGTGTTGAAGACCTTGAGAGATTCTGCTGGATAAGTCTTGCAAATGCTTCTTCACCTAGCAGGAAAACAGAACACACCAAACAAATTTTAGTAAGACAATGAATAATACTGAAAAAGTAAATAAATTAATATCATATATTCTGATTTTGCTATCAGTATATGTGACAACAGCTTTCAGGAAGAGCTGAGACTAGGGAGGTTTTCAGCCATTTCAGAATTAGGTCTATAAAAAACAATCATGTGCATCCTGTACTAAACATGGAGTACAGGTGTGCCTTAACCTCCTCCTCTGGAAGTTATTGACATTGCATGAAAAATCAGCACTGGATAATTGACATTCCATTTACTACTGAGTTAAACTTTCAACACTATGTACACTGGATTTATACACACCTTATATCCAAGCTCTTTTGTTTTTTCTTCCAGCATGGCATATTTCTCTCTATTTCTGTTCAGATGTTCCTTATCTCCAGTTCCCTCTACATGTTTCAGTTTCTGGTGTGAAATCTCTAATTGTTTCTGATAGTGATGGTGTTTTTCAATTTTTGCTTCAAAGTGTTTCAGCTCCTCCTAAGACAACAAATAAAAACAGCTTCACAGTATTTTCTTTCCAAGGCTTCCTCTTCCCTCTCTTTTCTTGCAAGACATCCCTGAACGATATTTTACTGAATCAGGCACTGAAAGTTTTTTCAGTTCTCTGCTTCTTAAGAATGTCTGGACAATACATTACTGTCACCACCCAGACACCCTATTTTGAAGGCAGATGCTGCAAACAACCTGCTGCAGAGACCTCAAGAGGAGACTGCTGATGGCTCTAACGAAGGTGCTAGGAGATGACAGCAGTGAATACCAAATAAGTTTATACATAAGAACAGTGAACTGGGGAGGGAGGGAGACAATTTTTAAGAGAAGCCTTTCTTCAAAATCAGGTCCTGGATTTGATGTCTTCTGCTCAGATTTCAACATGCTCTGGCTTCACAGTCTGCTACAATGAATTTGAAATAGGCTGAATTAATTAACAAACAATTTGACCTCTTAGTTTGTCCCAATGAAAGCATCCAGATTAACTGTGATGTTCAGGGACATATCAGAGGTTGTCCTCAGATAACCTGGTACGTTGCAAGGGGGATCAAAGAGTCAGTAATGCCTGTACCCAGCAAAACAGGCTCTTGTTTTGCTTCTTCAAGGCAGTAAATTCAGTGTCTGTTTGTCTTAAGACACACCCTTTGCGAAGAGGATATGAACAGTTCAAACTGTCATGCCACTTATGGCACCAGTTCTGCGCATTATACTGTGAAAAACCCAGACAAATACCTAGAGTGAAATCCCCCTTTTTCAGAGTCTAGTTAGTTTTAAGTGTCTGTATCAGTCAAGATAGCTGATAAAATTCCTTTCACTTCAAGACAATAAAAAAGAAAAATAAAAAAATCCATCATCCTAATAGGTCTTCAATTTTTAGAGCACAGGATTTTTGTTTTCAACATTTCTGACAAGAAAATAGTTTCCTTTTGCTGTAGAACATTCCGGTCTGTTTTACAATCCATACTCCATTCAGGACCTCAGCTTGAGGTTTTCCTGCTCTGATAAATCATTTTAGCTGCTCCTCTCAGATGATGTACCAGCAGAGCAGCACTTACACCCTTCATTACGAAACCCACATGAGTGTTGGTACTGTGGCCAGTCAGGAGAAGACACAACTTCAGCTGCTCTAAGAAAGCTGAATGGAATCAGCACATGATTTCTGTAATTCTACTTTCATGGACTTTTTAAAAGGGGAGGTATTACTGTGAATGTTGGGACATCTCTACAAAAGTAAGAGAGTGAAACAAGACAGGTTTGGTCTCCTGGACTGGGTTTGCAGGAAAGACAGTTTCTACTAAAATAGTCAAATTGGTAAGCACAGATGTGTTCTTGTTGATGGAATTGAGTTTTTCTTTTTGCTGGGGCAGATATGAAGGCAAAATTTGCCTCTTATGCAACTGTACAGTTCTGACAAAAATGTCTCACCGAGGTTAGCAGAAGCCTTGCTGCAGACTTCAGCAGGCTTTCCTCTGACACTCATAAAAGCAGGGCCACTGAAATCAGTGTAATTAAAACGTCTGCTTCATAAGAGAACTGGGCTACATGTGAGTTAAAGTAAGACTGTACTGTCATTTTGCTGATTATAATGGACCCATGCATATGACCAGTTCTAGACATATTTATATATTTGAAACATTATGATGAAGAATGAACTCTTTTTTTTTTTTGCTATCTGAAGAGCAATATAGAAGTGGCTGTGTTAAGAGTAACACAGAGTGTTTCTTTATGTGGGAAAATACCTTTCCATAGGAGATCTTACTGGAATTCTACTTACCCGAAAAGATTCAAGTTCTTTCTCAGTGAAATTGGCTGATTTCGCCATGTCCCACAAATCGATCACTCTTGGTTCTTCAAATTCTAAACAAACACATATCACCAAATGAAAATCCAGACATAATGCTTTTATGCCCACCTTCTAGGCACGATGAGCATGCTTTCTCACACAAACAGATACACTAAACACTGCATTACTAATAGGTCTACCTGGATGAAAAGGGAGAAAAATCCAAGTACATAACTTAAAACTATAGTATTGTAGCAAGTATTTTTTAAAAAGCAAAAAAAACCCTAGGAACTGAATAATGGCACTGTTTGCCCTGCATGCTGTCTCACTTATCTGTCCTCCTGGTGCAGAAGGCATAATATCCCTTCCCATGTGGGCATGGAAGACAGAACTATCCTCTTTACAGGTTGTCCCTCTCCTTGCATTAGGCTTTTAGTGTGAGCTTCTAAGTAGAACAGCCTGGCTGTATCTCTTCAGCCCTTTGTGGCAACACCGTGTATTGTGATACTGTGATTAAATCTTATTACTTTCCTGTTGATTTTTTTTAAAATGAAATTGATACCAAATAAACGTAAAAAAAACCCATATCATACCACTGGTTGCGTCATATCCCTGGTGACTGACTTTACGCAAACGCTCAAACCCCTGATTGATGCTTCTTAGCTTGTCTTTGAGTTCTCTGTGTTTGTTGTGCAAGACTTCCTCTTTCACCAGGTTCTCTTCAGATGGGTTGATAACATTTTTGTGGATATCTGTTGAAAGAGAAAAGTGTTATTAATTGTGGGCCAAATCCTGATAGGTCAAAAGCCCCAGAAATCACTCAAATCTGGGGTGAATAAAATATGATCCGTTCTCAGCATTTGAGCTGAGTGTAAGTAAAGCATTGACACTATAATCTAAGAAGCAATAACTCCTTTTGCAGGTCAATATTATGATGAATGCCCCTCAGCACTCTGGAGGGCGGTATTACAGAAATGCCTTTTACCTCTTATGGCCATCAGCCAAAGTTTTAATAAGGGAATGATCTTATTTTCCTAGGTTAGCAATATCCCAAGGAAATGGCAAAGGTATCGTTGATACATCCCATGCGCCCCCCCCAGGCATTTCATTGGCCAGTTGGGAAATCCAATGTTGAAATGACTTCCAGCAGCTTCAGCTCTACAATGCAAACATCAAGCTGTCTGTAAGCTTCAGAAAACTTTGACTTTAACAAAATTTTTGCTTGCATTAATACAGCAAACTGGATTCAGATCCTTTGATGCTTTAACGCACCACAGACTCAGTGCCAAAGATATATATCCTCTTGGGCTCCCACTGGTGAGATAAAACATGCATATTCTGCAGATTTCAGGACCAGGCTTTGCAGCAGTGAACCTATGCTTACTGCATAATTTCTAGTAAACTACAACAGCCATCACTGGCAATCTGATGATATCTTCCCTGCTTGAAACACAGGCAAGAATCAGAAAACTGAAATGGCAACACTTTCATTAGCTGGCAAGATTTTTGGCAGCTATTGCAGAACTAAACCCAGCAAGTATCTGGGAATGTCAGCATCTGCAAAGCAGTTCTGGCAGAAATATCAGACTTTAGGAGTTTCAAAGAAACTTGGAAACAATGGAGGCAGTGGACACAGAAGGAGCTGTACTGATCTCAAAACATCAGACAAATGTTCAGACACCTTCTGTTCTGCTCACGGTCTCTAGCAGAATATTGTATTCATGAATCTTTTCTTTGTGATGCTTAAATTCTCGCCAAAGCTTATCCAACTCGTCATCAGAGAACTTCCCAGAGGTCTTGGCCTGAAAAAAACATGAACTCATTATATTTCCCAGGCCAAGTGCTCTTACATGCATTCATCTGTCAAAACTTCCCACTTCCCACTATATTTAGAAAATGATTAAGCCCAGCTTTTCTGTACGATCTTTTGTTTTGAATCCCTTTATATTAGTATGAGGGCAAGATTTAGACATTGAGGGACACAGTGGCTTTAATCTTACCCCAAGGAAGTTTGCTTCAGACCTACAAAACCAGACTTGCTATGGACTACCCAGTGAAAGGCCTCTGTCATTTCTATTCTATGGAAAATAATTTGATACAGAAATAAAGGCCATGGAGATACATATGAAACTGTAAGGGGACTGTTTGCATGAAGGTTGCAGCCAGATATTAAGCAGTCTTTACTCAAGAAATCTTACTCTACTGGCAAGTGAAGATTTTAATCACTACTGTGCATTTGCTCTGCAGTAATTTGTTCCCCACAGGACTACTTTTTATCAGTCAGGGAAGCACTGGTCAGACAGTTGGAGCACTGCCCACTGCCCAAGTGACATACTTCCTGCAATGCATGACCAAAAGTGAACATTTTTGAAACCTATTCAGCCCCAACCCTTTTTTTGCTTAGGGAATATTTCTAAGTGATGCACTTTACTGTTCCCCAAAGCACATGACATCATGTGTCACCAGAGCTGCATCTAGTTACAGTAACATTTTAAAACCCAGAAAATCTTTTTCTTTGCTTTACTACCACCGCACTACACTGGTCTAAGAATTTGTTGCTTTATCTGACTATTTGTTTCTAAAAACTAAATTATTTCATTTTTGAAGATTATTACTTTGCCAGTATTAATTGTGCAAACAGACAGTACACATTCTATTTTTTATGCATTAATGCAAATCCTAGAAGGTTTCACTTGCATACGAAGTTGGGAAAGTCCTTATTTAACACCTCTCAAACATCTCCTTTCTAAACATTCCATGAAATAGTTCTATATTAAATGCATAATTTTAAAAAAGCACAGAAAGAACAAGAAGAAAAACAGGGAAAACAACAAAGGGAAATCATGAGTTTACTAAAATTTGAGGAAGAATTCTGTTTGTCCTTAATGGAGCCAGGATCTTATCCTCCATGACTGCTGTGGGTGTTTTCGTCGACGAAGAGCACACCTGCCATACCTAGTGACCTGGATGCAGGTAAAATGCCCTTAGTGCACAATGATCTGAGCTACAGAACACAGCAGGTTGGCCAGTACTTAAAAAACAGAGCAGTAAAGCTATTCAGTTCGAAGTCTGGGGGCTCTCAGAAGAGAAGACACACTGATTTCCTACATGGCAATTTCTGGAAATTTTACCCACCTTGCTCCATAATTTTTCCAGTCTTGGGTCATCCAGTGTATCACTTTCCGTACCGTCTTTAATATAGTTGGTATCAACTAGTTGAGAGTCCTTCTTTCCATTCATTCCATATTTAGTCATAATGACTGCAGGGGGAACAGAAGATACAGACACATTAGAACCAACTATGGGTGTATGGAAGATGAGAGGGTGGCTGCTACATCTTTGACTTCCAGAGCTGGCTTTTGCAGCTCACAGTGGACAGGCTAACAGTTTAAGACACAAGGGCCTCAGGTTTAATGACCTCTTCTGAAAACACCAGGAGCAAAGGAAGCTGTTAGCCTCCTGCAGTTCCCTACTGACCTCCAAAGAACTCCTGTGTGCCCAGGGTCTTAAAAGACAACCTGTTATTTAATGGTTCAAACACTTACACAGGTGCCTAACCATGTATGTGTTTGACGCAAAGTTTAAACCACTTCTGCAAAAGATATCTTACCATTCAAATTGCGTCTAAGCTTGGCTTCTTTCTCTCCATCTTCATCTAGCCCTTCAGCCTTCAGTTTTTTCCAGCTTAGCTCATCCTTCTCTTGTATTTTTAGATCACTGTGCAACTCTGCCAGTTTCACAGCAGAGAGATGAAGCTAATGAGAACAGAGAAAGGTTTGTATTCAGTTATGTGGAGTTGCCTCTTGCTGCAGTTACCTCAGAAACCAGTAGAGCACGCGTAGCCAGTATAGCACAGCATTTGCTTCTTTTACTCTAACGCTACACATTCATCTGAGTTTACGGGTCTCACGGTATGAGCCACAGCATACATACATCTCCTGCCTATGAACATGGCTATGCCCTCTGCATATTAGTATGAACAGACAGTGATAATGCCTTCTTTCTCAGCTCTTCAGCTACTTGGATAACAGTGAAACTATGTAGGAGTTAAAAAGTTGTGTCTTTCTTGCAAGTTCCTTCAAGTAATTTTTAAATGGGATTTTCTCCCTCTTTTAATGGGACTGCCTTCTAAAAATGATCCTATTCTAAAAATGTCCAGTACCAATGACAACGAATGTGAAAGAAAAATTAACTAACTGGTTGTTCCCTTTCGTTAGCTTTGTTTAGATTTAAATTTAAGTCAGACAATTAAACCCATTCAGTTTCACTAATTTACAAAAGGCAGTAACGACCAAACTTCTCAAACAATGTGCCATTGCCACCACATGTGCTTTCTTGTGGACCACCTTCTAATCACATAGTTCTAGTGAGTTGGTAAATTTTGTCAGTATGGTTTTGCAGACTCCCAGGACACTTGCAGGTCACAGAACCACTTTATCAGCAATTTCTACTACAAACAAAGTGCACAGTTTTCCAAGATCACTTCTAAACATGGTTTATGCACATTAAAAACATAGAAAACCTGGAGGTACGTAACAGAAGAAAAAGAGAAGATACTGAGGTTGACACTATGAAGAAAAAAAACAAACATTTAAACGTATGATGGGTCAGTTTGAAATTTTGTGAAATAGAGAAAACAGGAACAAAAACAATGACTAATACACAGTTGGCTAACCAGCACAGCTGTAAGATGAGCCAAAACTTTTCAATTTCCAGATTTTGGACACTTTAGTTATTCACTTTAAAACAAAGAAATGAAACAAATCATATTAAAGCTGAAGAACATCTTGAATATGTGTTTATAACAAGAACGTGGGGTGAAGAAAAGCCCAGAGAAGAGCTGCAATCAAAAAAATGCTAGCAGTGTGACTTCCAACAGAGTTCTGCCTGAGCCTTCTGAGTTGTTCTACCTCAGGGCACCGAGCAGCCAGTTCCTAGGAGCTCAGATCCAGCTCTGAACCAGCTGGGCTTATCTGTCCCAGGATAAATTTATTAACTGCAGGCTTTTTTTTGTCATTAAAATCAGATTAAAGATTACAATAATTCTCATTTTCAGTGAGAATCCAGTATGTTTAATAAACACAGATTAAGAACTCGATATTATTTTTAAACAGCAGAAACTGATGTTTAAATTGATGCTACCGAAAAGAGAGCCATTCATCTGAGTGTTAGCAGGTTACTGGAAAATAACTTGGGAAAATGTCATTATTCTGAGTTAATGCACTACATTCCTATTGAAGGGAATTCAGGAACCTATGCACATTACTGCTTCTGGTTGAAGTTTAGGCTGCTCTATTACATTCAGTGGCACAAGACTACTTCATTATTGCAATTTTTTAAACCAAGTTTTTCTCTGTATCTTGCACTTAGCTTCCTGAAATAACATACCAAGATCTAGAGTAGCTAGAATCACAGATAAATATAAAATTTATAGAATGTATTAAAACTTCTGATCCCTCTAGTACTAAAGTCTCTCTATAATCTTCTTTACCATCTACTTTTGGAGAACTGTTTGATAAAAGCTAAGCACTTAGAAGAAACCAGTTTAGTTATGATTTTAAAACAAACAAACAAAACAAAACAATAACAAAATCCCAACAACAACAATAACAAAAAAACACCCCCAACCTTAATCATGTACTTATTTGCTTTTTTGGAGCAGGCTGACCTGGACAGCCAGAGTTGTCAGTACTGTGGTGGTAACAAGTAACACTGCTTTGCTCAGCAGAACTGTGTCCTGATGTTCTGGGAGGAAAACTGAGCTAAAAGTTTGCTATAAATTGTAAAGGAAATGACTAATCATCTCAGTAGTTCTGTACTCTAAAGTCAGCATTCAAATACTGTGGACTTAATATGTTGGTAGGCTGAGCAAATCCTGGAAAAAAAATCACCAGCAATAACTCATATAGCAATTAATTCAACTCCTAAATACTACAAAAGCAGGACGATATAATCTTTTAAATGTATGGCTTTACCATCAGAGACACACCAGCGTATAGAAGATTATACAATACTGTTTACTTTAGGCATCTTCGGCAGTTAGTGCAACCTCATAAACACAGTTTTGTGTTTTCTAAAAGCGCCAGAGAAGAACATCACATGTTCTAAATGGAAAGTTTGGGGACATCTCGTCCTTAACCAAATATGTTAAATTCTTAATAAAAACTAAGGAACTACATTAAGTCCATTGTTCTCTAAGGACAATAAGAAAGATTCTATTCAAATTTCTCTCAAGTCCAAGAATGTTTTTCTGATTCTCATCATAATTTTGTATGAAACTCAAGTAACTGTCCTTTTAAGCATCACAAATTCTTTGAAATCCGCTGGAAACCCCTTGCCTGTCCCAATTACACGATACAAAAGTGAATACACAGGCTAATTTAAAGTTATCGGTCATGAACTGCTTCCTTGAAGATCACCTCACACAGGATCCAGAATGACACCAGGTAAAAAATGTCAACAGATAAGACTTCACACACCTAACATCAGTCATATGCTGGAGTAACTAACTAGAAGCAGAGGTAGAAAGCTAAGTTTAATGATTAAATAACAAAGCACCAAAGTCCTTATGTTCATTCCTTATTCCTTATGCTGTCTGGACATTAAACATCCAAGATAGGCTCCTGGCAATTCTGAGAATGAGCACTGGAAATCTGTGAGAACAGAGAACACTTAAGTCAATGTTGGCTGATCGCCTGGTTACACTCATTACCTACAACACCATTACCTACACCGTTGCTTCCAAGAGGAAAGGGTTCTTCACTACAATTTTTTTTTTAGGTATAACATGCCCTAGATTGTGGAGCCCAGTGCTGCTTGGGGATGGCAAGGAAGTCCTGATAACAAGCAATGCTACGCCTGCACCAATGGGAACAACTATGGTGCAGCGGATTGTTAGAGATTAGCAGGCCAAACCACATACCTTGTGAAACCCACATAATTTTTGTCATTGGTTCAAATAACTGTAGACTCAGGGAATGACTAAGAAGAACACTTGTATTAAAATCACTCTTGTAAGTTTTTTATATAAAACATACGCCTATGAAAAAGATACTGGAGAAAGATTAACACCCCCCCACCCCCCGAGGGAAATGGCTTGCCAGCTCCTGGTTCCCACTAACTAATGTTTTGGGCCTTTCTGAAGGACTACTCATCCAGCTGTGTGTTGCAATGATGAACTGCAACATCCATCTTTGATGTAAAACAATGGAGTTCTTTATTTTCAGTAGTCTCCATCACTCCCAAACTGAAGGAAAGAGTTCAGCACTGGCACGCACAAATATTTCAAAGCAGATCTAACGCAGAGGCTTAGTTTTCCTCCTATTTCAGACCTTGCCCAGACACACTGAAAGAATCACTTTCTAAAACACTGGCTGGGTGTCAACTGTATTCAAAAGTGAAATTTAGATGGTGGCAAATTTAGTTCAAGTAGGTGTTGCCTCTCTAAAATCTGTCTCACACACATGAAAGTTACTGTACATTAGTTCTTTACCCTTACAGATTTACCTCCATTTTACATTTTAGCCTGTTTGGCCAAGACTTAACATAGATGATGTAAAGCCTCTGAAATTTGTATTCCAGAAGATCCAGGTATGAAAAAGAAAAATGACTGAGATTGGAAAAATAAGAGGAAACTGACAATACTATGATTATATTTCTAGTCTCTGTATTGTTTCTTTATTTCCAGTTCTCAGTTCACAGCTGGAGTTACATTATCACACACTACCCTATCCTCCAACCCACCCTTCTCCCATTGAGGCGAAAAATATTTTTGATACTTTCTTTTGGCATGTTGGGAAGATGGGTATAACTACATAGCATTATGGCAGGTGTTCTATTTTTTGCCCAAACCCTATCAAACCCCAAACACAGCCCAAAGAGGGATACCCTGACTCCAATTCAATATCTTAGGCTGGGGAATGCCCATCCAAGATACAGGATTAATTTCTTTTGCCTGAAAGAACTGAGCTGTTACCAGCTGTTACCCTTTTCTCCATGTTCCACAATACTCAGCGCATGAATACAGGTGTGCTGTGCAGTTTCCTTCACGTCGGGATTGTTCTGTTTCACTGTAACTAAATACTTATTTTTTTAGTTCAGAGTGAAAGAAACTCTAGTGTAACTGTCAAAATTAAGGCTGTCACCTGAGAATGGCAATACCCATTTGCTGGTCCACCTGCATGGGACAACATCACTTGCTGTAAATGAAATATAGGTGATATAACCATCAAGGTGGAGGGTTTCTTACTCTCCTGTGCAGTGAGCTCTGGTCCTTTGCAAAGCAGAAACAAATGCCACTGCCTTCAAACAGGTCAGGATGAGTGCATCATGGCCATTAAAAACGAGCTAAAGCATTCAAGCGGCAGGTGCAGGAGACAGTCTCAGTTCCTCCCTGGTACCAGAGGGACCTGACAGTCTCAGTTCCTCTCTGTACCAGAAGGACTTCACTCTCTGTCTTCCACTTGCTGGGCATGAAGCTTAACTGCTGGATATAATCATGGGAAGATACAGTTCCCATAACACAGGTACATATGGCAGAAGAGAGAAACGAGATACCTCCTGAGAGATCTTACACAGTACCGATGTTCCCAGCCGCCTGAGGCGGCCCCCGGGGAGCAGGGCTGTATGGATCCTGCTCTGAGGTGCCCGTCAGAGGCAGCCAGGCCTAAAACCCGGGGAAAAGCCACCGCAGCCACAGGCCTAACCCCATGCTGGGGGCCCGGCGAGGCAACGCCGGGCCGGGTGGCCCCACATTCTCCTCACGCACGAACCGCCCCGCTCCAACCGCAGCCCGCGGGGCCCCTCCCGCCCTACCCCACTTCCTCAGGCGGCTGACAGAGGACGAGGGTCCGAAGCGGCCAGGCCCGACCCTCGTTATCCCTCGTCACTCTGAGGGCCCCGCTCCTCCCGCGCCGCCTCACTCACCCGCTGCGCCTTCTCCCAGACCTGGTTCAGCCTCACCAGCCGGAACTCCCCGGCCTCCCGCCGCTTGGCGCCAGCGGCCGCCAGCCCCTCGTTGGCCTCCCGGGAATACTTGCTGGCCTGGGCGCTAGCAGCGAGGAGAAGCGCGGCGACAAAGGCTGCCAGCGCCCGCGCCGCCGCCATGTCGTGCTGCGCGGGGAACTACAAGTCCCGAGATGCCGGGCGGCCGCTGAGGGACGGCCTTTGCGCCCTCCTCCGCTAGGGGAAGGGGTGTTTGTGTCGGAAAACGGGCTGAAAATTGAGATTTAGATCTAAAACCTAGTGTTTAGTTTGGGGTCTGGGTGGCGTGAGAGGAATTAGGTTTAGGCTATTTCTGTTCAAGCGGCATCTTTACATTTTCCTGAGCGTTTGTTTCACAAAATGTGGAAATACGATGAANCCCCCCCCCATGTAGTAGCTACAGCACTCTCCTTCTGTGCCCAATGCGTCCATGAGCCATGTGCATCCCTTAGCCAGGTGTCATTATCAGTTGTGTGAGGAAAAGAGGACAGGGTGGGTCTTAGCATTGCCCTTTTGCTCGAAAAAAGTTTTTGATATTAGCACGCTGTTCAGGAGTGTACAGAAAAAGAAAAGGCAGCTCAGGAAAGGCAGAAAGCAAGAATGGCAACAGCTCGCGAGTATCCCCATGAGGGGTAAGGACTCTGTCCTCCCTTGGAGGTGGTAGCAGAGGACAGCCCTGCCCAGGACAGCCCTTTGGGTTTGATGGGGTGGGGAGAAGGAGGACTGTGAGAAATGTAATAATGAGTAGATTGGTTTGTTAGCGAAGGGGATGAACTATGAGAACAGCCCCGAGGTCGGTGGTGCCTGCTGAGCGCAGCTCTGGAGCAGGAGTGCCCGTTGCTGTGGGGCGCCTGCCTGCCTTCACAGCGCTGCCTGCGCTGAGCATGCAGCCAAGAGGCACAGCAGGCCATGGGATGTTTTTGGAGGGGATTAAGTAAGGCCGTATAAGAAAAAATACGTAATGCTGGGAAAGTGTCCAGTGATAAATCCAGGACTGGTATATATCTCCCCCTGGTTATTAAAAAAATCCGCTAAAATTGAACGCTGCTGTGGTGGAAGCGCAGGGATACAGGGCACGCTCCACATGGGTGTTTCTGAGGGGAAGATGGTGAAGAAAGCTTTTCCTTCTCTTGTCGTTTCTTCTTGATAAATCCTTCTCTGCACACTGCAAAGCTTTGGGGGTCTTTGGCATAGTTGGACATTTCTGTATTGAGTTTTGTTTAGCATAGTACCAGAGCCTGGCTGGTGGTGGAGGCAAAGGTTCATTTCATTAATTCACCTCGGACCTCATGTGTGGCCTTGAGCAGAGCAAAGCGTAGCACTGTAGTACTCTCAACACCAAGCCTTCATGCATTATAAATCAGTCCTGTGAAAACAAATAGATTGTCTGAACTATAATGAGATTTCTGAAAACGATGCCCTGAGGAGGATTTTTACTGGACTCTTGTTTTTGCCTCATAAGCAATATAAGCATCTTTTTCCTCTTCCACATTTTCCTAAGTTAATGCCGAGATTCTCAGTCATATGAACCTAGAAGCTATTGCTGTAAAACTGAATTGCAGAAGCAGGCAAAAGTGTCACAGGCTTGCGTCATTTCTAAAATTAAGGATATGTTCATGTTTTTTGAACATTGAAGTGTGCTAGCGAAATGATGGTGGGAAAACAAGCCTGTCAGCTTTATCCAAATCTTCTAGAGCTCTCCACATCAGTTTTAGGATTTAGAGCTTGCTTTAGTCTTATTATTACAGTGTATATGTGTATTGTTGAGTCATGTTGGAGCAGAAGGTTTCATCTTGGCCATCATTTGAAATATTGATTGAATTTTCAGACTCTCTGCAAATAAATTAGACCTCAATGCTATATAAACTTTTACAGATTCCCACTCTTTTTCTTGTATTAAGCTTTGTTGTGGGTAGCTTTGTGCATTTGTTTGCTTGAGTTTTTGAGCTACACTGGGAAAGGTTTTAGAAAAAGGTAAGGAGTACAGCACCATTATTTTCCTTATGGTGGCTTGTTGGATCTGATTGTCCAGTGCCCTTACATCCGTGTAAAGTGAGTATTCATTACCACTGCTTCGTGGTGGTGTGTATGTCTTGGCCCAAGGGCTTCACTCACACAAGTAAAAAGCCAAAATGACTCCACTGACTTCTGTTTAGAGACTTTGGATCTATGTTGGTGTTGATGAGGCCAAACTCATCACAGAGTGCACCTTAGGGTAAATAAAAAACACACAATGGGAGGTAATGGAAAATCAGCTCTATTATAGCTTCCCTTTCTTGTACGCTTTGAATTCTCCCTTCATTTTTCCCTTGCATAATGGAAAAGCAGCTCATCTGAATCCCTGGGACTGTGCCAAAACTGATATAAGCTGTGGAAGTGTTAGCCTATTGTCTAGGTCTCTATTGATTGCATTGTCGCAGAAGACTGTTTCTGAGTTGATGGACCATAGCCTTTTTTTTTGTATTCATTCTTTGTCATGCTTATTAAAAAAAAGAAACAATAGCAAAACATGATGTAGACCACACTCAGAAGTCCTTCTTCTGCCCTCTGCTCACTTGAGAAACAAAATTAGGGAAATTTGAATGAGGATGACATTGCAAAGCAGTAAAAAGATCAGAGAAAGTCTTAGTTAAAAGAAAGACAAGAGAAAGTCTTACGGAACTTATGGAACAGTGCAGAATTCCTGGCAGAATAACAGAGAGGAGGGCTTTAAGGGTTATATTCAGAGGGTTGAAGGTGATATTTAAATTACATTCTTCTGAGTACAGTGTCAAGAGATCTTTACCTTTAAGATTCAGTGTAAGAGCTGGATGTTGTTCCTGGTTTCAGTTTTACCAAAACCGGTTCACCATTGAATTTGCCCATTCACATATTCTGTATACATCTAAAAATAAAAACAAATAAAAATAATGACTGCCCAGCATTTCAAATACTCTGTTGCTGAGCTCTGGAAAAAAGAGCTGTTGTGGCATTTCTCATCTCCATCTTCTATCCTAACAACGTCTGCTGGCCTGCAGGCTGAGCCTAGCCAGGCAAGGTGCGGGGAAGGTGGGGTAGGTGTGGTGGGTTTGCAAGGGTGCTGGTGACTTTTTCCAAATGCGCCTTTCCTCAGCCTCCCCAGGACCCTGTCGAGGGTGTACTGAAATGATGTTTGGAAACCTTTTGCAAACACTAACCTTAGACAAAAGTCTGCCCTAGCTGGAAAACAACATGCCTTTTTCCCTTTCGTCTGGAAGACCATAGATATTTCAGAGTAGTAACATGGACCCTACAACAAGTTTTAGGACTTTTCTTTTCCATTGCCCCACTCCTACCCAAACTAAATTTTGGCAAAAACCAGTACCATTGCATTTTTTTTTTATTCCACTCATGTAAGACTTACAACGTGAAATAAAAAAGCTTGTCTTATGACCCTCAGTCATCTCTATAATGAATGATTTTCTTATTCTCGAGAGTTAGTAAAATTCCACCAAATCCCTTGCCTCTTCCCAACCACAACCTTCATCGCATGGATGAAAAAACAGTTCTAGTGGCAGTGGGCTAGCCTTTTCTACCTTTCATTTTTTGAACCCCGGTCCTTTCTAGCTGTGCCAAAAGGAGCACTCAGGTGAATCAAACCCGTTTCAAAGCTTTAAGAGAGCTGCTTGCTCTTCCCATCCAGTTCTTTCACATTTCCTCTGTATGGCTCATTCTCCTCTAACAAATGCACTTCAACCTTCAGTTCTCCCCCAAAACCCAAATCTAGCCCAAATCTTATCTTTGCCAATATCCAGGACAATGGGAGATGTACCTCTCCCAAGGTTCTTCTACATCTTTGTCCCACTACCTTTCATCTTTCAAAACCCAATCTGATCAGTAATAAACTGACCTATCTAGCTCTTTATTTGGAGAAAGTCCTCGTTCTCCAAAACCTAACCTAATTGTCCACCCAGACAGAACATAACCCATGATAGATATATCTATATTAAAACAAAAACCATGTTTCCAACTAACTCCATCATTCTACTTGTCTGTGCAGCCTGCAGTAAACATTTCTTATGACTTTACTTCTAGAAACATTAACCTAACCATAACAACAGTATACACAAACAGACCAGCGTTATATTTTCCATTTTTTTAAAGGTTAGTTTATCTTCTAAGCCATATTTCTCACTCTGCTTCTCCAAACATCACCACTTAAGAGTTTTAAGTTTGTAGTATACACTGAAGACCAGTTTGTAGCTGAAAGCTCTGAAAAACAGTAGTATTTTCACTGTTGCATCACCCTTCTAGGTTTCTGAGGTATGTAGCATCCATCAACTTAAATTCATAAAGTTCTAATTTCCCAAACCCTTTGTTCCTAGCCTGAGCCTGAATTACATGATTTATTATTCTATTGGATTTTTAAAGTAATTACCAACTCTTTCTATCACTCACTCTCTTTCTTTGTTTCTGAGGGTTAGAAGATCCAGGAATAAAGTGAGTTCTACTTTCCTAATTCACTTTGTGTCTACTCCTGTCCTTAAACCTAATCCCAGCTGTAGTCTTCAATATAGCCCCAAACTAAACATACCCATTATCCCTCCTCACTGATCTTTAGTTTTGCAGGTATGCATCATCCACCAGTGAAATGAAATTACAGATGTCTAATCTCCCAAAGTATAATATATACTACAAGGAAAGTCCTAGCTTGTATTACAGCAAACCTCTACCTATCTGAAAAAATACTCCATTAGAGTATTTTACCATCAATGCTCCACTCTGTGCTGCTGTGGTCTGAGTAACTTGAATTCTATTAACTTTCTGCTTCTTACTTCTCTATACTTAAAAACATGGAAGGGTCTTACATATATTTAACTGAGCCTTAAACATAATCTCAGGACCTCTCTAAAGACCAAAAAATGAATATAGCTTTAGTTAGTATCTGCAGACCCAGGCTTTATCATTAGTTTTGTAAATGGGCAGTATCTGACAGTTTATCCAAATCATGAACTCTTATTTTCCTAAATGCCTATCCAGTCACTAGCACAAGCCTAAGCCTGAGCTAGGTGACCTGTAACAGTTAGAAAATTGATTTAATTACATTAATGTCATATACCCTTGTCTCTGCTGAGAACACCCATCAGTGTACTGGGCCACAGATTATGCCGTACTACTCCTCTTTAACCTAACTCTTAATTGTAAACTACCACTACTACCACTAATCATCTGCTTTAACACTCCCTTTCTTGTCTGTCCTGGTAAAAAGAAGGGCATGTACACTTGTCTTTCAGTTCTAATTTAAATGATCTTAGGAAATTTGTATGTAGGGAAGGCAAATAATCTTGAAACTATATTATCTAGGGGTTTTTAGTTTTTTTTTTTTTTTTTGTAAGCTGCTTTTGAGGCCATGCTCCTTTTTAGTTACAATAAAAGCTGCCGTTTGACAGACCTTTTATCTTCATTGAGCTAATATAATAAATAGATCATTTGTGTTTATCTAAATTGGACAAGTGTGTAAAAGCAATGATAATTGGCTCTTTGCTATATCTATATCTATATCTATATCTATATCTATATCTATCTAATCTATATCTATATCTATATCCATATCCATATCTAATCTATCTATCCAGTTTTATTCCCATTCAGAAAGATGCACTACAAAACTCAGTGAAAGGTTTGAGGATGACAAGCAATTATGAATCTAAATTTCTTGACTAAGATTAGTTACCAGGCGCTTATAATATCTGTGCTATAAATACACTTTTCCTCATTTACAAGAAGAAAGTTAATCTGGATGTCCAACACTGTTTAGCGGTTTAGTAAATTTACCACATCATAGCAGATATCTTGGACAGATGCTCAGATAACTTATGCTTCCCTACCCATTTGGAAGAGAAACAATGATGTTACACCTTTCCAGAGAATGTAGTAGGAAACTAGAAAAATAAGGTCTGGTACCGTCTAATTCAAAAGTTTACCCAGTTACAGATTTCTATACAGTTGCTCTCATCTATGAACTCTAGCATTTTCTACTATTTGGGCAGTGGTGGTTTTTTTTTTTTTAGCAGTCTGCTTTATATCTGTGTCAACCTCACAGTTCCATGATTATTAAATATTACAGAATAAAAATATAGGAATGTATAAATGGGTCTCCAAATAGTCAGAGTTCACCTGTATCTTCATCTGAGCTACCACAGTACCTTTACATACCAACGTAAGTCCTGGTATATTGGCTACTTCTGACAGTGGATAAATAATACCATTTTGGTGATAACCGCTCTAGATCTCACCCACCTGAACATCTTGACTTTTGGTTTTATGTGTTAATTAATAGAGTTTAGCCAAAGCTGACCTAAAATAACTGGCAACCCTCCATTTGAGTGCTAAAATCAGCTGTCTTACTCTGCAAGACAGTATTCAGGCTCTTTAACTGACAAGATTAAGTCTGAAAGCAGTGTAAGAAAAGGGACAGAAGGGTAAAACTCGAAAGCATCTGTATCCTATTCTAATGATGGCTGCAAACCAAAGCTCCCTGTGGTACATATCACAGCAGTTAGCTACAGCCTGATCTTGTGAAGAGAACCACAAGTCTACCTTAATACTACTATATAAATCTTGCTGGCTCTACTTGGGCATGCAGGATTTTATTTATATTTAGGATTAGGTGTTAATAGTTTAAAAGCTTTTTGGCCATATAGGGATCCAGGTCCATGCTGGTAAAACACACTTGGGTTAGTATCTGGAATTGATAGCACAGGAACCTTCCAAATCAAGATGGCTTTGGAGTTGCCTGATTGTTTTTGCTCAGTTGGTGACCCAGAACATCCTCTGTGTCTGGTGTTTGCTTCTCCACACAGAGAGATCCTAGTTCTTCTTTTACTTTCTTTTAATAACAGAAGAGATAGCATCCTTCTGGATCTTACACATTCTTTTTTACAGAGATGTATAGTTCCTTATATTCTAATTCACCTTAAATTAAAGAGCATTTATTCAGGTGTGCTTTAGGTTTTCCAAGGCAAAACAATCAGAGATATATATCTGGACTAACTGAGCTGAAATCTCTCAACAAAAATTACAATCCTGTTTGTCAGAGGATTAAGCCTGTTCCTTTGCTATGTGCTGTTCTATACATCTGACCAAGGTCAGAGTCAGCTTCTGGACATAAATTTTGACTGCTTCAGCCAGCCTACCAGTAGCTGGATTCATCTGATGTTCCTTTCAGGAGTCTGCAGCAGCTCACCGTGATAGGAAGTCGTGATAGTTGCCTTAAAAGCACTTCATGCATTCATTCCACAGAAGGCCTGGAGGCTTACAGCTGTACCTGTTAGAGCATTGTAAACCTTCCTTCTCTCTGCAAACTCTGTTTGACAAGCAGTCCTCATCACAGCATCTGTCTCTGTGATTCTCTGCATGGGTGACTCTCAACTCCCTGTCTGAGTGAACCCAGATAATGTATGCTTTTCCAGCATCTGAAGTTTTAGGTCTGCTTTGTTCCAAGTCTGAATCATAGGAAAACAACTCTGTTGTAATGTGGATGAAGCTATTTTTTTTCACTTTGTCTGTTTAAGTTAAGCTATGCAACTGTTTTCTTTTTCTGAAACAACTTCTTTATTTTCCTTGGGTTTAATTCTGTGCATTCAAGCGGCAAGTTAAATGATATCAAACTGAAGAAAATGAATCACATAAAATGCAGAAGAAATAAACTGGAGAAATGTTTGTTATTACATTAACTTCTTTCCTATGTCCTTCATGTGAATTACTGGATTATCAGAGAGAACTAGCCAGCTTGGAATTTATTTTTACATGTCCGTTCTCATAAAGTGGACCCTTTCTTCTATGCATTTAATTTCAGTGAAAGAAAAAATCAAGTGTTGGGGTAATATTACTGTAAAACATCTCTCTGGAGTAGTTAATTCTTATATGTGTTAACAGTTTTCTGTTGCTGTTATCTTGCTGATGTTGCTTCCTTAGCTGAACTGTTTAGGGCTGATGCTAAAGATAAATGTATCAAAACCAGCTTATGAATTCTGCCCTTGTAGAAGGGATCGTTGTGTTTGGATCAAGTGAACCTTAAGTTCTTTTGGGAAGAAATAGACTACTCGTTGGCGTTCATAGCTGTTTGTTTTAGCGCTTCTGACTACAGCTCTAGATGACTTCTGGCTGCTGTGGTGGATCCAACTTTCCTTTTTATCCAATTCCTAATGAATGCTTTTAAAGGCTCTTTCTTCATAACTGCAGAGATGACAATATGGATTTTGTGGGTGGAATCTTGACTCGTTTCATTGAGCAGGAGTTTAGGTACTGAATAAGCTCAAGATTTGAAGTGAGAGATGGTTTCTCAAGCACTCATATTAGAATCATGGAAACCCTCATTGTTCCATAATCCTTTTGGTACCAGCATGGACTTTATTATATTGTGTGACTACAAAAATTTTTAATATTAAGTATATAATTAAGTTTTTAAATAGAATTTGTGCTGTGTATTATTAGTATAAAATGAACAATGAGTGCAAAAAAAAATTAAATTACTTGCTAACAGGTGCCTCACCTGCCAGTGAGATGCAGCTGATCTCTGAGATGAAGCCCATCAGTGCAACTCATGTTTTGGTGTAGTTCAATAGAAGATGCAAGAACAGTTTAATGAAACGGAACGTGGAATAACAAAAAGGATTGTGAAAAATGCCAAGTGTCATGTTCTTGAATACCAAGTGCTGCGTTATTCTCTCATAAAACTATAACAAATAATTGACTGGAACTCTGTTCCTCCTGAATGATCCTTTGGGGAATTCAGCAGTGCAGAGTAGAAACATACCTGACAGATGTGCTCCTTTGCTTCAGGTTTCTGTCAGGGTAACTGTGTCTTTTTTTGTCAGGAACTTAGTTAAGAACTCCTTAAAAGTATTGTTGCAGTTTAACTTTATCCTTTTTTTCCCATGCAAAAATGTAGGACAGCAATCCTGATGGCTTCTACATTGCTGATTGTCACTATGAGGTGTGACAACAGGAGGTCTTCAGTACTGAGCAAATGCACGTGTGTTCATTTTTGGCTGTGCTGCCACCTTGAATCATTTCTGCTTATTGCTTCTCTGTTTCTCTTGCCTTTTCTTCCTCTTCCCATCTAACTTTGGCTATGTCATTCCTTGTTTAGATATGTTCACGAGCTTCCTTCGTTTTCTCCTTTATTGTCGCATGACAACTTTTCAAGTATAGCTGCATAATGCGTGCCTTCATTCCTTTACTTCCCTCCCGTACTCCCTTTATTGCCTATATACTTTTCAAAATTTAGCAAGCAATAGCTGTACCTTTCAAAACTTATTTGAACTGCCAGCACTCTTCCTAGATGCAGAAGGAAGAGTTGTATGTCACAGTTCTGCATTATTCAAATGTAGCTCAGCATCTTTTTTGTATCTGTTGAGCCATAAAATAAACATTTTATTTTTTGAATATTTGTTGTTAGGCCTCTCGAAGTGGAGCAGCAGTAATTTTCAAGTTAATGTTATATGGGGTTGAATTTTTGGTGAGCAGCCTTCAAAGCTGGCTTGGCATTTCAGAGTGCTACAAGCTCTGGCATGAACACTCAAGAGTGTAAAAGGAGTTTTCGTTCTGATTACTGTTCCTGAAGTTTCAGCTGTTTAGGCGGAAGAAG
>VXAL01007515.1:89423-107447 GCA_013399475.1 Chauna torquata | reverse complement strand
AGTTTCTCTTGAGGTGATCATTAAAATTATTGATCAGAAATAAATATTGAGCAGCCAGGAAAATTTGCACTCAATACTTATCCAAAAGAAAAGTAAATTTTATTTTAACCAGAACAATATTGTGTTATAGATTGTGCATTGTTAAGTACCTTTCAGTGCTTAGAAAATTTACAGCCAACACAGAGTAAGTAGGTCACAGTGCAGGGTTCCTATTCATCCTCTGTTTTGGGTAGTATGTTTTCCAGAAATAACTTANTTCCAGAAATAACTTAAAATACTTTTTTTTTTTTTTTGTATTTTATATTTTGAATACAGATGTATTCATTGACTTTCTTTGAATGTATGGATTATTTGCAAGTGGGTCTCCAGCTTGAATGGAGAATACAAGAATTCTGGAGCAGGAAATACTGAAATACAAGTATAAATTGGAGTCTGACTTGATTGTCTTGGAGTTGATTCTGACCTATTAAAGTTCATAGGGGACTTCCTCCATATCACCATACCCTGAAGATAAGTTTTAGAAAATAGGTCTTTGCCACATACTTTTTAAAATTAGAGTTAGTGATAAGATTTGACTCTTCTTTTGCTGTATCAGAGCATTTGATCACATGGGATTGTTTCTGTTCCATGCCACAGAAGAGCCATGAGGGTCAGACATGAATAGTCATGGTTCAAAGTTTAAAATTAAATCACCATAGTTACTTTTAATACTCTCTTTAAATTTGTTGCAGCACNACAAGCACGTTCTGTGGACTATATCAAATGCAATTAATCTTCACAGAAACTGTAACTTGATTTTCAACAGCATTTGGAGTTAATGGTGAAAAATCTGGACTGCTTTAAGCTACAGTCATCCTGTCATTTATGTATATAGGTCCTTTATTGCAACAATTTTCTCTCCAGGTGTATGGCTGAGCCAATACTTGAGAAGTTCAATTCCTATGTCCAAGTTTTTTACCTGTGAAAAATTGCTACTTGTGTTCGCTAATTTATACTGTTTGCCTAAATTATGGGGATTTCAAGAGTGCTTTTTGTATTCATGGGTGGGATGTTCTCTTCTGCTTTGCTCACCAATTCTGAAAGTGGGCAGGATATGCTTCTACTTTGGATTAATAAAAAAGCAAGTGAGTCTAGTGTAGAAGAGTACTGGGTTACTGATGGTGCACAGAAAGAAATGCTGTCACTATTAAATGTGACCACTGAAGAAGAGCAGAGATAACCATCGTTTTTTATATGAATAACATCTTCAGGAGAAATGTAAAGAGCCAGAGGGACTGGCATCACATCTACTTCTTACTCTCTGTTCAGCTGCTATGCCACACGCACCTCTGGATCTAAATTTTGGAGTGGTTTGGAGGTGAGTGCCCCAGTTCTGAGTTCCTTTCAGAAAGATTGCCCAGTGTTTCTGGAGTAGGGCACAAGAAGCGAACAAATAAATAAATAAAGGGGAAGTGAATCTCATGATTCATTTCTTCAGAATAGTCTTTGGCCACAGGAGGGCAATACTGTTCTATAATAAATTTGATGTGCTTTATTCACTGAAAATCTCATTTGCAAACAGGTACCTGAGGGGAGAATGGGATTGATCATGTTTAACAGTCATTGAAGTCATATTGATCAGAAAGTGGATTTACGCCTTAAGCTATGTTTGCAGGTGTTGACCAGCTAGTGCTCCCAACACTGCTGTGAATTTCATCCTCTTTTTCAGAAGAGCAAATTACAGCACAGAAACTGAGAGCTGCAATGAGATTTAAGGAACTGCTGCTTCTGTATCCTTGGTTTAGATTGCTACTGCTGTATGCCCTCCTTCCTACCACACTCTGAACTGGAGATCAGAACCAAGAGGTGACACAGGCAATGCACTAGTGAGTACAGCAGCCCCTCATGGAGCTGGTGGAGGGTTCTTTGCCCCTTATCCTGCAGCTGTTTCAAACTGCCCTAAAGAGAGATTAACTGAAAACAGTGAGGGTTTGAGAGTGCGTGACTCTTCCTAATACTGGTGGGAGTATATAGCTGGGAAGGGTGGGTCCCATTTTTCTCTCCCTGCTTAAAAAAGTTTGAAATTTCTTTGTTTTGCCTAGAGACTGAGGACATGTTCTTCTTTATTAGGACCCAGACATAAGAACAGGACTGTAACTTTTTAGGTTATTGATTTGCACCTTCTCTCTTAGTTGGCCTGATAAATCTTTCCTGTAAAAGCCGCTAGGCTTATTAGTTAGAAGATTCTCCAGAGAAGCAAGTGCTGCAGGTTTTAAATCCCCAAAGCAGGTGAGAGAGTTGAACATGCCTTTTGTGACTCTTAGAAGAATAAGAGGCATAACTGTTGGGTCTCATGAAAGAAAATGGAAACTGCCGCTTTGTTTTCAGTGAAGGTTGATCTGCTAGGTGTGCTTTGAGACTAATGGATTTAACCTTTAAAGGGAGAGGAGTAGTTGGTTTACACGGTCTGAGAGTTTAGTGTGAGAATGGTGTTTGTCACAGTTAGAAATGAGGTGTTTCTGTGAGTACCTGTGGGTACTTAATACGTTACTGAAGTACTTAAGTCCCCTTCACTTCACTTACTTCAAGTAAGTGAACTTACTTCAACTTGAACATTAGTATGAACGTAATTTATGGAGTCTGGGTATCTCCTGAGTTTGTCTGTGTGTCTCCAAACTCAGGAGACACCCAAACTCCCAAATGAATAGAAAAGACGGGAAGGCTTCTCAGGGCCAACTCTGTCATCTATGTTATTAATATGTCAGGAAAAGTCTTCAAAAAAAGTTGAAATAATAGTAAAAGTTAGAAAAGCATATTTATGAAGGATACGTTGCTAGCTTCTGAGCTAACTTTTTAGGTCAACTGGAAATGAAAATGTTTCAGGGAATGATCTGCTACCCTTTTAGCTTCTGTTTCTGAATAAAGGCTCAAAGAGGTCCCCTTTGGAAAGATAATTCTTCTGCGTGGTGTTTTTCAGTCTGCAGTTTGCATAGTACTTCTGATGGGCCTGCAAAAGCTGAGACCCTTGTCTTTATCTTCTCTTTAAAAGTTGCTATACTTTCTCTGAATGTTTTTAAGGAAAGAAGGAGCATTTGTGTCATGTGTATCTTAAATGTAAATTTCTTCATTTTGTTTTACTTTTTTGAGTGTGGTTACAGTTTCGTAATCCAGAACATAGTCTTTTGTTTTGCTAGAATAAGCTTTATTGCTTGTATTTTTAATCTTGTCTAAGGGGAACTGAAGCAAAACTGACATTTATGAGGTGCTTGCACTGGCAAGGGAGTAAGAAACCCAATGAAAATGTTAAGTCCTTTGCAGTGCTTGTAACCCAATCTGGCAATTATCGTCTTCCAAACTGTTGAAGTCATTTTCGAAGCTGGTATTGTGAAGTGCTCAGAAAAGGAGTGGAATTCCCTCTGGTGAGCAACAACTACTGTCTCTGGGCCAGCAGTGATGATACAACCCATGATGTGATGAAATTAAGTTTTCCCAGCTGAGTAAGAGGTTTTTTTGGTGGGTGAGGGAAATCTACATTTTGCAATGAAGACACTTAGGTAAGACTCCTTTTATTCATCTAACATGTCACTTACTTCGTATATATGGGAGCTGGAGCCAGTCACCCAAGTCTGTGGTGCACTTATGTATGTACTTGGCTAAATCCCTTTCTCAGTTTCCTCCACAGTCCCTTTTTCTACTTGAACCACTTTGTTTAAAATCTCCTATATGACTTTGAAATCGTCTGTAAATATTGAAGAGGAATTAGATTAGTGCTTCTTTGAGTAATTGAGTGTCAGTTTTCTAACACTTAAAATGTGTGAAAATGGTCATGTTAAAGATGATTCTTATGTTACTTCTTCCTGATATTTTGTCTACTCTCTGCCACACATACAGTGTATTTCTAGATAGATCTGCACATACTGACTCTGACAAGAAGTTGCTCAGTAGAAGTCACAAGGAGTTGAGTGTCAGCTGAATATCAGAGAAATGGCCCTTATAACAAAATCTGTTAGGGTGTGCAATAGCCTCATGCAGAAGGCAAGATACTTTGTGAACTTTGGGACAAATCAACCAAAACAACAAAAATGACAAATTGTCCTGCATGGGGATGAAGAAGATAGCTAAGCATTGGTGAGATTTTTCTGCCTTATTAGTGTTTATCATTTTCTTCTGCTTTTTAAATAATTCACAATGATTATTACTTCAAAATCTTATTTCTGAATGTTAGTAGGCAAAGCCAACTCCTTTCATTCTTTTTATTCTTTTGCTTTAATAACATCAATGTATTTTTCTGGCTAATCATGGAAATATTTGCCAATTTAGAGCTAGAAGAGACCATTAAGACGGGCTCATCTGACCTCTTGTACAAGCCAGACCAGAGAACTGAACTTCATAATCCCAGCATCCATTCTTCTTGAGATGAAGGACAGCTTTTAGAAAGACCCTACATTTTGTTTCAACACTTTCAGTGACAACAAACTCACTATATTGTCTGGTAAGTCTTCAGAATCCCTAATTGGCTTAACTTGAAAATTGCATCTTCTGTCTAGCCTAGATGTAATTAGCGTCACCTAGCTGCTGTGGGATCTGGATGTGTCTGGTTAGTTGCTCAGGAGAGAGTACCTGAGAATAATAACAAAGAATACCTTCTCTTGTTGCTCCTGGATCCCGATGCCTTTAGCTATCTAGCTGAACTGTCCACAAATACTTTCAGTATAAGCTTGGAAAAAACACACCCAACTATATACACTGGTGTTTGGAGGTGTATGTTTTGAAGGTAAGTGGGACAGAAGAAGAACAGGAGGTGGCAGAATTCACAAGGGCTAACTTTAGCCAAGACAGTCCAAGTCTCCCTCAGCAATAAAAACAGAATGGTACTTCCTTCCAAGCATCCAAGTTAGAATATTTAAAGTTAGGTTTCTGATTGCCCAGGACCCTGGAGGACCCTCTATAAGTATCCCGTAGTGTCCACATTTTACATTTCTATTCTGAGGGGTTTAATTTTGTTCCCTCCTTTTTTTGGAGCCCTTTGGCTACATGTGGGGGGAATGTTTGAAGGAAATGTACTTCCAAAAAGAATGGAATAACTTTCTTTGGAGAATCTGTCAATAAAGAAAAAATGATTCAAACATGGGTTAAGGGTAGCTTTCTTGCCTCTGCAGGGTGAATTCCTAGGTGGGGGTGGGTAGGTGCTTTTTTACACTTGTACATAAGGGAATAGTTGTATTGACATAGGTTGAGGATATTGAAAGTCTCTAATAATCAATTACATAAACTAGAATCATCTCCTAACTCAATCTGAAGAGATGCTGTGTACCCTTTAGTAAGGCTATTGTTCTTAGTGAATAATTTTGTCTTTTTTTCAGTTTTATTGTTGTGTTTGTTTTTGTCTTATGCTTTCATCTCATTTGATGATGGAAAAGCACAGTATGTGTGGGACTGTTCCTGAGCTTTAGAAAGGTGATAGTCCATTGTTACTTTTCACTCACACAAACCATCATGACATTCAATCTGAAGAAAAATATTATTCCTGAACATTGGGGTGCATAAATTACAGTTTTTTATTGTTACAAAGAAGAGTATACTTTAATCAGTTAGCTGTTCAACGCAACCCACAGCTTAAGAGAGCAGAGAGGTTTTCAGCAACATGGCTGGTGCATACTGGAGGGACTTGATTTTTCTTTTGCTTCCAGCCTTCCCAGAACTGCTGATATTTTACAGTAAAAACTTCTCATGTATTCTGTTCATTAACAGGATGCTTTTTAAATCTTATGTAGTAGCTAAAATTTCCAGAGCAGTGATGTCTTTGGCTATCTAATGTATAGCCCTTAATTGAGTTCTCTTTTTGGATCATGCACGGAACTGTACAGGCTGCTGTCACCCCAGATAGGCGAAAAGAACACTTATAATCTGAACTGGAAGAAAGTTATCCTGATGATAAAATCTTATTGGCTGCCTCACAGCCTTTCAGGGATGTCACAAGAGTCTTAGAATAATGGATGCTTCAATCTGAGTCAGAATTAAGGAGAAATAAAGAGATTTAACCATTTGAATTGGCATCGTAGAAATTAAAAGATGCATGTTCTGTTGCCAGCTCTGTCACTGATGTGCTATTTACCTTTAGCAAGGCATTTCATATGTTTTTCTCTTGCACAAAGTTTTCTGTTGAGAAGATGAACCTTTTGGAATTGGAACCCTCTCACGTGTGATTTGGTCAGACCTAGTCTTTCTTTTCTTTTCTCTGAGGCTGTAGAGAGACGTTACTGTATTCCCTTTTGCAATTTATTTTTTTAAGGTGTTATTATTACAACAAATTGTAGCTAAAGAACCCTGCTCTGTGTCAAAGGCTGCTCCTTGGTGACATACTGCAATAAGGGCTGCTTAGTTCTATTTGTTAGTTATCCCAGGAGACAAACAAAAAAAAAAAGAAAAAAGCAGCTTAAGTTTTTAAACCTATTATGCAGTATTCCAAAAGGTCAAGTTGCTGTTCTTTTTACATACAATTTAATTGAAAATGGACAGTAGCCTGGATCTTCTTCAGGCGTAATGAAGCAGGCTATTGATATGCACCATGTGTCCCCGATTAAAATCAGAAGGCTAGGAATGTTCAGCCAATTAGGCAATTTGTGAGACATTGGCCCAATTAGTTTGGGACCATGGAGAAGCAGGTACACAGAAAGATACTTTGTGTATTCCCTGTAAACAAAAAGAAAGTAACTACAAGGTGCTGAATGATGTCTAGGCTAATAAAGCCAATTAATTGGCTGAACTCTTTTACTGCTCTTTATTTTGCCTCCAGAAAGAGTTCTGTGTAATAGAAATTTACCAGGTAGGTAAATTTAACATTAGGGAAACACTACAGTGTTTTTTTTTTTTTTTTTTCATAAAGGGAAATAGTTCTACAACTATTTTATGTATTAGGATTTTGCAAAGAAGAGTTTCAGAACATGTATTAAAAATGAAACCCCTGACACTGGTGAAGTTCCTTGTATGAGATAATCAGTAGAATTCACTTTATAGCTTTTCTATGAATTACAGCAATGATATGGGCAAGAAATTCCTATTCTTGCTCTCTGTTGTTTGTTTTCTGGCTGTGCTGCATATGCTGTATCTGCAGACAAAAAGTAGAAGTTACTCATTTTTGCTTACTGAAAATAAAAAGGCACAAAGTTAGGTCTTCTGCAGAACATAATATAAATATGTATTTCACCTATTAAACATGCCACAGGATCTCTGAGACCATTAAGGCTTTCCTTTCTGGAGACAAGCAGAAGTTTTAGAAATGTGAGGGTTGTTTATGTGGGGAAAACATAAAAGCATCCCAGCACAGTTTAGGAAGAGGTCTATGTCATCTCCAAAGATCATGTTTGGCTTTATTGACACCTGAATTATTGCTGTGAGATTGTTAATGAAAAGACCAGAAACCAAGAGTTTAGTTTAACACCTGGAAAATCCTCTAATTTTTTGTTGTGCATATAGCAGTTTCTGAGCACCTCATTTTACAAATCTCTGGTTAAATGAATGACTTTTTTAAAGGACTAAAGAAACTGATGTGGTTTCCATGATAAATGGACTTTCGGATCATCTTAAGCAGGAAACAGTCACTGTAGACTATGATTACAATTACAGACAAATAACTCTGCATACATTTCAGGTTTTGTCTTGCACAGATCCTTGTGAAGTACAAAGACACATCCAATGATGTGGTATTATTTTGCAAGAATATGCGTTATCATGAATCTACCCAAAGTACAAAAAAAACTATCAGTAAGTTTGCAGCATTAGACTTATCTTTTTAAGTAGATGTATTTTATTAAGGAAAAAGGAAATGATTAATTAGCTCTCATCTAGGAGACGTGCACAAGATGTTTGTCAGATTTGCCAAATTTGTCACAGCTGCAATTGTTTCTAAACTGCAGAAAATATTGATTGACGCTGACAAGTAAAGATAGAAAAGTTTCATTAACTTTACTAGCAATTCAGTCTCCCCCAAGGAAAAAAGTATATTGCTGAGGCTTTAACCAAAAACTAAAGCTTTGCATAGTTTGGTTGGCTCCTGGTACAAAACATGTGCTTCACAGTTCCTGAGTGTTTGAAGAACAGCTTGATTTAATCATTGACTCAGGGGCTTTATTCACATGAAAAAGGGAATTAAAGTTCAGCTACTTTGTTGTGGACTAAATGTTAATCCCAAGGTGACTGGTACTGAGGTGCCTAAGAGATAGCACTCAATTACTGAAGGTGTTGAAGGTTTTTTGGCAGCCTGGTGCCTATTCGTTGCACTTGTGCTGAACAAGGAAGCAAGTGGAACAAAAAATAACAACCATGAATACTTCAGGGAATGTAACAAGTCAGAATTAAGGAGTTTACTTCTTTTGCCAGCCAAAAATTTCTGGTGGAAATTGTGATTTCCATAACTAATGCAGCTGCACAGCGGAGTCTAACATTGCCTATGAGGTGTTTATGTTGCTATCAGTGGCAGCAAATATAGGAACATTTACCTATGGCCCAGTCAGCTGGAGTCATTGGCATTCTTTGCAGAGGATTATGTGGCTTTGCTGCAGCTAGCTTCCCTGTGCTGGAAAGTTTCCTTTAAGCTGTAGTGCATGAGAAAAGGCAGTTTGCAAGAAGTATTCACTTTGCAGAGCTGTCCTGACTTCAATATAGGACACAGCTCTCAATTCCTCCTGTCACACTTCCACTGTATTTAAAATAATGAAGTGCTTACTAGACCATGGCAAATAAGTGTAAGAATGATTTTATAGCCTACTAGCAATGGTATTTCCCTGAGAAAGGTCAGTGCTAGACTCCAGCCACTGAATACCTAATAGAAAATACTGACAGCAGGTGCTGGGGAAGGGTCTCCTTTTTCTAAATTCTAAATTATTCCTTGAAAAGCCTAGATTTAGGAAGAAGGCCTGAGGAAGCCCTTATTTTCTAAAGACATTGTAAGTGAACGGTGCACTAGGGTATCTTCATGCAGGATCGGAGAAGGAAGACAGGTTACTTGTAGCTTAGGTGAGTACTGACAGAGAAGTGAGTAAACAGGACAATGAGAGAGAGCATTCTTCTTTGGTCAGTTTTGTTATTTTGACCAGTTTTATTTGGGAGTATCAGCCATACTGCAAGGGAGACAGGGAGAGGGCTGTGCTACCTTGTGATCTGAATGGGGCTAAGACCGGGGATGGGTACGTGCCTTCATGTATCCATCAAGACAGGGACAGTCCTAGCCATTTTAGGCACCTTCAGGGTTAGATGGACGCTGAGCAGGAGTTCTGAGGGGCCGAATTTTGGAAGGAGGCATCTCCGCCTTTTCACAGATGCAGTCCCAAAGGAGACACAGGAAATCTGTCTCAGATTGGTAAATTGCTCCATGGGTTCCTAACTTCTGCCTCATACCATAACCATTGCACCACCTTCCTTTCATAGCATTGAAATGTGAATCACAATATTTTGCCTTGCCTAGCTGTAGTAGGGCTAGTGAAGGGACCTTAGCCACTCCTTTTAAGTGTTCCACAGTGCGTTAATCTTATTTTTGATCATGTCGCTATTATGAATGAACCTGCGTTTTCTCTTAGTTCATGTCCCTGTGTTATGCTTATTTATACACTCTGAATCAACCTTTCTGGATTCTTCCTCAGACTACTGGAAACACTAAACCCTACCTTAATCTTTGCAGCAGGGAAAGAAACCCTCACTGATTCTTAAGTGACTAAATATGCTTTTCTAGACCACCACCATCACTAGCACATTACATTTATTAGATTTCCTACCCCAAAGAGGGATGTGTCATAACTTTGTTAGCTTTACATGGACATTCTTTCAATACTGGGCAGGAGTAAGGAAGAAAAGATGATGTCTGTTCCAGGAAAGTAAAATGTTAAATTACAGGTTATAAATGCAATTTTAGAATATTTTTAACAACACAAATACTCCTGGGCTGTTCCCATATCATTCACACAGAATTCTAAAAAATTTTAAAAATATGTCTTTATTGGTAGACTACAAGAAATCTTCACTGTGTAGTATTTTGCTGATGTTATCCCATCTCAAGGTATGCACTTCACCAAATATACTCATGAGGTCTTCCTGTTCCTCTCAGTGCAACTATGATATTTGAGGATGAACTAGGAAGACTCTTTTTTACTAAAACACTGCCTTGTAATCCCAGTCTCTAATTTGGGTAGTCACTTGTACTTATCTTTGAGGGTTTGTAGAAGGTTGTATGGATGTTTAGATGGTATTCATATAATAACTATGGCTGGCTATTTTTGGTATTTTCTGGGTTATAAATGCCAATACTGCCCCTTCACCTCCAGCCTTCTCACCTTCAAATTAAGATCTAAATTAAATTGTGTCTTTAACTGGTTCCTCCCTGTTCAGATATCAGAACACACTTTACAAAACACGCTTTCTTAGTTTTGCACCATTTACAAATTAGACATCATTAAAAATCAATTGTACAGCACTGTGTAATTTACAGCACCTGTAAGGTTCTTATACAAACATTATAAGTCAACAGTGTAGATACTAGATTAGGTAACAGGGAACATGGGTAGCCTCCTCCCTTCCCTCCCGTATCTTGTTTCCAACAGCACAGAAAGACTGCAGAAAGAAAAGAAGAGCCCCGGGCAGGCCTCTGCATTTCAATGGTTAGGAAAAAGAAGCATGCAAAGCAGGTAAACACAAAATACAAATAGATGCAGCAATGAACATCCTTGTATACAACATGCATTGTTTGTCCTGCTGTTACTGTTCAGTGCGTGTAAGGCACTGAAACATTGAAATGCTTCCTTCCAATGGAGGATCAAATCAGAATTTCCTAAATATATCTTACAGCCAAGAGTTTCACAAGCTATCCATTTAACCAGGAATGAGCATCAGCACTTACCCTGTTGGGGACAAATTCGCCTAAGTGATACACAGAATCCATAGAAAATGTTTTTGTGTTTTAGCATACCTAGTGTATCTTTTGCAACACAAATGATATTTCTCCAGTTCTGGAGTCTTAGGCCCTTTAGTAGCAAGTGCTACATGAAGCTTTTCCTACAGCTGGAGAATTTCTGAAGTCTTTCTGCTTTGCAGATTTTCTGCATTGCAGTGTGAGTCGTGGGTTCATACTTGCAGACGCTTTGCTCTCCTTCTGGCCACCTATTTTTGTGAGTGAGAACATTATCATCTTTGAAATGTCAACTCATCTTTCTTCTTGAAGAGAAAAATGACCAATTGTACTACAGGTTGTTAGCGAAGAAACTCAGATGATATGATCATATAGGTCTTATTTCCAAGGGAAATCAGTCTAAAAATAGACATGAAGTGTGCTTAAGAATGTTGAAGTTACAATTTCCTGTCACAAAACTAGATAAAAACACAAATCAGTGAATGTGTATGAAGCTATGGTAACCAGTTCATAGCACAGAATTACTAGATCGTATCAATAATAATTACTAAAGTATTATAATTTTTTTTTTCCACAGCATGTATACTAAATTAAAAAGTGTTTCTTCTTCCACAACGTATATACTAACTAGTGTCAAACTGTAATTTTCTTTTTATGTTGTCTGCAACTCAGAAAATTTTGGAAATTTTTGTCATTGTTCATAAAATTGGAATCTCTTTTTTTGTAGAATTAAATTTGTGTTTTGACTGATAATTATTGCTTATTTCCCTCAAGGTCATGCTATTCTTATGTGATGTACTGATTCTCTTCAGTATAGAGTCCGAATTTTGTGTCACCGGGAAACTTCATTGGCATATTTTCTTTTGGTTGATACCATTTATGAAAACATTAACTGACATCCCGAGGCTGATTCTTTAAAATCTCCAAAAAGTATAGTCCTGCCATCCCTGTCAGCACTTTGGCTTTCTCCAGTTCCTCACTTAGAATTTTTGCCTGAATCTCCAGCTCTTGGTTTTAAGACAGTATTACTGGCTTTGCACCATATACAGCGCTTAATGAAAGATTAGATCTATTCTACACCTTATTGTGAAATTCTTGGGTCTTAGCTCTCAAGCCGTATCATCTTTATTCTTTAAAAGACACCTGCCACTTACCAAGTACTTTATGCTTTACCTTGATAGTAGTCATAAGCTGAAAAAGAGTGCCTGTGATTATTTATCGAAGCTAAAGTGTTCTTGAAAGGAGAAACTGCATCTTTTTCATGTAGAAACTGCGAGTTCAATCAACCAGATAATCATGTGTTTAGGGTTATGATAACAGATGCATAGTGTCTATGAGTCACCCATATTTTTTTTCTGTCAGATCCAAAATTATAGCTCACTTTTGATAATATGTACTCCAGAGTCATTGCTCCAGAGGAAAAAGGTGAAGGAACAGCATCTGAAAATGAAATACCACGTGGAGAACATGACAGTTTGCTTCTCTCCTGTCTTGGAATTAGAGTTTAATTACAATCAAAGAACCCTTCAACCTAAATTGCACTGGCACATTTTACAGCTGCATGTGATGGTTCATGTTTTGCAAGTAGTTTCATAGAACGATGTGCATCAGTATATACTCAATTTGGTAATAATGCTTTTCTAAGAAAGGGCTCCAACTGAGATGATGGGCAATGTTTTTGAAATCCCCAGGGCTACACTAGTTCTGAATTTGTTTTTCTTCCAGTTTTCAGATGTGTTACTGTCCCACAGCTCTGCAAGTCTGATAGCAAGTGTCTGCTTTTTACACTTCTCGATCAACCCCAGTGGAAAAATCAGAAACTGCAGCTTGAATGAATTGTCATAGCAAACAGTGCAGTTTCTCTAGTCGAATAGGTCAAAAAATATGCACGCTGTGTCCATAAGAAAGCTGCGTGCTTCTTCTTTGGCCAAAATAATATTGGGGTATACAGATAATTGTATTACACTGGTCTTGTCCTACATCAATATCTCATAGTTCTACTTTTCTGTGATGACAGAATTGTTTAGGACACATTATCTAGTTTTAACTGCTTGCCCAGCTGGAGCCGTTCCAGCTGTGGATTTGGGGTCTTAACTATGCCAGATGATGGGTACAGCTGAAAATGTCCTCTTTTCTAAAAGCCAAGCTCCTTTCAGTATAATAAAGAAAATAATCTAAGCCAGAGAAGGCTAAGGAACAAGAGGGAAAGCATAAGCAGGCACAGGTAGAATTAAAAATAAAATGCAAGTATAGTAACCCTGATGGATTGGTTACATGTAGCAATAAAAATATAAAATAATCCAGATTTTTCAGCCTCAGATACAAAGGAAAAATGAATTTTTGTTTGCGTGTATTACAAAATGAATTGTAACTAATGTCTCACAGCTAATGTGAGGATCCTTTCTTTCTGAAATTTGGGGAGAGAAATCCAGGCCTAAATGTTTTGTTGTTTCCACTATGCTTTTGATTTCATCTGAATGTGTACTTGCATAACAGCATTGATAAAGAGCTATCCTAGTTATATGAAAGGCGTTGTCTTCCTATTAAATTCATTATACACCTGTATCAGTGAAGTATCAACCAAGCCTGACATTTGTCTTTTCCTCATCTTCAAAACTGGGCCAATACTTAATTCTTTTCATAAGGGTTGGTGAGTAATAACTCAGAGGTACTCAGTTTTGGATCCTCACAAAGAAAGCATAAAAGGTTAGCCCCTGTGCTGCATTTAAATTTTCTCTGTTGTTTAAAAATCTCAAAGCTTTTTATAAATATTGTCATTTCAATGCTCAGAATGTGGAGAATTATAGCCTGTTTGTCTGAAGACTATTCCAAGGGAGAGCTCGTGCCCAGGATCTTGTCTCATTCCCTCCACGCTGGGAAAACACCCAGATACCCCAAATCCTACCTCTGTGCTGCCCATCACATGGTGCTTGCTTCACATACCTTCATTGCAGGTGTGCTCAGTGGTCCCCCTGATAAGTTTTAAAGTTGAACATGTTTGCTTGGTCTCTGCTTTCAGTGAACATCTCCAAAAGGACTAGTATCGTGAAGATCACCCAAACTCCAAACTGATGATCATGAACATAATGTGATTTGGAGGCTCCAATTTTAAGATTGCTTTAATAGCTTCAAACTGATTACAGCCTTTTGCGACTACTCATATGCTAGTATACAACAAATCTAAGAGCTTTCCTATTTCTTCTCCCACCTGTTTATGTGAATGCCTCTTTACAGCAATTGTCTTTTATACAAAAGCAACACATTTCAATGCCCTTACTTCAGCACGAATGTTGCTAGAGAAAACACACCAGTATGAACACTTAGATTGTTACAGGAAATGCTGGAATAAGGAGTTTGACTTAAGCCCATCAAACAAATCTGATTTTCAAGACGTTATTTTTTTAGTTCCTTGCAGACTGTGTGCTCACTTCAATTGACATCAGAGCAAGCTATTTAGCAGTAAGTGGCATTATGTCAGAGTGGTCAGCACACAAAAGTGATCATTCTCTGTGTGCCACAGGATTTTGAAAATACCTGTCAAAGATTTGAAGGTTATCAGCAGCATTTTTAAGAGGAGAAGGGTGTTTCTTAATCAAGCATAGGAAATCCAACTGGAAGCTCCCTTCTGTTTAGGTAAGTGACCAGCCTGAAGTTGGAGGGGAGGCCCAGAAGACATACTGATATCATGAAACTGCAGGGAAGGTTCCTTCAGGAAGGTAAAAATGCCATACAGACAGCTTTTAAAACACCACGTTGACTTTCTAAAGAGGATTCAACTGTGTTGAAAATGAGATATGTGAATGTATTGCTTTTCCCGTGATGCTTCAAAACCACAATTTTCAGCCCCTTGACTGGAACAAACCTGCAATCATTTTGCTTCTTGTCAGGTCTATGACTCTGTCAGATGTTCTTTAAAAAGGCTATTTGGCAGATTTATGAAACAACACATACAAAAAATCCTAAAGGTTTCAGTATAGTGTCAGATACCTATGTAAGCCACTGATCAAATAGGCAATTGCAAGCATTTCATGGCACATTGTGCTGTCTTCCGATGTATCTTTCTGTGTCTAAAACTAAACCCTTGGGGAAAGATTCAGGTATATCTGTTAATGTCCTCTGCTCGTACAANGCTTCCATGGCAGGTTCCAGAGCCTGTATCCAGTGTGGCAAAAATAGGTTGCTGATGCTTTGTATGCACTAAGAGGTGTTGACTTTATGGAAATATTAAGCGAATCCATTAATCTGTTATGACCAATTACCCTCCTGGTAAGTCATACATTTTCCCATTTATTGTATTGTGTCCTAGCCAAACTATTACCCTTTCAGAACAATGTGCCAAAAATCAGCTCAGGCACAAGCTTACAACTCACAGAAATGGGGCCTATTTAACTCATAAGAGCTTTGGAAACCAACCTATACAGTTCTAAGTATATCAGAATTCCAGAAAGGGAACAATCATTCCAATTTATTTTATTACTATTTAACCAGCCAGTAAATGAGGCCTCTGATATATATTTAAACTCTTCATAAGGTTTTAGACTGTATTCTCTTGTAGATAACAGGCTTTACTGAAGATCAACATAAAAACAAATGTGCCCATTATTTACGCCAAAGAATTTGACCTCTGGGAATGTTTAGAGATTTCAAAAGAGAAAAGTCACAGCAACAGCACATTAGATCACACAAGCTGTTCTGTCTGTAATGAAAGGTTTTGTTATCATTTAAGTGTTAAATGTAATTCACAGAAATACGCTTTCATGCTTAAAATATGTACATTGTTATAGTTGCTTTTAACCAATTCAAAAAGAAAAATGCAGAGTGCTTATGTATGTCCGTTAATAACTGTGCAAATATGATAGTTTACAAATATGTAATTTATTTCTTCTAATTTTGTATGACGAAGATTAAAATAATTTTTTGAGTTTTAAATAAATAGCCCTTTTGTTGTTAGGTAGAATGCAATTGTCAAATACTTAAGGTTCAAAGCAACACAGGCCGACATTTCGTGAGATAATGCTGTCTACTAATGTAATTTTTGTCAATTCTACTAGGCAGAGTTAACAAATTAGAAAACCTCTGTGCAATATAAAATTCTTCACTCCTGTCAGTAGTTATCAACGTAATTCTGTTTATTCTTTCTCTTAGGTTTTTGAACCTTTAACGTGGGTATGCTCTTTTTGCCATCTTGAGATTCAGTCAATAAATTTGCAGTGAACATTGCTATACTGTTAATGTATTTAATTATCAGTTATTTGTTATTTCCTTGCCTAAAAAGGATGGTTTATGACAATGCATTTCTTTTCTGAGATGAGTGTATAGATTTTGGATTTTGATGGATTACATAGTGCTTTTAGAGGAAGTACTCATATAATTTAGAGCAGTTAAGAAGCTGACACTGTTTTGGCACACATTATTAAGAGTGGACATATATTTTGACTCTTATATATTCGGTCCTTTAGTTCTTCTGTCTATACAAGAAACAAAGAAAAAAGCAAGTCTATGTAGGTGCCAAGACCATTTCTTACCATATGAGACCTCTGCACTCCCTGGCAATGTGTGCTGGATTCTGGTGTCAAGGGAAGGCAAAGTAGAGGGTATTTTCTGTCATGTGACTCTGGCCTCTCAAGAAGAAATGTGCTATAGCTCCAGTGTAGAATGCACCCATTCCCATTTTATTTTGTCTTGCAGAAGGCAGCAAGAGTGGGAGGGACTCCTGTTCTGAGATTCACAGTGGCTGCTATGCACTATCTTGGACTTACTCTATCACTTCTGCTCAAACGCCGTTGACTGTAGCCCGGACTCTTCAGGCAAATAACGCTGCCAGATCTGAAGCCTGGAGGTTTCAACCTAATTCCATTTAGGCTAAATATGAGGACCATTGCTCTATTTGAGTGAGTATGTATTTGTTTTTCACTAAAACAAATGAGGACAATTAGTAACTAGAGCAATTTATGAAGTGTTTGATGGAGACTCCATCACCAGCAACTGTAAGTCAAGAATGTAGATTTTCTAAAGGGCTCTGCTTCAGGCATGATTACATTGAGATAAGTTTGATATCCAGAAAGTTAGAAATGGATTTCACAAAGGTCCTTTCTCGTCTTTCAGAGTCGGAGCACCTTATTTTTATCATTAAAAGCAAAACCATTTCTGCATCAGTAGTGAAGTGATTGTTTATAATGTTAATTACTTCGGCTTGGTGTCTAATAAACTCTGCCATTTCCAACTTATTACTGATTTTCCATCTTGAATCATCCTGGATTCAATTTTTTTGTCTTTCCTGCAAATGTCTTTATGTGCTGGTGACTCAATTGACCATAATTTGAATGTTTTGTCTGTTTGATAAAGACAACATTAATTTTTAGGTAGTGCCAAATTCTTCAAATCAGGCTGTTATATGGCATTAAGTGAACTGCTTTGTAGAAATCTAAACATATTATGTCAAGCAATTACAAGATTGAAATCTTCTCAGGGACTCTGCCTTCTATCAGATTCACAGCTTCTAGCTTCAGTGAAGTGAAAAAAAGTTCAAGATAGCATTTCAGTTTAATGCTTGAAGTCAACTTAAGGATTAACAGTCCTTCACAAAAGGTAGACTTTCACTTGCATATCTATATCCATGCAGTGTTCATTTTCAGTAAGAAAGGCTTAGACCTGTCCTACTCTGCTGACAGATGAATTGGAAGTTAGTTTCATTTCACATACTTTACCTGTATCACAGGGATAGGACCATCCAGTTTCCTAGCTGATGCAGAGGAATGTTGCAGACTCTCATACATACCCGTCAGAAGTTTTAATTTTAACGTGCTCCTTTGAATCAAGACAGATTTAGCAAAANACAATACAAAAGGTTTGTGTTCTGAGAATATTCTAGACCAGCATCTCAGCTTTTGCAAATTGTCAGAGCTTGAATGACTCCAGCAGCATTGTTCCAGCTTCAACTACCTGGAGATTTGGCTTTGCTTCTGATTGGACTTCTTTTANAAACGTAGCTATTACAAACATTCAGCTATTTGCTTCTTTGCACTGAATCCTAATCTCTGGGAGAAAGTCACTGCATCTTGTGATACCGTATGTGCAGTGCTAAGATACTCTGCTGCATTTTGTTTATGGCAATGTCTAAAATTTACAGCTATTTTTTTACCCATCAT
>VXAL01007515.1:56565-77252 GCA_013399475.1 Chauna torquata | reverse complement strand
ACTCTATCCCACTGTCCATATCACCGACAAAGATGTTAAATGTGAATAAAGATGATTATATGCAAATATTAATCCATTAAGTGTTTTATAGAAGGCAGATAAAAGGTGGTGATATATGTACGCCAGCTCAGAAGCATAATAGTATGTATTAAATATAACAGCTCTCATCCATTTTTCGATCAACTCAGATTGCTCTATAGTTGCATTATTGGATTATTCACCCTTAAGCTGTAGACAGGTGCCCCTTAAATAAAATAGAAAAAAATTTAGAATGGAATCAAATAAGTGAAAGCCAAAGAAAGATCCACAACGGAACTGAATTATTACAATTAATACCTATCTTACTCAGACAGTGTTATTGACAGAAGCAGGGCTGGGAAGTTCAAGTGTCGTGTTTCAGCAAAACAACATCAGTAGGATCCTGGGGTTGTTCTTGCTCTCATTCCTGTTCTCAGCAGGAGCTAGGTTTGGTCCAAAAATTGTCAAGAAGTTTTCACTTGCAAGGCCCATAATTCCCTTCAGAGTGCTTTTTTTTTTTTTTTTTTTTTTACAGGAGATGCCAGCTTCTGCCCCACTACTCTCCTCTCCTCAGGAGGACCTAGAGAAGCCCAGCCTTGCGTCGAACAAGGGGCAGCTGCACACAGTCTCAGTGGCACTGAGGTTGGGTGCTTCCTGCCCCATCTAACACATGGGGTCCTATGGCTGTGCCAGCTGCAAGGCAATTGCCAGCAGATCAGAGGGGTGTTAGGTTTGCAAGGAGGCAGCCCTAGTCTTTCTTCTGTTCTACCCGAATAAGTGTTGGCTAGCAAGCTGCATAGCCCTGCTTATCACGTGGCCAGGAAGTCTACTTGCTTCTTCCACTGAAGCTGATGTAACATTTGCAGTGAGGGTTTTAGAGCTACTCTGTATGCATTCAGCATACAGTACAAAGACACCAGAGTCCTAGCTGATAGCACATCATAAAAATAACTTAATAATTCACCTATTAGGTATTAATTTGTGGTATATTTTATCATATGCTCTTGTCATACACAGTTTCATTTTACTTGAATGCATTGATTTTTGGTGTAAATACCTCTATATTAGAATGGAGGGTATGTTAGATAGATACACTTAATTTTTTTTCCTCTTTGGTATTTTACTCTGACTTTAAAAGTTCTTGGCATGAAACCAAAAGAGAAAACAAAACTCATAGGCGATATAATCCCACTGAGAAAGATAAAGCTCGCTTCTTAGGAAATGTCTATTAAGGAGCTAATTTGGCCATATGGAGAAATTGTTATTACTCCCTCAGCACAGAAATAACAAGGTGTAATAGCTAGCCGATATGACAAATTCTTTCTATTTATTAGTAGAGAGATATTCTGCATTGACAGTATCTCCCTTGCTGTTCCATTAAAATGGAGCAGGGATTAAAAAAAAAGAGATCCCAAACACCCAAAATGAGAGTGATAAAGAACAGTAATACTCATAGGGAAGAGACCCTAATGTTTAGTAGAAATAGGTCTTGGTTCCCTTGACTTCAGAGAGGGCTGCATTTTACTGGATGATGGAAAGACACCAGTGCACTCTATTATAAAGTTTGTAAAGAAGACTGTGACCTTTTTAAATCACTATAAAACTGCAGAAGATTAACAAAATGCCTTAGCGCTTAGAAAGGAAAAATGTTTTTAATATTTTATGTGCCCTGACGTACAGCAGAAAATAAATCGTTATCTCATGTTGTAATAAAGTATAGCTTTGTTTTCTAAAAGCAGCCTACATCCAAGAAACTATACCCTTAATGGTGATATTGAGCAAAAATTAGAGAATGTTATTAAGGCTTCATGTGAATGGCCAAACAGGGCATTCCTGACTTCCTTTCTGTTTGTCTTCCTACAAAGATGATATTGTAACAATAACATATAAAAGCCAAGTAGAAGTATTCAGAGAACCAAGGACCTCATAAATCTAACAATATTGAGGAAATTATGAGTCTGATTTTGATTTTTTTTCTTACATTGGTGAGCAAAAATCAGAGTGTCTCCTTAGCTACCAGCAGAGTCACCTGGGAGTAAGTGGTAGAAAAAGCAGGCATTAATCTTGTAGGAAAAATAGGAGACTGTAAAATATCTCATGTGTTAGTTCAAATGTGAACAGAATAATGAATTATACTGCAAAATGAAGAAGATTGTTAATCAAAACGAACACATTTTGTAAGAGAGGGTGAAGCCAATTTTGAAGTACTGCTGGGGGGCTGCACAATGTGTGGAGGGTTTACCAGGGTAATCTATTGCTTCTTTCCCATTTCTCTAGTTGTCACTGTGATGAGTAGAGGACTGTTGTTAGAAATTACATTTCGCAAACGTTCTTCCTTTGACTGAACTGAAAAACTCATTTGTGAAACAGCAGAGGAGATCTTTAGGACTGATGCAGACAGATCAGATATTTTCTGAATCGGTATTCTCCAGAATGAATACTGCATACACCTGACAGCTTAGGAGAGGAGAATACATACATTTCCTAGCCTCTTGGCCATGCTGAATCTTTTAAAATACCACAGCCTGTCACTAACCAAAGATTATCTTTGTTGCTTTGTTATTCTAATAAACAGCTTTAGTGGTTGGTTAAATTACTTGAGCCATTTCAATCAAATCACAGCTGCTGTTTAATTTACAAAGCTGTTCGGATCATGCTCTAAAGTGGTGGGCTTTTGAGCAAAATAAGCAAGTGCGAGCAGTTCCCCTCTTCCAGGTATCATTCAGTAATACTGCTGCATTATAGCTTTCAGACCAAATCAGTAACATGCATTTAAGCAAGTCGGTTGATAGGGTTACATATAGAGGAATATCTGTCTGACTTTCACAAGGCACAGCCCTTTTTCTCTCATGAGGTTAAGACTAAAATGGGTGTAGTGCAGGTTTGTTGCAGCTTTGTAGGTGCACTGTGTTCTGACAGGGCAATGGCATTCTCGATTACCTGCTGTGTGTCATTACTTTGATGCGTCCATTTACAGACAGTGCTGGAAGATGTAAGAAGCCAGCTGAGACTAGTTTTGAATCTTCAAATGATGGATTGAGGGATAAAGATCTTATTTCTTTCAAATACAGCTTCTCTAGGACTGTACCATCCACAGATATAATCCCTGCTGATACACTGCACCAGACAACTGAGCAAGTGCAGCTCTTGCACAGACTCTTTCACCCAAATGTCTGTCCTGTGGCTTGACATCAGCTGGGGAAGTGCAAGAAATGTATGGACTGAGCCCAGGGAGGTACCAGTTCCTGAGATCTGACCTTGTATCTGATGCCTACTGGACACTAAAATGTTGCTGTGCTGATTCCACTCCATTTGGCTGTTTATTTGAGATAAGTATATGAGAGCTGCATTTCCAAACTGTCTGGGCACCCACAGCATCAAGAGCACTGAGGGCGTGACGTGGAAGCTGGGCACCACGTAGAGACATGCCTTGGTGTCCCTTTTAGTGTGGAGACAAGTTTCAAAATCACAGAATCACAGAATGGTTGAGGTTGGAAGGGACCTCTGGAGATCATCTAGTCTAACCTCCCTGCTCAAGCAGGGTCCCCTAGAGCACATTACCCAGGATTGTGTCCACACGGCTTTTGAGTATCTCCAGGGAAGGAGACCACAACCTCTCTGGGCAACCTGTTCCAGTGCTCTGTCACCCTCACAGTAGTTTTTCCTCATGTTCTGACAGAACTTCCTGTGTTTCGGTTTGTGCCCATTGCCTCTCATCCTATCGCTGGGCACCACTGAGGAGAGTTTGGCCCCATCCTCCTGACACCTTTCCTTTAGAAACTTATACATATCAGTCAGACCCCCCCTGAGCATTCTCTTCTCCAGGCTGAACAGGCCCAGCTCTCTCAGCCTTTCCTTGTATAAGAGATGCTCCAGTCCCTTAATCATTTTAGGAGCCCTTTGCTGGACTTGCTCCAGTAGTTCCATATCTCTCTTGTACTGGGGAGCCCAGAACTGGACACAGTACTCCAGGTGATGCCTCACCAGGGCTGAGTAGAGGGGGAGGATCACCTCCCCTGGCCTGCTGGCAACACTCTTCCTATTACATCCCAGGATACCATTGGCCTTCTTGACCACAAGGGCACATTGCTGTCTCATGGTCAGCTTGTTGTCCACCAGGACCCTCATGTCCTTTACCGCAGAGCTGCTTCCCAGCGGGTCAGCCCCCAGCCTGTGCTGGTGCAGGGAGTTATTCCTCCCCAGGTGCAGGACCCTGCACTTTGTTGAATTTCAAGAGGTTCCTCTCTGCCCATCTCTCCAGCCTGTCAAGATCCTTCTGAATGGCAGCACAGCCTTCTGGTGTATCAGCCACTCCTCCCAGTTTTGTATCATCAGCGCACTTGCTGAGGAGGCACTCCATCCCTTCATCCAAGTCATTGATGAATAAATTAAACAATACTGGACCCAATATTGACCCCTGGGGGACACCACTAGCTTCAGGCCTACAGCTAGACTCCGTGCCACTGATCACAACCCTCTGAGCTCTGCCATTCAGCCAATTCTCAATCTACCTCACCATCCACTCATCCAGCTTGCACTTCCTGAGCTTGCCTGTGAGGATATCATGGGAGGCAGTGTCAAATGCCTTGCCTAAGTCCAGGTGGACAACATCCACTGCTCTCTTCACATCTATCCAGGCAATTGTCTCATCATAGAAGGCTATCAGTTTGGTTAAGCAAAATTTCTCTTTTGTGAATCCATGATGACTATTCATTCCTGATGATTCCTGACCACTTTCTTGTCCACCACATGCTTAGAAATGGCCTCCAGGATGAGCTGTTCCATCACCTTTCCAGAGACTGAGGCGAGGCTGACTGGCCTGTAGTTTCCTGGGTCCTCCTTCTTGCCTGTTTTGAAGACTGCAGTGACATTTACTTTCTTCCAGTCCTCAGGGACCTCTCCTGATTGCCATGAGGCAGCAATGATGTCTGCCAGCTCCCTCAGCACTTGTGGATGCATCCCATGGACTTGCGGGTGTCAGGTTTGCCTAAATGATCTCTAACCCAATCCTCCTCGACCAAGGGAAAGTCTTCCTCTCTCCAGTTTTTCTCCCTGGTCTCCTGGGTCACAGACTCCTGAGGGCTGGCCTTGGCAGTGAAGACTGAAGAAAGAAGGCATTTGGTATCTGCTATCTTACTTTTTGTATATCTGTTAGTTTGTATATCTGAATGAAAATTTTTTTTAAATTTAATTACCAGAACAATTGGTGTTTTGAGATACAACCATTACTTCTTATGAAGAAATGAGTGATTAATATGCTAACACTGATTAGTATTTGTAAAGTCAGAAGGGACTGAAAACTAAAATTATTTTCATGTATAGGAACTGCAAAAGATTATACAGTTCCAATTTCCTCCAAGACCTTCCTCCTGATGAGGAACAGAATATTAGTTCCATAACACTGACATTCACCTTACTTACATTGTAGACAGTGAACAATGAATAAGTGACAAAATCATATATTCAGCTTTGACTTTCAGTAATAAATCCCTTTGGCAACTCTGACATGCAAGTATTACATAACCCACTGTGTTTAGCCACGAAAAATTTGTTCAGCAAGTATTTCAGTATCTTTATTTTGGAGCTGTTATGCAGAAATACTAAGCTATAGTTTTCACAGAATTGGACAATAGCATTCTATCACAGGCAAATCATTCCAGCTAGTCAGGCATGACTTATATGCATAAAAAGATTGCAGTAGGCAACTGAGATGTACAGTGTTACTGATTATCTGATGTACAATAAGGCAAAGTTGCCATCTACAAGTCATCCCTATTTTCTCCCATAACTTTTCTGGCAGACTCAGATATGCTTGTCTAAAGGTATGCTTAGATTATTTTTTTTAATTTAAAATGGAAGTTACTGATTTCATACCTGACCAACAACTTAAAAAATAAAAGACAATTAAATTTGATTATGTGATGTCCTTCCATTCTTGTGTCCATGGAGATGAAACATTTTAATATTTTTTCTATACTTTTAGGTCAAATATATTCTGAGAGTAGCTGCATTTGCTCCTTCAGAAAGAATTTTGCTCTTAATACTCAGTTAAACGTGAGCATCTTGGCAAGCTTCATGAACCTTTGTGATGATGGAAGTGGAAGCTATTTTCTTTCAAGATGTCCTTTCACCTACATTGCTGTAAGTGTTAAAAGCTATACACCTTCTACAGGCAATGCCCACTCTGTGGAGTCTTGCAGTCTAGTCATGTTTTTACAGTCAATGATTTCATGACTATCATGACTAATATAAAAGAAATTTGATTTTATTTCCCATCTTAGTACTTGATAAAAAACCTTACATTTTTAAATCATTCTAACCCCACAAGACATGCAGGAATATTTGCTTCATTTATATTGCCCCACTGAGTTCAGAAAGGGCACAGATATCACAGAACTCTACAAATTAGGATTTCAGTGCCTTCACTGGCAGGTTTTGAAGACCTCTGTAATCACTTTATTTTTTCTTAAGTGAGTGATACTGAAATATAGAGGGCTGCCCTACATATGGAGGTCACTCAGAAAATAGCCTTGATTGTCTGATGGATATCTAGAAATGAAAGTTTTATGAAATTTTGCTTTAAACAAGACATTAAAATAGTTTGAAAATGGCAAAGAGAAGCACAAAAACCTAGGACATTCCAGAACTAAAGCCACTCATGAAAATTTCATTTGGCTTATGTGCATACATATTGTGATACCATTTTAATTACCATGGTCATGTTTTTCCTCGCAAGACATCTGCCAGTTTCAACATCTGTTTGGGATGTTCTATCATCTTCATCTTACCTTGAGAAATTCCAGTTTCTGTGCTTATTGGATGTGTCGGCCAAGAATTTTTTGGTTGGATTTTTTGGTGGTTGTGACCAGCAGGTTGGAAGATTCAGATCAAGGCCATTGCAGACATAAAAAATCACCTATGCACTTATCTGGGTCTTCCAACCCAGGCCAGAACTTTGCCTCCCAGCGCTGTGGGATGCCTCTTGCTTTGCGGGGGCTCTGGTTACACTAGGACATCCAGTTCCAGAAAGGTCAGTTTATTTTCTTCCCTCCACCCCGCTTTCTGTTCGCTTATGCTTGGACCAGGCTTTATGCTTCACTGCGTCCCATAGTGCAAGATCAGGGCTCTGCTGTCTAAAATCAGCAACCGCTGGGATGCTGCTTGAAGGTGCAGCATTGCCTGCGCTACTGTAGAGAGCTAAATGGATGAACAGTTTGATGCATTTAATAACTCCCAGTGGGGAGGACAGAATGGCAGCTTCCCTCAAACAGGCTGATGCTCAGCTTTTGCTCAATAAAGAGTTTTTTAGAGTGCTTCCTTTGTTTACATCCATGCTAAGTGGGCATTCAATTCTGAAGTGACAAAAGATTGTCTGATGATTTCAAGTAACATATTCTGGAGGTCAGCATACTGCCACAGCTGTATACCTCTGGTGACCTCCCAGTGCTCATTTTCGCTTAATATTAAGCCAAGACATTTCAGATCCTCTGTGGCATTTTAAAATGGGTCTTGGTTTGGGAAGTCAGGCTATAAATGTAAGATAACTATCATGATCAAACAACCCCACAAAGTTCACATTCTGCTTGGAGCAATTTAAAATCTTTCCCAGTATTTTCAGGTATGTTGGCCTTACAGAATCTTTTGAACTGATTTATAATTCCTTTATATTTAAACTGATTAATTCAGCTTTAACCCCATTCAAAATGAGGAACTTAGCTGTGAGATGCTGCACCAAATGGTCATTAATACAGAATTGGGACAGCAATGTGTTCATTGCCCATTTCAGTGTCTTCAGTTGTGCAGTTTCCTGGTTATTGCCTCTATAACTATTACAGAGCCAGGCTATCTGGATTTCAACCTGAAATCCTCTAGTCCCAGTGCTGACAAATAGGAAAGAAAACAGCCTGCAGTAAGACACTGTAGGATGGGATACCAGGCTGGCAAGTCAGGAGACAAGGACACATTTCTCAGCCACTGACCTACCATGTCTCAGTCTTTTAAAGCAATTTCTCCTCCCACTGTGTCTCATCAATTTTGTAAGCTCTTGAAGCAGGACATAATCTTGCTTAGCATTTACTCAGGGTGTAGAAAAAGAGAGGCCTCAAGATAAAATATTCCCTTCCCAAACTGCTTGGAATGGAAATAAATATGATGGAAAAATGATGGCAACAAAAGGGCGACCACAGATAATAACTTTACTCCCAACCACTTGAGGAGGATGGGCCATTATTGCTTTCTGATTTCTCAAGACAACCTGGTCATTTGATGCCATATCCTTGGAGAATAATAGCTGATGTCTTTCATAGCAAAATGTAGTATGGTTGTATAACTGATGAAAATGATTTTTTGTGAACACAATGAATTTTAAATGATTTATTTATGCTCCTAACAGAGGCAGAATCACAGAATGGTTGGGGTTGGAAGGGACCTCTGGAGGCCATCTGGTCCAAACCCCCTGCTTAAGCATGAGTGATATTCAATATCAAGAATGATATTGTTTAGTAGGAGTAATACATTCAAATGAAAACAGAGCTTTAGGGGGAGAAGTAAGTTGTTTTTCCAGTTCAGATTCAACCTGATAAATAGTTTTGCCACAAGAAGTGGAAGAAAATATTAAAATATCCAAACATTGCATCTCAGTGGATTTGAATTCAACTTTGTCTTTGTTTCAAGATGGCATTTTTCTGTTTAAAAGTGAACCCAAATTAAATGTACGGATCTACTGCCATATCCTCGTCATCTTTTGACCAAACAAAACAATCTAAGCTTACCACCTACTTTGATGTGGTTGGACAGAAGAACATAATTATTTTTCAAGAGGGAAACCACTTTTGCCCACACTAATGTGACCAATATTCATTCATTTTTCAATCAGCCTAAGTGGCCATACTCATTAAATCTCCATAGTTTGTTTACTTCTAAAGCAAGTCCATATCTCTTTTCATTAAAGCAAAATATGACTACTGTAGCAGTCCAGTGTATTCCCATTTCAGATTTACTATTAAGGAAATTAAGCAATTATCTTCAAGACATCTATAAATTAGAAAATGCATGTCAAAAACTGTTCTAAGTAAATGGCTTCATAATTGCAGCTGTGCTGAGATGTTTGACAGAGAATCTCTTGCTGACAAAACCCCAAGTCCCTGCAGAATTACTACAGGGTGAAAAGAAACCTGACACAGAGGTGCTAAAGCACAAGTGTTTTGAAAGGTGCCCCCAGTATGTGAACTGATGACCCTTCTGAGACCAAAAGACAAATACAGAATGCACCGTGATCTTGCTCTGAATGTAATTACATTCAAGATGCAAATGAACCAAGACGTGAATAACAGTGCGGGACTAAGGGATTGGGAAGTGCATGAGGAACCAAGCTTCATCAGCTTTCTCAAGCCTTTTTTCACTTTGGCAGAGTATCTGATTGGAATTAGTGTGAATGTCTTTCTCACTCCCACATTGTCAAACGTAATTTGGCATACGCTTGAATGGCTAGGTTTTTGAGCCAACTGCAAATCTGAGGGTATAGACACCGTCCACCGGACACATGAACTGGTTATCCTTCTGCAGCTCTTAAGCTGTGCTCTCAGACACAGTGATGGGTGGGCAGCCACAGGAGCAAAGCTCTGTCTGGAGCTGTTGAGCCAGGGCTGGGTTAACGTTGGGATGGAAGTCAAACCCCTTAATTTGCCGTCCCTGAGGAATAAGCAATGACATGTTACCTGCCCTGGGGAGGATATTCCTAGCTGCATAACACAGGAGGAGACACAGCAAATGTCCACACAGATAAGTTCAGGAATTTCTTATCTTGTGAAGTCTGATGGTTACAGGGAATGAGAGTACTGGGTTGTGCACTCACCAGAGGATTGGGAGTTATAATTCTGAAAGAGCAAAGAACAATGGTATTATAGAAACTATTCTAGGAATAGCTTTGAAGCAAGGAACATGAGATAATCCTGTTTATTTTGATGGAGTCAGGGCTGCAGACTGTTGTATTCCAGCTCTGAGTATATATTTTTTGCTTTGTTTTGTAAGATGGAAAGTGAATAAGAGAGTTCACCATCCTGTTCTAGGAAAGTGCTTCGTTGTGGGCCTTCCTTCTGTGTTTTCGTAGGGGACTTACTCAACATTAACTACTAGGGGCCTTTTAAACCCATTAGGTTGAGCAATGAATTGGTAACCACTTTGCTGCTTTCTTCTAGGAATTGAACAAAGCTAATGTGTTCTAGCACAGCAAGTAAATCACCCATCTGGTAGCTGTATGGTGTTTATATCTTCATTTACTGGCTTCTAGAGAGGCATGCAGAATGGAAATCAAATTGTGAATGGGTGTCTGCAGATTTTCAGGGTACCTTCTCCATCCTTCTCTCCAGGGCTGTTCATCTCTCTCCCCCACTTCAGGAGTGTACCCTGGTTATGCCTGTGGTGCAGAGTCCCCCTGTCTTACAGAGATGAGCTGCTAACAGCAAATATCTCATTCTCTACTTGAAGCTTCTGGCTCCTATGCTTCTACAGAACACAGCAATTCAGACAACTTAGTTGTCAAGGCTACGCCAAGTCCTGCTTCCAGTCTAAACATTTTATAAGACTTTTGTCTGTCCTGTACTTTCCATGTCAGAAAACTGGCTTTAAACTTTAGCACTTTAAAGCTCTTCCACTCTAGCTACAAACTGTTCAGCTTTCATAGAAGTACATAGGTCTCTGTTGCTGTCAAAGCAGATCTGTTGTTTGATGTGCTGTAGTTATTAAGCTGTTCCATAGTTATTAAGTCCCTGTGTAGACTGCAGGGGCAGAATTCAGAGCAAAAACAAAAGACATCCTTGCAAAAATGAGGTCACTTGGTATTAATTAATCCACATGATTCATTGTTGTTTTTTTTTTTTTTTTTTTAAAAAAAAAAAGAAAAAATAAATACAGAGAAGTTAAATATTGTTTTTTTTTTTTTTTTTTTAAAAAAAAAAAAAAAAAAAAAAAAAAAAAAGAATTTTCTTAGCAAGGTACTTCCCTGAGAACAAATGCCTCATTAATTTTGAGCACTTTAGCTTGTATAAACTATTAGAGTCTGATAATGACCATTTTAGAAGGAATACCACTCATCACATACTCACCAAACACATTTATCAACCCAATAAGCACCCTGATTATTTATATTTCCTGCCTGCTTAGACTGCAGAACCATTTAGTTGTCCTGTGTGCAGATTATTCCCCTCAGTATTATCCAGCACTTCTTTTCTCCAGCCTCTTGTGTTGTTTGCATTTGGGTAGTCACTGGGCAAAATCAGAATTTTGGTATATGGCTTCCAAGTACTAAACATAATGAGAAGAGACAAGTAATATAAAGTAATTAACCTGCAAGCTTGTCTTAAAGAAGCTGGAAAAAGAACAAGGAAGAGCAAAGAGAATGTAAAAGGAAGGACAAAGGGAAAGCAAGCATGAATGAATATTCCTTCCACAGATTTTCATTTCACAGCTTTTACTGAGGATTTTGACTTCAGAAGAGCTCTGTAGAGCCAATGTTAAGAAAATGCTGTCATATTTTTCATAGCTAGTGTGGTTTATGTGTTCATATTTCTTGCTATCAGTGGTGGTGGGAAGAAATGCAATCCCAAACTTTCAGTGAAATGTGAAAACCATTAAAAAAAGTTATCTGGCTGACACTAGGCACAATTCTAGGCAGTTCTAGAGAAGTTATTTTTTAACCAAATGAAGATCTGTAATAAAACCTCATTATCAGCCTACTGCAGTTTTTTATGCCAGTGAAGAGTCTGACAGTTCATCCAAACTAACTACAGAGACAGAAGCTTTTACAAATGAATAAAACTTCAATTCTACTTAATTTCAGCTCTTATATTCAATTAATATCATTACAGAGCTCAGACTCCTCGGCCCAGCTTCTTCTCCTTCTCACACACACCCCTCTAACCTCATTGTACCTTCACTCCTCGTCATGCAGAGTGAGAATCACATGCCATCTTCCTGTTTCCAAGTTGGGCAAACTGCCTTTCTAGGTCCATCAGTGGGCACTTCTTTTTTGTATTTCATGCTATGTCGAATGCTGGCTGTAGTCATTGGTTATTTGGACTCTAATACTTGTTTCTTGTGAGGTTATTAGGGTAGCCAAGTGGTACGTTAAACCAATGATTTTTTGAACTTGTATACAATGCAGTATTTCCAGTTGCTTCCTGTTTGCTGTTGTTTGCATGGACATCACAGTTTGTGCACTATTTACTGATACGGATTTTGCCATGCTTAAGGTGCTCTTGGTTAACTCTGAAAACAATTACCTGATGAATGTTGTAGTGTCATGCCTTTTCCCATCTCAGCTTTACTCTCATTTTAGGTGAATAACCCAGAATATATATCCAGGAGGATGTGTAAGAAACACACTTTCCCCATCACGTGATTAAATCATTTATAGACTCTTATTTGGTGATATTCCCTGACAGTCAGCTGGAATAATCAAAATTTGACTTGATGTGAAAGAAATACATATTCAGTTCTGTTGCTAATAAAACAAATATACATGTAGCAAAACTCTTCAAGTAATTTTGATAGAACATGGTAACCAGGCTGTCCAAGTAATGAAAAGTCCAGGTCCCATCCAGGTTCAAAACGGTAGTCACCTGTGCAAGCTATTGGGTATTTCTCCCTCTGAGCACTCAGAATAGAGCACAACTTCCCTTCTGTGGTATGCTGCACTTTGGATCCTGAAGACCTTCCTGGGGACAGCCTAGTCCAGTGTCATGTCATTGGTATTTTGGCATGAAAGTGTCTCAGCTGGCTTGTGTTGCAATTGCAACATTTTCCGTTTCTTTCATTTCCCCCCTCCCCCCGCCAAAGAATCTCTCTCTCTCTCTTTCTTTTTTTTTCCTTCAGTTAGGCTTTTACTTGAATTTGTCCATCTAGAGGTACAGAGACTCTTGGAAAATCTGTCCCTATGAGGATGTCCTCATTCCATTAGTTACTAATTCTTTTTAGTTCATTTGTACTAGAACCATCTCAGTAATTCTGCAGTCAAGGTGTCCATAAGTCCTGCCATTTTAAAGTTAAGGACCGACTGCCTTCAGCACTTTCATTTCACTTCTTAAAATTAATTTCTGAAGGTATCTGTTCATTAAGAGGCTGACAGTGCCCTAGGACTGTCCCTTAGAATGAATGAAAGTATTGCAGTGGTGGCACTGCTCAAAAAAAGGTGGTTGTGTTTTGATGTCAGATTCCTGAGGCCAACAAATGCAAATAGGCTGTTGCATTGAGCTGGTGCTTGTGTGCATCTGGAGACTGATCCACCATCTGTCCAGGTGAAAATCCCCAAATATATTTTTCACCAGCTGTGGAATATTGTGTCCTGTCCTCCAGTTTGGGTTGTTTTCAAGCTAGGCAATATTTTAGTCTTGCCTTACAGGCTGCTCCCATCTGTTCCTCCTGCTCTGGGCAACCTTTTAAATCCCAGCCTCTTCAACAGCTGACCATTGCCTGCACCTATTTATCTCGCCAACAGGAGCCAGTTGTCTATGGGAGTCCTTAATGTACTGGGATGACCTGGAAAAGTGATGCTGCAAAACACTCCCTCTTCTCCAAGAAAAGGGAAACGTGCAACTCTCCTTACACTGTGAATTCAGGGATTTGAGGAGGGATACCGACAGCGAGGAGAGCTAGTGTCTCCCTTTTTCCTGTGAAATTAGGCACACCTGGTAAAAGCGTAGCACATTCTGGTGAGTACATTTGTCTTTGACATCTCCTGACAAAAAGAGTAAATTACAAGCTATTGCGATACTTTGTGGCTTGAGTATCCTAGCAACAGAACTTCCTCTGAAGATGACCCTCCTCATTTCAGTATCTGAACGTGGAAATTTTAAACAGCGTTTTATGGCTATAATCAACTTTAAATGAGCCTTTTCTTTATGAAAGCCTCATTTTGCATTAAGCAGATTTTATTTCCATATCTCATGATAGATTAATGATAAAATATAATAGTTGTGCTTATTGTAAATGGAATCACAAAGGAGATAAGTGGTTTCTTTTTCATAAGTGCACCTGAATTAATGTTTAATAAGCCAGCTGTTTAAAAAACAAAGCAAACCAAACCAAACCAAAACACCGAATTTGTCCTCTCTGGGATTGAGAAAAACAGCTCTTATTTACTGAACGAAGGGCTTAGGGCTTTACAGCCAGTACCTATTATTAACTGTATACCTGAGATCATATTGTGTAAATGACTTGTAAGTAATTTTGTCTCTCGTTTTTCTAATCTTCAGATTTTATTCAATATTCTTTCCCCACCCCAAGTTTTGTAAAACACAATGTTTTTATTTTTTCTTTTATCTATTTTTTCTTTCTTTCAGGAATAGATATTCTTGAAACTTGAAAATTTAAAATGAATCCCACTAGAGTTATTTGCAAGAAACAATAACATGAATTCATTTTCTATCTTTCTGTTTAAAACATACACTATTTTTATATGCATCTCTGTGTCACAAGTACCAATCTGATTGCTGTCCTAGCGTTTCCTCTCTGGAAAGTGGCAGAAAAAAAGAAAAGAAGTTATGTATTTCTAAAATAAAGAATTATAATGAAAAGACCTTTAAGAGCTGCAAAAGTGGCTGAAGACATCGAAGAAGTAGATAGGAACTGTGAACTGTCCAGTGCACAGCCGTGTCATGGGGGACCTTCAGAGACCTGTCCTGGCTGTGATGGTCTTGAGTATGTTTATGTATGTTTATTATGGACTGAGTGATGGTATGGAAGTTATGCTCACTCACTTTGCAGGATTCTCTGGAGGGCTGGGCTAGAATTTAGGCTGATCTTGGCACATTGAAGAGGAGGATATAATCTGATGAAGATGAAGCCCTGCACTAGTTCAGTAATAGTCCCTTAGGAAAAGGATCCATCACGGAGAATGTCCCCACACAGCACGCATGAATCAATAATGCCAGCATGTCGGGGAATAAACAAACATGTTACTTGATAAAGTATCATGTGAAAGAAATGAAGAAATCCTTGTGCTTTATTGGGCCCTAGTGGGAGCGCTGTATTCAGTTTGGGGCAGCATGGCTTAGGAAGGTTATGAACCAGAGCAGTGACAAAGGTTTTGAAGCTTGAAAACATGGTCTCTGAAGAAAAGTGGAAACAGGATTCGCTTACCTTCAGGAAGGCTGAGAAGTGACACGGTGGAAATCCTCCAATATACAACTGGAGTGCCATTGAAAGTAACAGTTTGAAGTTGCTCTCTCTTGCTGGAGAACCTCTCTCTCTTGTATATGAAACTAAGAACAAAGCAAGTCACTAGAGGAGGAGAAGCTGAGGCTCTGTTTTGAATCTTCCATGCTAGGCACAGTACTCTTTTCTTAATGCAATAAGATGTTATTTTAGAGAATAGCATTAAGAAAGACAACACATACAGAAAAACTGGTTACAGTTCTGTGTCATTCAGGTTTTGGATGCCTAGATTATTAGAGACGGAAGCATATATTCAGCATTTAACAATATATAGCTTTTTTCCCCATGTAAACAATTAGAGATGGAAGTGGGTGTAGTGACTGGTAACCTGGGTAATGAATCTAGACTACTTCCTTGTTGTATTTGCAGTCTGCAGTGGAGATACTGGTTGTACTGTATTGGTTGTATATGTTACCAGAAAACATATATAGAAATTCTCTTCCACCCGCCATGTTAATAAATTCACGTTATGTCCCTCAACGTCTAGCAGCGTCCTGGACATACCTTGAAGAAATTAGTAAACTGATAGCAGGTATGATGTTAAGGGGTGAGAATGAGGCAGAAAAGGGATAGAAGGTTGTGGACATGTAATACGAGTTTATTGTTGCATGCACAAGAGCCCAAGAATGTTACCTAGAAAAGGAAAATGATTGACTAGAAAAGGGCTAAAATTATATACATTTTCTCACTAGCTGTTGTCAAATCATTTAAAGCAGTTCAGTTTGGTCTGTTGGAGGATATTACAAGAATCCTTTTTGGATAAATGTAGTTCCAGATAGAGTGAACTTGTGTAGAAAAAAATGTCTTTGTGTCTCAAGTGTATAAATGCAAGAGAAAAAAAAAAACCCTTTGTGACTCTATTGAAGAGCTATTATTTGGCTTGTGTTTGGGATTCCTGTGCCTGATACAAGGAAAAGAAATTGCTTGCTTTAGCTGTAGAGGGAAACATAGTATTTGCCAGTTGTACGGTTGATGTTTCCCTAACTCCCATCAGGGCCAATGGTGATCTGCAAGCCCTTCAGAGTCTGTCTGAAGACCCGATTCACTGCCATGGTGCTTCCTGTGTAATCAGCTGCGCTCCCACGGGGAATGTGGAAAAAGCTGCTGTTCTGAGCTGTAGGCAGCTGTACTTGCCTAGGCAGCCACGACAGGAGCCAAGCCCTGGTAAACTGAGGCAGCAATGGTGGGCTGGGTCTCTGGAGAAGCTATGCCTTGGGGCAATTCAGGTCATGAGCAAAGTATAACTGAAGGTGAACTGATGCCTATTTAAGTGGAGTGGGCACGGTGGGTGGAATTGTCCCCAGTGTTTTGATCCATGTGAACACATCTGAAATTAAACAGTAACACTAAGAATAAAACACGGCTAGGTGAGAACCACATACTTATCTGCTATGCTTTTTGTTAAAACAAAAATTACAGGCACATGGCACATTTCCGCTGCCCTGATGAATTTCCCCCCCGTCCACTGAGATGGTTTCTCTGTATTTTTATCAGAGCTATTTGCATGCATTGGTGGCAATGGCAGAGCACACAGTAGCAAATTAATAGAAACATTTTCATTCACTGCTGGTAAATATAGTCATTGATCAGTTACCATCCATTATAATTAAATAGCCATTGTAACACGGAGATTTGTCTCACCAAGTGAAAAATCACGGACTTGATAGGGAAATACATGGTATTTTGAAACATCTCAGAGTGTAATAAACTGTTAAAGAAACAACAATATTCTTTGGAAGGTACAAAAGGCATATAAAAGAAGGTTAGGTGCAACAGGATAAATCCATTCAAAAGAGGAAGACAGAGATAAAAGCACTCTGTATCAGGTACAAGTTACTCAAGGCAAAACAAATAAATATTAAGATATACATCTGCTCTACGCTCCCCTTTGCTCCATCTTTTGACTGTAGAAATTCCGCGTAGTAGACCTCTCTTGAGGAAACTCTCTGTGCCCTGTCCCACTGTCTGACTGTCCTCGCAGTGAAAAATTTCCTCTTTTATCCAGTCTGAACCTCTCTTGTTTCAATATATGCCTGTGTCAGGGTCCTGAGGCCTCTCATAGGCCTTAATGCCCCATACCAGTCTCACTTGGGACACTCAGCCAAGCTCCTGTCCATGTGTCTGAGGGTCCCATTTTAGGTCAAACCTGGGCATCCAGTCCCTGCCATTTGGATGCATGTTGTAGCCTTGTCTCCAGCCTTGTCTCTGGCCCCATCCATCTCCTTTTGCTCCTGGCTGGACTCCATGGAAGGTCCCTAGATCTGGTTCATCACTCGTGGTGTGTGTGGCTGTCAGTGGACCTTGTTGGCAGCACCTGGCTCTGCCTGCTATGTTCAGAACCTGTGGGACTGTGTCCGATCACTGAGCACATTGCCTGCACTGAGGCCACACTGAGTTCCCTGTTCACCTGCTGTGTGGGAGCAGAGAACCCTTGCTTCTCCCTGAAAACCCATGTCTTGTTGCCCAGACATGCACCAATGTGAAGAACCTCCATCTTCTTGGTGACCTCCCTGTGACACTTGGCAGGCTGCTGTTAGGTCCCCTGAAGGTGCTCTGAGAGCTGAACAGGCCTAGGTCCCTCAGCCTCTTCTCACAGGGCAGGTGCTTCTGCCCCATTTCCATCTCGGTGGTCCTCTGCTGAATTTGCTGCAGTTTATGGATGTCTTTCACCTACTGGGGGGCTAAACTGTATGCGCTGCTCTAGATGTGGTCTCACAAGTGCTGAGTAGAGGGGGACGACCACTTCCCTCCATCCACCGGCTCTGCTCCTGTTTACACAGCCCGGGTGCTGCTGGCACCTTTGCTGCCGGGGCAAACCGCAGGCTCACCTCGAGTGCCTGCAGAGCAGGGATGCTCCCGGCCAGTCAGTGCCCAGCCTGTATCACCACAAGGGGCTACTCCTTCCCAGGGGCAGTAGTTTACTTCTCTCTTCACTGAGTTTCAGAATGTTCCCATTGGTTCATTTCTCTAGCTGATCTAGGACCCTCTCGATGGCAGCACTGCCCTTGAAAGTATTGACTGTTTCCCCAATTTGGTGTCAACTGCAAATTTGCAAGAGCATACTCTAGCACCTCCTCCACACCACTGCTGAAGAGGTTAAACAGGATAGGTCCCAGGACAGATCCGTGTGGCACTCTGCTGGCTACTGACCTCCAAGCACAGTACATCCCATTAACCACTACCCTCTGAGCCCAACTATCCAACCATTTTTTTGCCCATATAGACTTCTATTCATCCAGACTGTGAAATCCTAAGCCCATCTCCTGATACATCAACTTGTTTTCCTGAGTATTGAGATCGCTTGTTCTTGTACTTGGTAAAAATTATCCTCCTGTCTGGAAAAAGGTTCTCAGAAATGAATACCAAACTTTCACCATGCTAAATGGAAGCAATTTTCAAAGTACAGGAAGTGTCACTCTTTGGAAAACTCATTTCTTCAGGATCTCTTAAATTGACCTGAACAAAAAAATCAGCATATTCACCACGGCTCATGTTATTTGAAAATACTCATCTAAGAAGTTATCTTCTGTGATGGACCAAAGACCATAATTCTTCTTTTGACTGAATTCTATAAACTCATGGCCATGGCTCCATCTTCTGTTTCAGATTCTTCACTTCCATTCCCACATGGTATTTTCAGTGATATCACTGAACTTAGGATTCTTTATCATAACGTCTTCATTCATATCAGTTCAGCAATTTAACAGCTAACATATGTCTAGTAATTAGAACTAAACAATGAAAGAACAGTGAAGTTTCTTAATGAAATTGTCTAGCCCATTTATAATGGGAGCAGAGTAACTAAGTAAATTACTAAGTAATAAGTTTCAACTGAAATATTCATGTGATCATATAGCATTTCATCACTTCATAGTTTTTGGTTAGTAACCTTTTATATATCAGTGAGACTTTAAGTCCGGTTTTCTTTGCCTCACTTTTCTAGATACCTCAATAAAACCCAATAGTTTAAGCAAAAAAGAAAACAAAGAATATGACACTAATATACTAAAATTCACCTATATATGAATTATAGTGAATAAAGGAGACATGACTGGACTAATCTATAAAATCATGTCAGAGTTATTATAACAGCCTTTATTTAAAGATAAATGCTTCTTTCTTCCTGAGTCCAAATTTTGAGTCAACAAAGAATTTGGCATTTGCAGAAGAAAAGAAATGTAGGTAGTTGTGGAGAACATGAGTAAATGTTTCCAAATCTGGAATCACTATTACGGATTTTTTTATACCTGGAGGTATTGAGTGTGTGCGCATGATCTGTAGGCATAATCTCTGTTTAAAAACAGTTCACGTATGCAAAAAAATCTGGCAGAACAGAACTGAGAAAAATTATCAGCCCTTGCTATCAAAATATCACTAATGCAATGAAACCTGATGACATTACATTTCTGGCCTGATTGTTGTATAACTCTTTCAACATCATATGGCCTTTGGGAGAATCTGATCTCAGTACACAGGTGGGTGGCAGTGGCCCAGTGAATTTTGCTTCTTATCCTCTGCTGCCCTCTCTGCCCTGACTACATGACGGGTCACAATAATCATCCTCAGCTAGACATCTTATTGTCTGTCTTGGAAATATCCACCTTAAACCTTTTCTATGGAAATCCAAAGTCCATTCACTGTCTACAATCCCTCTTTGGGATCTGTATAAAACAAAGGTGGTTTTCATCCATCCTTTGCTGCTTTCACATTGCTTTTCACTTCAAACACCTCTGGAAGAAATCTCTGCTTTAAGTTTCTTATGTTTTGTTGAGAGATTTTTCACAGTGGTTTCTATAGCATCATTATTTCTAATAGTGTAAGGCCATGATCTAACCCCAGATGTGTCCATGGTAGATCTCCAAATTGAACTATGAGCAGGTGGAATAGTTCAGGACATAATGCATCTCATAATAGATTAATATATGGGATTCCTGCCAAATTAGGGTGGCTCAGAAACTGCAGCTCCAATAGAAGAAGTAAATAAGTTAGGAAGGTAATTACTGCCTCGCATGGTATGTATTCAGAAGTTTATGTGCATAGCCAAACAAGTTCAGGGAATTGCAGTAATTTCCTTTGCTGCTTTATTTGATTGTGCAGCAGTGGAGAGGGAATGAGGTAACTTCATTTGCATTAAATTATTATGATTTTTGTTTTTCAAACCACAAATAGTCACTGAGATCAGGAATAAGTATAAAACATCCTATTTAGGTGTTTTATTCGCAGTGTTATTTTTCATCAATGATAAATGCCAGCTAGATCACATTCCATCAACAGAATATGAAAATGCAGATATTAAAGAAACATTCTTAAAGATACTATATGGGCCAGTTTTACAGTGTAATTAGCCAACATTTGTAAGACCAGAAAAACCTTAGGACAAGGAGAACTGGGCCTGGACCCTGCTAGAAGTCTCTATGGGAAGCGAAGTATTTACAGCCTAATGCTTACAAAAAAAAAAA
>VXAL01007515.1:39832-52696 GCA_013399475.1 Chauna torquata | reverse complement strand
TTTATTTTTTTAATTATTTTTAATATCACATGTTCTTTATTCTCCTTTCCAGAGCTGTGCCATAATGAACTTAATGAGTTCTTAAGATTTCACTGATACAGGAATCTTATGGTAGGGTAAAGTAGTAGTATGAAAATATAAAAATTGTGAAATTCAATTATTACAACTATGCAATCACAGTAATGGAGAGCCTGAGAGCTTGTGGAATAAGCACTCAGATATTACATTAATGAGGAAGATGACTGAAGTACAGCAAAGGGCTAATAAAGGCATATACGAGACACTTCTAGTGTTTCATTGAGAACGATGTGCAGCTTGGGTAATGTCCACCCTCACAGCTCTATGATCTGGGCTGATTCATCCTCTAAGTTTGCAGTATGGGCATTCCAACAGCTGAACTGGTGACTCCAGTTTTTCTTTATGGTATCCAGACCATGCTTTCAGTACTCACTTCACCTGAATTAAGACTTCTATTTTAGGATGAGATTGCACCTCTGAAGTACTTGCTCTTCATCCTTAAAGTACTCATCACTGCAGTGAGTCAATGGTGGCAAGTGCTGCTATAAGGTGATAGCTAACTGGTGAATGCATGATACAGCACATAAGAAGCTGATCAAGTTGTAACAAGTTATACCTTGTGTTTGTTAAACTGAAGCTGCTTAACAGTTAAACACCACAAAATGCTGTCTGATTGCCAATACACAATGGTAGGCATCCTTTAAAGCCCTGAACAAGTGAACAGCGTGAAAAGTGTGGCAGTAAGTTGTGCTGTGTGGCTGGGAAAGCCTGAGTCATTCTCATCTCTGGAAGAGGTAAGGCTCGAAACAAACTCTTAAAAGAACATCTGTAGTCAGTGGGCGAGCAGCTGCATTTAGAGACCCAACTGTGGACAGGGTCCTTAGTGCCCCTGGTCATCCAGTAGCCCCAAGGTGACAGATGTATTTAACAGGGCAGAGCGGTAGATGAGAAGATGCATCATACCAAATGCAGATGATGCTCTTTATGACTTTCTGACTATTTTTACTCTTTAGTTTGAGTAATAGGCAGATGTTGAGATCAGGGTTGAATTTACCTGTGGCTTGGTGAAAGAGATGGGGCAGATGGTCCCAGCTGAACACTTTTCTTTGGTGCAACCAAAATGCACTAGAGATTACTTCAGAGAGGCTGCAGCTTTGGCACAAGGTGTTACTTTCTTCATTTCTGTGCGCAAAATTATTCTTGTCTTCACATTAGTATTGTCTTCACATCAATTCTAATGTGATTTAGAAAGGTGAAGACTTTTCAAGAGGGCTCCTAACACCAAGGCAATTTCTTTTTTCCATATTTCTGTCTAGAGTTGCAAAACATCCTGCTGCTATGCCCTGACAATCGCACAAGAGGACTTAGCACTTGTCATGCTTTCCAGCTTGCTATAATATCAGTGCTAACAGCAATACCTCAAAAAGACCATGCAGATTGTTATGGTGTTTGGTTGACTTATGTTTGGTGCAGAACATTAAGTGGGAATTTACTGCGATCTTTGTGAGCAAGATCTCTCTTGTGATTTTAGAAACTTACAACTCACTTGTATCTACCTGTAAAATGAAAAGCAACTTAAAAGGAAGCACGGACACACAATAACACTAAGACAGTGAAAGGATTAAAAAAGCCTCTCCTGTCACAGCCTCTTTAGTCCAACAGAACCATATTTTCTGTTTTGCTCCAGGTACCTTTTGTATCAGCACACAAAACATTTCATTAAGTTAAAAAAAAAGGATTGAAAAAACTCTGCTTGCCTTTTCTCTTCTTGACAATAGTAGGTTTTGACAAACTACATTGGCTCAGGATAAATCAAAATGATTTATACCAAGTTAAGCATGATCTCCTAGGCAGTGTCATAGAAAGTACCTGGGCAGATGTGGGTGAAAATGAATGAAGAACCTTTAATCACATAGGTGGTATGTTTTTTATTATATAGACACTGTTACGGGTATCTTAAAAATCTTTCTATCAAAAGAGCATAATTCTGCTTTGAAAATTCACTGTAAAGGAAGGAAAAGACTGGTCACACCTCTCTAGCCAGGAAATCTTACCTTGAGCCATGTAGTTCTGGGTATCAGAGTAACTACTGAAGATGGAGAAAGCTTTTTGTTTATAGTCATCACTGTCTCTAATGCCATAAACACACTGCTTCCCATAGAGATGGAGGAGAATATGTCTGCCCTTCTTCCATCTGCATGCTTGGTCTGCTTAGGTGTTGTCCACGAAAGGCTGTAGGGCCCATTTACCTCTCTCAGCCTAGAGCATGCAGGAGCTGTGTGTGGCTTCCACTCTCTGACAGTGCTGGTCTTTCTCCTTAAGGAGGTTCAGTGTCAGAGCTGGAACTCAAAAGCTGGAGTCCCTGACTCACGCATAAATGAAATGATTAGTCAGTTGAACCATGCTGCCCTACACATTATCCAGCTTGCTCCCCCTCTGAGCCAGAAAACACCCTTGCTGCTCACAGGAGGAACCAGTCAATTTGCAACAAATTAGACGAGGAGGAAACTTAATGAGGTTCTTGCTGTGAATGTCATTCCCCACCCCAGCTCACCTCCCATGCTCGCATCTTTCTACTTCATGGCCTCAGTTGAGGCTAGTCTATTTGTTTTTTGTAAAATACTCATATTTCACTAGAATAGCATTCAAATGGAAAAGAGATTATTTTCCTGCTCCATATACTGTGCAAACAGATTAGAGGGAACTGTCTTGCTAGAACCTTTAGTGATATAATTCACACAGGTATTGTTATGAGGGAAGACTTCATACCAGAAGTGTTCTTGCTCTCTCTCAATTTTGAGACAGGCTGGAGGCAGAGGATGAGACATGCACTTCCTATTAACTTCAGCAGTTACAGATCTCCAGAGTTTTTTAACTGATGTCAGCATTAAGAAAATGAAATCTAATGTTGCTATGGTAGAGAACAGATATAACTGAAGCATTCGAAAGTAAAGTGAGAAAAGATTGAAAGAGGTTGATGTAGACTGATCAAAGGGAATCCTTTATCTTTCACAGAGAATGGAAAGAAGAAACGCAGCTGAGTAGAAACCTTTTTCTATTACCTTAAAAAGAGTGGAACAGACATTCTATATACAATTTTCTTTATGCAAATCACAGAACTCATTAAGCCTTTTCAAAAGTCTTTGTAAGACCTGAATATATTTCTAAACAAACAGAACCAGTCGTATGTGAAAAACCATCATATAAAATTAAAGGAAAAGCAAAAAATCATTGTCCCAGCAACTCCAGGCTTATCAATATTTTAAGAGTTTATTTTAATTTCTTACTTTTTTTCATCTGCTTAATATATATGGCAACAATTTCAGCAGACTGGATTTGATTCAACACATCTTCGATGCATGTGATTCATCTACATGTTCAGCTTTTCTTTCATAAAGAGTAAAGCTTTACCTCAATGTGAATGTTTCATATCACCTATTATATTGAAGAAATATGCCTGAAAAATGAAGATTTTTTTGGCTTAAAATCCATACATCCTGTTTTCTTTTGGCCATGAAGTGGTAGCTATTAATATAATGCTCCATATTCTGAGTTCTGAATGAAAGTGAATGTCTGCTAGCAAAGGAACCCTATCAGCCTGAATTTATCAACAAATACATTATCTGCTTCTTCCAGTATACCCTTAAAAAAATGTAAAATACCTTTAGTGGCTTGTAAACATGAAATTTTTAATTTGCTAAAAATATTAACGTTTGGCAGTTTGATGGCAACAACCTTAAAAATTGTTATGGAGACATTTGGACTGTACCTGATAAGCACCCTTCTGTCTTACGGTCAGTTATAGCAGCTAACTTTTTTGTTTTTACAGAGAAATAAGACCAAAATACCTTACTCAGGTACTTTCAATTTTTCCTTTTCAGTCTCTAAATCTCTTTTCTATATCTTGTCAGTTTCGCATCTCTCTGATCTTCATTCTGGCAATTGTATTTCTATTCTATTTTCTCCTCTGTTTCTTCTCTTCATGAAGGAGACTAATCAGTTCCTCACACCTAAAAGTCCCCAGAGGTCTCTATTTCTTGCTAACTTCTAGTCATCTTTGCTCCTTTTTTCCAAATTTTCTCCGCTTACCCTATGGCTTTTGGCTTTCAGAGCACATTTTCCTACAGTTGATTGTTTTACTTAAATGTTTAATTGCCTCTTATCTCTGCAGAAGCTACTTCCCTGACATTTTATAACAAGACTTAATCAGGACATTTCTGCTCATTTTTTTTTCTGGCAATAATCAGGTGAATCCAAAAGTGTCTGCAGGAAGATCTATTTCATGATATTTGTAGAGATATTTCTAAAAAGTTTTGAAATTATTAGAAACACCCTTTATTAGCATTTTGAAAAGATTGCTATTTGCCAGCTGAAAACAACCTGAAAANTTATAAAATAAAAATAATAATTAAAGGGACTTTTGCAGTACATGCAAATGCTTGGGCAACTAGCACATAGACACTAACACAGAGAAAGTTACTGGCACTTTGAAGGTGGCCACTTTTCTCCAACTACAACCAGATCTGACACAACACTGAAAATAAGAAATGCAGGGGTTGAATTCAGGCCTGGGGAGGAGCACAGATCATGTCGTTTGGCATGTCACGCTGGGGCATGAGATACTGAAGCGTTCAGTACTGTGGCTTTGTCAGGAGCTTAGCTGGGCTCAATGATACTTGTGGGTCCCTTCCAGCTTGGGGTATTCTATAATTCTATGATTTGTACATCTCTTTTTTTAATGTACATTTTCTTTAATCAACTGAAACAAACATAGAGGAAGATACTTTCCTTTCAGGTCTGCCACTTGCATGTGGCAACGTGTCTGCAGCTCACACCAGATTGACCCCTCCTATCTCAGCAGCTTTATTTCACTGTGGTTGGTAGCTCAGCATCTGGAATAAAACAGCCCTTTAATAAATATTATCTGAGAGCTCTGGGATCCCAGCCTGACTAATACAGTTTGTGTAGCTTCTTACAGAAGATGCTGGATTTTCTTCTAAATCTAGTGAAAGGATTTAGTTCTTTCTCTGTTGTTTGGGCAGGTTGCACTGGCTTTAAATGGCTACTGGTGAATAAATCCTGGAACTGGGGTTTCTAACAGATCAAATAAGCCAGAGACTGGAGAGAAATAATGTTTTTAAAAAGATTATCAGAGGCATGAAAAACAGTGATTCCTAAAAGTTGCTGGTAAAACAGTTGTGTGCAAAGAGACCCTGCAGTGTTATCTAGTGCCTGCTTTCACATAGTTGGAGAGAGGAGCTGGAGAAGGAACAGGACATTTGATATTCTTCTCAAGTTCTGTTCTCTAAAGCTTTTCTAATTCTTGGTTTACAATAACCTTCAATGCAGATTATTATTCTCGTGTTGTGCTTACTTTTTCCTTTACCCTGCCTTGGCCAAGCAGTTTGCTGAACTTTCAATCCTGCAACTTTACTTGTTTTTCTTTAGGATGAGAAATCTGTGACTAAGGCAGGTGCATTTGATGGTGTCGTCTATTTACTAACCCCAGGATAAACCCAGAAGGAGGTAATAGGGTCTCCCTGTGCTTATTCCAAAGTCACTGCTCAGGCTTGAAAGAGGTCTAAACAAGGTATTTGTAGAATACAAAATTCTGGGGTCTGAAGCCAGAGGTGGTTCACGTCCTGCTTTACCATGTTTTATTCAAAGAGATGAAAGAGATGACTTGGAAAGATAAATGTTGCCACAGCTCTGTTCTGAGCTGGGGAGGGAAGGAAGGACTTTCCAGAGGTTTTTGCATGGTGTCATCACATGAAGTGCTAACAGAGCAGAAATGGCAGAAATAGTATTGCCTCCTTAATGCTGCTCTTGCAACTCTCCTTACAGGTCTGGCCTGAACAGAAATCCTCCATTCAGGTGGGCACTTCTTTTGGGTTATATAAATGTCAGTATTTCAGCTACAGGTTATCATGGAATCATAGCATCATAGAATATCCTGAGTTGGAAGGGACCCACAAGGATCATTGAGTCCAACTCCTGTCTCCACACAGGACCACACAAAAATCAGACCATGTGTCTGAGAGCATTGTCCAAATGCTTCTTGAACTCCAGCAGGCTCGGTGCTGTGACCACTGCCCTGGGCAGCCTGTTCCAGTGCCTGACCACCCTCTCGGTGAAGAACTTTTTCCTGACACCCAGCCTGAACCTCCCCTGTCACAGCTCCATGCCTTTCCCTCGGGTCCTGTCGCTGTCACCAGAGAGCAGAGACCAGCACCTGTCCCTCCACTCCCCTCGTGGGGAAGCTGCAGGCCGCCATGAGGCCTCCCCTCAGCCTCCTCTTCTCTGGGCTGAACAAACCAAGTGACCTGAGCTGCTCCTCATACATCCTGCCCTCTGGACCCTTCACCAACTTTGTAGCCCTCCTTTGGATACTCTCTGGTAGTTTCATGTCCTTCTTACATTGTGGTGCCCACACTTGCACACAGTGCTCAAGGTGAGGCCTCACCAGTGCAAAGCAGAGCAGGACAATCCCTTCCCTCGCCCGGCCAGCAGTGCTGTGCCTGATGCACCCAGGGCACGGCTGGCCCTCCTGGCTGCCAGGGCACGCTGCTGGCTCATGTTCAACTTACCATCAACCAGAACCCCCAGATCCCTTTCTGCGGGGCTGCTCTCCAGCCTCTCATCCCCCAGTCTGTACGTATAGCCAGGGTTGCCCCTTCCCAGGTGCAGAATCAGGCACTTGCTGTTGTTGAACTTCATGCAATTGGTGGTTGCCCAGCTCTCTAGCCTGTCAAGGTCTCTCTGCAAGGCCTCTCTACCTCGACAGAGTCAACATCTCCTCTCAATTTAGTATCATCTGCAAACTTACCCAATACACCTTCTAGTCCTACATCCAAGTAATTCATGAAAACATTGAAGAGCACTGGCCCTAAAATGGAGCCCTGGGGAACCCCACTAGTGACTGGCTGCCAACCTGATGTAACCCCATTTACTATAACCCTTTGAACCGGACCCATCAGCCTATCATTCACCCAATGTATTATGTTTTTATCTAGCTGAATGCTGGATATTTTGTCCAGAAGGATGCTGTGAGAAACCATATCGAAGCCTTTACTGAAGACCAAAAAGATTACACTGACTGGCTTCCCTTGGTCATCTAGATGAGTGACCTTGTAATAAAAAGAAATTAAGTTTGTTAAGCAGGACCTTTCCCTCAAGAGCCCTTCTTGGCTATGATCAATGACCACATTGTCCTTCAGGTGTTTTTCAATAACTCACAGAATAATTTTCTCCATAATTTTACCTGGCACTGAAGTGAGACTGACAGGCCTGTAATTACCGGTGTCTTCTTTCTTGCACTTCTTGAAGACTGGGACAATGTTTTCCAGCTTCCAGTCAACAGGGACCTCTCCAGATTCCCAAGACCATTGAAAAATAATTGAGAGAGGTCTCGTGATGACATCAGCCAGCATTCTGAGTACCCTTGGACGAATCCCATCAGGCTCCATAGACTTATGTGCATCCAAGTGGAGCAGCAAATCCCGCACAAGTTTGGGATCAGCTGGAAGTTTCTCATTATTGCAGCCACAGTCCTCCAGCTCAGGGCACCTGGGATCCCTGAGCCAAATATCAGTGTTGAAGGCTGTGATTATATAACTAGTGCAATCACAAACTTCACAAAATCCACATCAGCATCTTTGAGGTCCTTAAAATTCATTGTGGCAGATGAAGAACATAGTAGGAACACTTTTAGGCATTGAAAATAGCTAGTTAATAAGCTTTTGGTAGGTTGGTGGCTGTCATCTTCAATTTTAGATCAAAAATAAATGTCCCAAAGATCCTTCCCAGTCTAAGGACAAAACAGAAAGCTTAAGGAAAAATAATTTCTTTACTGGTACAGACAATACAGACTGCCGTATACTAGGAAAAGGCTTACAGCCATCAATGATGGATAGCACTTGTTTCTAGATGAGAAGGCTAGTGATATGCTAGACTTGAAGTCATTTTGATTACAGTACTGCATCTCTTCTCTACTTGAATTATAATTTTAGAAAATACTCTTTCAAGGCCTGCTGCAGCTGGGAAACAACAACCAAGGCACATATCGCAGCCATGTGTCCAAACAATGTGGAAGGGTACCATAAAACAGGGCCACTGTGGAACAGAAGCACTTTTTTGCTGCATCTCTTGCAAATGTGTGCACCTGTTTCTTGCACAACCTGGCTAAATTTGCTGCAGCTCCACTCCAACCAACTACCCTGCCTCGTACTCTCCTGGGGTAGAGAGGGGCCCACTTTGAGACTGTGAAATATCAAGCTGTTGTAGAAAGCCATTGAGGAAGTGCGATGGAGAGAGAACCTAACTGCCCCTTTTCCAAGCACAGCCAGGGTACGTTTGTGCCTTGTGAGACTACACAATTTTTTTTCTATCAAAAACCTCTGGGTAGCATCTTATATTAATTAGGTTTTGGCTGACATGCCCCCTTTGGCACGTGGAATTCCTTTTGTAGGGTGATGTTGGAGGACAAAGGTAATGCCTTTTTTGATAACGATGCTTGGCATGCATAGTTTTCCTTACTGATTTGAAGGATGGCTCCAGTCTTCTTTGTGGTTAGAATGGAATTTTCCTTTTTTTTTTTTTTATTAAGCTTTTGTTCCACAAGTAGTGCCCACATTTCTTAGTGTTTCTGAGGTAATTTCCATGAAATGGTTTGTGACAAAGCTTGTTTGCTCTGGTAGTGCTTTGTAGATGCCCTGCTTAGGATAATGTAAAGCATGAGTCAGAAAAAACGTTAGAAATATGGTTTTGGTGTCAACACATGAAGGAGAGATATAGGAACGATAACCCATTGGTGTCAAAAAAATAAACTCTGTCGTGAAACTGGTCTTGTAGTTGGACAAAGTTTTCCACGCTAAGCAGGGCTAAGACCCACCAATACTTCTAGTGCCAGAGGCTGAGCACAGGAGAACAAGTAACAACTGCCTGGCTTGGATCTGGCAAGAAATGCTTGCTTAAGTTGAGGCTCAATTCAATTTAATTTGTTGCTAATAAAAGATGCAGGCTATGTAGCCATGTGACTCTATTTGTGAGTCTGCAGCTTGCTAACAGATACCAAATCAGAATGATTCTATTTACATTGCAGCACAAATCATTCAAAGGAACATGACTGGAAGCAGTCAAATCATTCACTGGGAGTTCAGGTTTTGTTAATGATGAATGTTCGAAAAAGCAGAGAGGAGGTTTGAAAATACAGAGAAGCTGTGTTTTAAAAAACTATTGAGTATATGTAAAACTGACAGGGTGAGTTTAGTTGCTTTAATCCAGATGTTTTCATTTTAAGCAAGGGAGAGGAGACAGCAATGAAAATTTACAAGGGTAGTGAGAACATGCGTAATGAGACACTAGAGAGAAGAATGTAAACCAGCAGTGTCAGGGAGGATTAGGGACATGAGCGTTTTGCTCTATTAGTATGTATTGGTGCAGCCAGTCATGTCTGAATTTCAATTTGACATAATTTGGAAATGCATTGTATTGTAACACTGTTAGACTGCATACTGTGGATTTCAATAGAATTTAAAGGAATCAGGCACTCCAGTGCTATTGAAATTCAGTGAGCCAGCTGTGGTGCTTTGTAAATTGTGGTGGTTGTACATATATTTTCCATAGATTTTTATCAAGTACCATCCTTGTGACTTCAGCATGCATTGTACCCACTCAAACTAGGGTTGTACTTGATTTTTTTCCCCAATACCACAACAGTTAAAACCATCACTTTATGGGCAAAGTACTGCCCGTAATTTTCCATGCTGTGAAACCAGTCATTAAACGTCAATATATACCAGTAACACAGCTTTGCCTGTGTTACAGACATTCACTGTAATGCCAGATCTCCCTGCAGGATGGATAATTATTACATCTATTATATCAATATAAAATTAAGACTCAGGCTTGGCATTGAGAGCTTGTCATTTTCCCTATCACTAGCTGAGATATATTTCTTCACTGGGCCCCTATTTCTGGTAGGATCAAAAAGAAATCAGGTGTTTTCAAGTATTCCACAGCATCCCCCCATCCCATTTTAAGCTGTTATTTCAATATCAAAATATCATCATTTACCAGACCACATTGTCTATTTGTTCCAGTATTTTTCTGCTTGCTCATATGCTACAAAGATTTCTATGACTCCTTATAAACATATACAAAGACATCTTGATATTATCTCTCAAAAAAATCTTTCTTCTGCTTTATAGCCACATAAAGCATGACAACAGCCAGTGCAAGGGCAGGGAGCACATTTGGTTGTCTGTGTTGTAAAGTTACTTACACAGACTGCCTTTTGGCTTGCAAATTTGTTGAGAAACCTGGTCCAATAGATGTGTGTGGAATTTTATCTTTGCTATCTAGTGAGTGCACAGTATAAAACAAGTTAGGTAAATGCACCAGAACTACCATTCCTGCTCCTAATGGCAAGATATAATCTAGCAAATTCTGTGCTATGGCCAGATTCCCCATTTGCTTTTGCTTTTGTTTTTGTTCTGTCTACATACTTTTGGCATTCTGAGTTGCCTGATGGCCCAGTAAGAGAAAGGAGGTTTATTCCATCTAGAATGAGTTTTAGTCTGTCTGGTCATCAAAAACTACAGTATTTCTGTAGGGAATGGGAGATGCAGATTTGGGGAGGGAGGAAAACCAAAGAAATTTGAGAATATAAAAAAGGATTAAAGTATAAACCAGAGAAATAAAAAGTCTGAAGGAAAATGGAAGAAAACTGAAGACGAAACATTTCTGAAGAGCTGATATGTTCAAGCAAAATATAGCATTTAACAGCCATTCCATATTTTAGAATAAATATTTTCTAGGAGAGAGCTATGAAAAATGACAACGATCAAAATCCCCAGCTGGGTCCCCATCCACCTTGACACTTTAGGGAGTTCTTCATCCTCCTGGATGCTGGGACCTTTTGAAGATTTACCCGAGGCTTGAAATAGATCCTGGTTTGGACTGAAGTCATCCTCCAGTTTCCATCCTTCTGCCTGCTCCCTCAGATGCTTACAAACCTGCTAGGGGAGGGAAAGATATCTTCAGCTCACTGCCAAGCTACTTGCTTCCGACGGCTTTGAGAAAAATTGCTGGGAGGACGAGGGAAGCACTGTCACCTGAGGACCTTGCCTATACCTTCTTACTGCTTCAGGAGTAAATATTGATCCTGTGGTGAAGACATATATAGTTTTCTTCTGATAATTATGAGAAAATAATTCTCTCTTCTTTATGTCTGGAAAGTCCAACATAGTAGAAATTACTAGTATATATTTGGTAGGAAAACCTTGCAGAACCAGCTTACCGCACTGTTTCAGGCTATATTACAGTATCTTACTACAAAAATCAGTTCTTCATGTACTTCTGAAATGCCGATTTGATGCTTAACATAAAGACCAACTGATGAACTTCTCATTCTGGAGACGTTCCCATTAATTTAAATTGAATACCAGGATGTGACCCTGGATTAGTAAGGACACTTGTTTGCGTGTGTGTTTGTTGCAGGCAATGAAAATATGGTTTGAGAGCAATAATAGCAACTGCCTTAGATAAAAGCACGAGTGATAACCTGGAGAAGCATTGAGCTGCCGACCTGGAAAACATGTTGCTTAAAGCATTGTTTTCACACCCACATTTGTACATTTAGCCCAAAGCATTAGAGTCATCCAGGCTCTGAGATCTGGAGCAGTGATTTCAGGTTTTCATTCTTCTGAGCCGGACAGTGAAGACAATTGAGATAAAGTAATTTTTTTACATCTCTTGTCACAATTTTCATGACATAGTGCAACTTCCAGACCTATTTCAGTTCTATCTAGCAATTATTGGGTTGTTTAGTCTTTTAACGCGTGACACTTCTAGGTACATCAAAGAAAAGTGCAGTTATACAACTGTACAGTCAGATCTTTTCATCATTCTTCAGGAAGTCAACATATTTCTGGAAAAGGAAGATTGCCCAGGGAGTCTTGTTAACCACTCAATATTTCAATGAAATGTTACTAATTATATGTCAGTGAGGCAGAGCCTGGTCATAGCTAGCAAGCAATTAAAAAAAAAGTTGGTAATTATAGACGGAGAATGCCACAACACTAAATATATTTCAAAGATGGCATTTGCCATTATGTTTTGCATGCCCAATTTGTCTGTTTCTAAAATGAAATCCATCTGGTGTTCCTACAGTATTTAATACAATTTCCATCCTGGGGGAAAGCATGGGGGATCCAGAATTCCCTGTTGAAAATGACAAGCAGAACTGATTCTGGAATTTATGTCTGTTTGTGTATAGAATTACAGGTCTTCTTCTGTTTGAGAGCATGAATGTTTATTTAGGTGAGTGACTACACGTGTAGGGCTTCACAGCCCAATTAGAAATGGGTAAGATTCACCGTTTTTCTACGCAGATTTTCTATGATTTAAAGTGCATAAGAAGGCTGTTTTTGAAAAACTTATATTCTTGTCTCTACATGACAAAAATCACAGCAATTGTACAAACCTCTGTTGAAACAGAGTTAGTGGAAATTACACAAATTTGAAGGTTTACCATGTGATCATTCTTTTAACTGGAGGGCAATTAGATAATCAGTTCCCTTCCTTACAAAAATCTTTGCAGTGGTAACAAAAATGCTCCATTATAGTAGTCTTAGTTCAGTTTGTTTTTTCATTATATGAACTACATGAAGGAAATACAGTTTCAGAGGTCAAATACTTCCCAAACTGCACACCATGTCGTACTCAGTCTGGCATAAGTTTCAGTACTTATAAGGAGGATGCTTCTAATTATGATTTTTACTGTCAGATGAGGAAGTGAGGGGCCTAAAATATCACAATTATTTAGTATCACTATGAAATATGTGA
>VXAL01007515.1:13676-36141 GCA_013399475.1 Chauna torquata | reverse complement strand
TCATATTGAGAAGGGAAGCACTTGTTCAGATGCTTGAAACAAATGTGAAATTCCTATCACCCAGCATGCTAATTTAGAGAAAGAGCATAGGAACACTGCTACAGTCAAAATCATGTTATGGGCAGAAAGGAAACACATTGTACAGGTAAAGTCAAGGATTTTCTGCTAGTATAATTAAAGTCTTAACAGTCTCATCCAGGAATGAGTATCAGTCCAAATTTAACCACTACAGAAAAAAAGAAAGAAAAAGAAAATGAATCCTACCATATAGAAAAAGTCTCAGTAACAATAAAACTTAAAATTGTAATACACACACTTTCTAGCAGCTCCCCTTTCCCTGGTGTTAGGCCATCCTTCCACAGCCCTGCTGGGTCCTAAGGTCTTGCACATGTGTTGGAGAACGGTGATGCATAAACATCATGAGCCCTTTGCTGGGAGAACAATGATGTTTTGTTAACGGTTTCTTTTTCTTCTTCTAAGATCTGCTTGGGGTACTTTTTGTGTTTGCCAACCTGCTTTTACACCCTGGTCTTCATTTGTCTGCAGCTCCATGCTTGGTCTGATCTTACTACACATGGTAAGCATGACCTTTTAGGTATGCTAGATACTATTTTTTTTTTTGTGTGTGTGTTACTCTTAAAATAGACTTGGTCTGGCTCCAGGTCTGCACTTCTTTAACTCATCATTGGTGAGACATTTATAGCCTCAGGGCCATCTTTTGTCATCTTATGTCCATACTCCTCTACAGGTCCTGCTGTAGAAGTCCACCCTACACAGGTGACAGCCTCCACTAGCAGAACAGACCTGTACTTCTCCATACTATAACGTTACGTTGGAGTCATAAGTAGCTCATCCTACATGGAATACCTACTTGTTACTACTCTCTCTATGCAAGCTACGGTCTTACCGTACAAAGATAAAAATAAATTATGCATAGCCACCTGCTTGGAAGAAAAATTGCTGAACTAAGTTAAAAAAAAGCTCTAGGCAGATCAAGAAATATTCAGACACAGCAAGCATGACAAACCTCAGTCCTGAGGTCTTGAGACATCACTACAAAGCCTGTGGCCTATTAACAGCAATACAAATATTGTATTACTGGGCTATCAGGTGATAGCACTTAGATGAAAGGATGCCTATAAGTGTATGGGGATATAGGGGTAGCTTAGGTTGTGAAAGAAGGATCTAGAGGACATCACTAAGTTCTCAGACACTGGAGTGGATTGACCAGGACACTAAGAGTACATATTTGCATCAACCTCTTGAACATAGGTGTCCAAATCACTCACACTGGTTGTTTGAGTGCTACTTGGATTTTACTCTTCATTCACTAGGAGTTCAGTAGCAGCAAGCTTGCTGCTGTGCAGGAGCAGCTTTACCTCTGGGTTTAAAATCAGGTTCATCACTTTGTGTCTCCAAGCCAGCACACAGACAAGTGAGATCTGACACAGAAAAAGCAGGCACAAGAGCTCAAACCAAATCCTGGGAGGAAATTCTCTCTCCAACATTTTGCTGTTCCCCAACTCTTTATTAGACATCTGGTAGTGTAATATAAAAAAATGCTGTGAAGCTTTAAAGCAAAACCCTAGATAATTTTATATCACAAGGTACAAAATGTTCTAAAGGGGCAAAGCAGGATTTGAGGTGTCAAGAAGCCTGATTATTTTCATATGCAGCTATTCACAAAGTGAAATAATTGTTTTCCAGATATATTGCTCCTTGAAATTATGGTATTTTCTACATTAAACATTTTTGCAGTAATACAGATGGCATTAAAATCCCTCAAAAAAACAAACAAAACCAAAACAACAATGACAAAAACAAAAGAAAACAAAACAAAATCCCCAAAAAGCAACTAAAGAAAAATATGTTTTATGACTTTATTGCACTTGGAAAGGTGGAAAAGACAATTGTACTGTGTGAATTTAACATTGTGTCTGTGGAAATCTGCCTCTGATATTTGTAAAGATATTCCAGTTTAAATTTCTGCTTTTCCATCAGGCTGTGATAATTTCATTATTTTCATTGGTATCAAGGGACTATTCCTCCATATTGTTTGATATGGCTGCTCTGCTCCCCAGAAGGCAAGGATATATTATACACTATTTATTTCGTTGTTCATGGTTGTTGTGTTACATTGCTCATTGAGTTGGCGATCTTTCCATTAACATGGTTAATGTGATGAGAGGAAGAGGGAAAAAAGAACTGTGAGGGACTGGGTTTCAGATAGAGATATTTTGGACTAAATTATAGTTGTTCAAGGCCCAGTATGAGACTCTGTCCTACTTCAGTCAAAGCAGCGCAGCTTATGGTGGTTGTGGACTGACTGAAGTCATGCTTGTTAGGGGCTGTATGAATGCCTTGCAAGAAAAAGGCAATGAGATGCCACTAAAGTGTTGTTTTTCCAGTGTTCCAGTGAGTGAACATGTTTTGCCATTTGCATTCCCTTCATTTAACAGGGGCAGATAGAGACAATTTAAGAGAGGAAATCATCGTTATGACTCAGCGCCTATATGACAGTAGGAGATTTCAGTCAGAGCTCAAAGGCACAGGCTGTTGAAGGAGCAGATGCAGACAGGGCAATGGTTCATGTGCAAATTAATGACTTGATGGTGGCTCAGAAACCAGGAGCATTGTTCCAGTGATGATGTCAAACTTAGAAACTGTGTGTTCTAATTAATGAAAGCCTTTCCATCAGAGAGCTGGATTTAAGGGCTTTGGCAGAGGTGCAGTTATCATGCAGAAGAACTATATTTCTTTTTCCTAGTGATGCTGGAACAAATAGCACTGATTTAAACAGTGAGTGGCAGAAATTAGAAGACATATGGGATTTTAGGCTTGTTTCCTGTCATTTAGACCTCTAGCTTGTGGTTGAGCAGTGGAATAAGAATGTGAAGTAAAAATCAAATTAAAAATATCCAGTAGAGATATGGGATGAAAGCACTGTAGAATTTCTTAGGGAGATGTTGCCATCTGTTCTACTGGGATGAAGGAGTTTTCCCATGCTGGAAGCATGTGAGACCCTTTGTTTCCACTCTCTAGACAGGAACAACAGCAATCCCCAGGTATTAGTTTGAGCTATTTGTAGTTTGAGCTATGTGCTGTTTTGTTGCCATCATGCTTTGATAACACGGCTCCAAGAAAACCCTGCCCTCAGCAGCAGTACAAGTTCTGGGTAACAGATTCTGGCAGCAGCAGATGAATTTACACCATGAAAGCCACGTGTTGCCTAATCTACTCGGCTTGCCATGGACTTTTTCACTTTCCTCACCAACTTTCATTTTAGGAAAAAAACCAACATGTCTCTTTACATTACTTTTCACCCCTTGACTTCTTTTCTTCAGGCATGGAGGGCTGATTGAACAAAAGACTTGGAAAAGGCACAGAGAGCATCCCTCTCTGCAAATCACTCCCAAGACCGAGTGCAGTGAGGTGGGGCATGGATTCACTTGTACCATATACAACAGGAGGCAATGCAACCACCTGAGAGCCCGGACATGATTTTCAGTTAGCACTGTCTCTGATTTGCATAGGGATTTGTAACAATCTTTGCAGATACTGACCAAATCAGGAGTGTGCTTTGGTGGTACTTTCCCAGTATGATCTGAAAAAGTTGTCCTACTGAAAGTGATGTGAATTGTCATTAGCAAGAGGCAAGATCCTGCTGTCCCCAGGGAAATGAGCTAACCAAGATGCTATAGTGTCATTCTCCCTTCATGAGCTGGAAGGTGATGAAATTAGGAGGATGCTGGCTGTTGCAGTTGTGTTGAATCTGAAAAGTGCAGCATGGCATCTTGTGACTTTACTTATTTGACAGTTTTCCCTGAACTTACCTGCAATTATACATAGTTTAGGAGGAATCTCTCAAGCAGAACATAGAGGTAAGACATCTGTGTTAACACAAGGCTTATTACTTGTGTTAGTGTTCTTGCAGCGTGTTTGATGTGAATTGACAGAGGAATTAAGCAGCAAGGATTAACTGACAAACATTTTACGTAGGATGTCAATGGATATCTCTTCCCAGCATCACTGTAGTACACTCTGCTCAGCACAGACTCTTCCTCTGATCACCAGCAGGTTGAGGAAGTCCCTCCCCCATGATTTTTATAATAAGGTGAAGATGTAAGACAGAAATCAAGACTGCATGAAATGTTGATTGATTCAGGCTCAGACTTTAACTAGCAAGGGGAATTCCTTCCTGATATCTACCTTAGCAGTGGCTTGAAACCCTATTCAAATACAAAATGAACAAGGAGCTCTGGATTACAATGACAAATGCCTTTGTGAAAGACGAAGAGGTCACTAGAAATGCTATATTGTTAACCTTCATGTTAAGTGATGCCTAACATCACTTGGATCAAAGTTAGGGATAAAAAATACGCCTTTGGCGGAGTCCGTTAGCAATCCTTCCTCTGCATTATATCAAAATAAGGCTTTTCTCTTAACCTTCCTGGCCTTTACACTGACTGTATTCAATCTCTGCCTGCACCTGTCCTTATTTCTCACTTTTCATTTTCTTCCACTCATCTCTTTATGCTCTTCTGAAACAAAGCAATCTAGCAGAACCCCAACACCCTTTATACCCTCTGCTACCCTAATTTCCCCAGGATGTTATTTTTCAGGAGATACTGGGTTGCCAAGTATTCAGCCATGACTACCACTGTCTTGTTTGTTTCTTTCTAACTCTAAGCTACCATTTTCAGTTTGGATCTGCTATAAGGTATGTGTTTTGCTCTCCCTTGCCCAATTTTAGTTGTGTATTTTTAGTCTGAACCTTTTAAATGTTTCCAATCTACCCTGTCCCTCCAAATCTTAATTAAGTACTCAGAATTTCCTACTTCAGAGCTGTGCTTAAGACATTTTCCATACTAAGACCTATTTTCTTTACTTTTCTTCTGTAAAACAGGAATTTTAAATGATTCACCTTTTGAGTTATATTTGTCAGATTTTGGTAAGATGTCTGCATCATGAAAATGCAGAGACTTTGAAAATCAAATCACATTTTTTGGGGTTCTTATTCTCTTGCTCCAGCACATACAGCCTCTATTATCATTTCATCCTTCACCAAGAAGTGAATCCATCCATTATGGTAATATTTTTTAACACTTTGACACACACTGTGGTAGCTAAATTACCTCCATAATGCACTTTTCCAGATAGAACATGAGCTTGTGCTGTATGTCAGCTTTACTTCTTGTTTCACAGCTCAGATGTGTAATTGTTGGCAGCTGGATATATATGGTTACAAGAGCAAGTGTTTATCACCAGATTCCCATTTAAAGCCTCAGCCAAAACCCATTGCAGCCGAGAAGCGTGTTTGCACTGACTTCAAATGGGACCAATTCATCAGGCAATTTCTTTTCCATCAGCCCCTGCCATTTTTAATCTTCTACCTTTGCATGAAATACAAGTGTCTACTACCTTACCAGCATTCGTGAAGTACTTAAAATACTTCTTGAAAATAGTAATATCAGAGATACAGCAATTAAAATATTTTTTTTTCTGGGTTAGAGAATATATTTGTCTTCATTAAATGCTCATTTCAAAGTGTAACCCAAGGGGAGTTTGTAAATTAACCTAGATATGAGCTTTTATAGAAAAACACAAGCCTATACTTTGAATAAAAATTACATTTCACTGAATTTATTTTCACTATCAGGGAGAGAAAACACATAATTAAAGAGTCGGATGAAGTGCTCAGTGCTAGTCACACTGAAGTAGTTTACCTTGGTAGTAGCAAACTCACTCAGCCTCCCTCTCCCATGCTGTGTAACTCAAGTGACATCCTATTTGGATTTTAGTTTAATAAATGCGGGTATTTTTTTTTTTCCACTAATAAATGTTAGCAGAACTTTACATGGTGTGATGTTTTGGCTGTAGAAAACCTGACTTTAAGGAGTTTTTAAATGCTCTACTCACTGTAAAGCATCTATTTCTATGTTATACCAAAATGCCTCAGAGTATATTTTTTTCTATTTTTCTGTGTTATTAAAATGTATTTTCTAAAGAAATTCTAAAGAATTCAAGGAACTTTGATACTGTGTCTTTTATGCTATCAAGTCTAACCACATTTTCTTCTTGATCGCAGCTGGGCTATTACACTCTCTGAAGCAAAATTCCCCTCACAAGCATTTCTGCCCAGTGCCTTGCCCAAGAGCGCATTTGTTGCACAGCTGACTTACACAAATTAGATAATTTTTAGGCTCAGCAGTATATGAAAAATGCACCGCAAACCAGCTGATAGAGTTTTTCAGTATTTTGTGCTCTAAATTGTCTGAGTAGGTGACTTGTCAGATTAAAATAACAACAGCTTGCAAAACCCTTCACAGCTTGAAGTCTGCAAAAGACAGACTTTCCAGTCATACATGAGTTTAAGGGTGAAGATGGATAAATAAAGGAACCTGGACTCCCAAATGCTCCATGTTACCTCTGCTATTTCTAGTGTTGTCCCTGTGCCAGTAGTGTGCTGTTTCTTTGAGCTGTTCTAATCAGCTTACTAAATGGTTTTAGGTTCCCTTCAGTGCAAATACTGAATGTGCTGAACTTTGGCTTCAAAAGAGCCTCGTAGCTCACTAGACTGAGCTAAGAATATGAAGTTTGTGCTGTCTATCATATTATGCAGCAGGAGAAGCTGGATCCTTCCCTGACACTCAGGAATACTGTCTTTCTCATGAAAATGGCTCCTTCCTGTGTATTATAAAATGGAGAATCATTGTCATCCTTGTTCTATTCAGGCAGGCACAGTAACTAACACTGAAATACTTCCATGTATTTAGTCCTGTGGTATGCTAGAAAGCTGAAAAGAGGGCAGCTCCTCTGTTATTCTATTTAGGATTTAATTAAATATATTAAATATGATGTATTATTGAATAGGTTTGGCAAAGAACTGTCCCATATCCTTATTTCATATAGCAGTTCATCTTTCTAGCAGTTACGTCACCAACCAAGAAGTTGCATTCCGCTTTGTAAAGTGGCCTTTGAATAAAGCTGTTCTCCTTGTTTGCATGGAAATAAGTAACTCTTTTTCTTCCGAGGAAGGGGCACTTAAAACAGATATTTTCAGGCTCCCTTTTGCCATAAACACTGAATTCATTTGTGTGTGTGGGTTGCACATGGGAGGGGCAGCCCATGACCCAAAGCTAGCTAGAAACTTCCTCATCTCCAGCTCTGAAGAATGCTTTTCCCTTGCATGCACACATTCATCTTCTGCTCAAAAGAAGTTGTTTGAGTTTCTCTGCCGTCCGGAGACATCTGAAGCCCAGAGGAGCTCCATCGCTGCAGCAGCTGATCTGCGGAGAGCTGCTGTTGGGACTTGAAGAGCTAGGAGGATGAGATCCCTGTAGGTCCAGAGGGATGGGTCTGGCACGTACGCTGGCTCCTCTTGCACTTCCTGCTGCAGCCCTCTGTGTTATTTTCCCACAGTGGCACAACTTCAGCAGAAATATGCTGAATGCTTCTCATGGAGCTCAGCTCAGAGCCTTTTGGTTAGAGAGCTCTCTTGGGGGTGGAGAGAGCAGCCAGGCTGGGAAGGGACATATCACTGCTCAGGGGAGTGTTTGATAGCTGTATAAAATCTACCTTCTTCTCAGCTAACTCCAACAAACCAAAAAAAGGAACACATCACGACAATTGAAAGGGACACTAGGTCAGCTAGTGCACGTAAGTGCCTGCTGGATTGAGGTCCATGGTGGGTGTATGACCATCTCCAAGAGGTGATAGTTATGAGCAGAGCTATGAAGTCTGGGGTAATTCTGAGTGTGCATATGCTTAGCCCTATGTGCTGGAGCAATTTTGAAGTCAGAAAGCCCTCAAATCTGGGGTAGTGGTAAGGTAAGGGCTTTCAGGATGCCTGGTTTCAGGTGAGATGTGTTTATTCCTTTTAAGTTCAGATTTAGAACTAGCTGTTAGGCAAAATAACTGCTCTAACCTGGGCAAGGATGTACAGCTGTAAGAAAAAGCCCCGTGGTTGCATCAGAGTTTTTGAATTGGGAAAGAAATACAGATTTTGAGCAAATTAAATAGCCATTTACAGTGTGGGTGTGTGTTCATGGATCTGGAATCACGTCCAGTGTCTTCTCCAAATGGCTGTTTCAGCCCAGCTATGCAAGCAGAGCCGTGCCTTCCCTCAACCCCCTGCAGCCAACATAAACCTCATTAACAGTTTTAGCCTTAGGTAATGAAAACCGTAAATCTGTAATTCTACCCTGCCCAGAAAGGAGCTGCACTGGCTGAGCAAAATGAATCGGCTCACTGCACTGAGAAATAGTTTAATCCTCTTGCAGTGTAGGGGGGGGATGAGCAAATAGCTTCAGGGAGCAGTCCTGGCTTGTAGCTCAGCAGAGAACAAAAATGGCTTTTAAACGAATTTAATTTTCCAACTGCTGCAAGAAAAAAGCACCTCTTTAACACTCTTGGTTCAATATTGCTTCTTCTGTCAGTAAGAAATCCAAGCTGTAGCCAACACAGATAGCTCCTCTGCACTTCCTTATTCTTACGGGCCTCTTATATACTTCTGACCGGCAAAAGCAGATGTGCTATGTCTAAGATACACTATGGACATCTGCAGCAGAGAACTCTGATCTGTTGACTGTTCAGTCAGAGCCACCATCTTCCTCTTCCTACTGATCTTGATTAAACTGGATTATTTTATAAATATATTTATTACTTGAATATTTATTTATTTATTTATTTATTTTTTTCTGCATGGATCAAACTTTATAAGTACATTTTTTTTTTGAAGTTTAGGGTGGGCCGGTTTTCTGTCCCCCGCTTAGATAGTAGACCTCACACCACGACTGGCCAGCAAAGTTTTCACTTGCATGTAACTGGAACACATTTACTCAGAACAAGATCAAGGATGACTCTAGTATGCTTTATTTCCATGGAAGTTGGATGTTCTGAAGCTGTTTTTCTTGTATTTAGCAATGCTTTTGCAGTGTAGTATTTGGACTTAATCTTCTCCAAAGTGTAACGGTAACCCAAAACCAAGTTTTAACATCTTTATATGGATATGTCTTGCTGGGTTTTCACATTTTATTTTTATTGTGATCCACGTCTATTCTATCGTCTTTTCCAAGTCTAAGAAAGGATGATGCACACATTATTTAAGTGAATGTTTTCCTTGATAGTTCAGCTGATTAATCCAATCTCCATTCTCTTTTGCCAGTTGAGGTCAAGAACTTTCTCACACAGTTCCAATTTCATGGCTTTAAGACTCTAGCTTCCCTCTGGCAACCTCAAAGCCTCAGTCTATATGAACAATCTTTTACATCAATAACCTCATTTCCTAGGCTAGAAAGAAAATTAAATAAGCTGTAGCGTGTCCTCTGTCTGGTAATGCCATGAGCCTTTGTTATTCAGTAAAGATATTTTACCCCTGGAGCTGTGGCTGTGCAAGTTTGACAAAGGATAGAGAATGACTTATTTGTGAAAAAAAAATGATGGTGGGCATTCAGAATGTTACAAGTAGGTGAAAGACTGTATTTGGCCCAAATCAAACTCTCCTTTAGTTCTGCTGCATTAGAGACACCTTGCAAATTGTTACTGGAGTTTGAGACACGAGAGTAGGAAATGCAGTCACTGTTGGGGTTTGGAATGTGTTTTGCTGCTGTGATGTTCATCACCTCACATCCCTTCATCTGTCCTTGGCCAAAACAAAGATTAAGATGTCAGCAAATGTTATCAAAGTATTGTCAATAAGTTCAAAAACATACATATATGGACATGAACAGTTCATGTCTATAGGGCTACAAAATACAGGAATTCCTTTGGACACCATGAACACATTCCTGAATTTTTCCTGTCTGAAACGTTTATCTTCAGACATCTCTATCCACCCTCGCTTTTCTTTATCCGCTGTTAGTTAAACACCTGCTGGGCAAGAAAACCAAGACTATTTCATGTTTTTCTAATACCACAGAACTGATCTTCAGAGGATTCCACCTTGTAGTGTTTTTCACCATTTTCAGTGTCAGAAGTTATTTTATCATCTGTAGCAGCATCACTGGGATGTGCGTACCTGATGACCTTCCAAAACAGTTCATATTTCTTTTGTAACTGAAACAGACTCTTACTGTAAAGGAATTTGAAAACTTTGTTGCATAGGAAAACTGACTCCTTCCTATCAGTTAAGGAGACTTTGGAATGCAAGAATGTCTAGACAAAAGGCAAAGGACATTCATATCTTCCTTAGGGTGTGCAGTCTGCTAATACAAGATATGTACTAGGTGTTTTTTTGTTGTTGTTGTTGGTTTTTTGTTTGTTTGTTTTTTTAACTCTGTATATTTTTCCCATCATTTATGATTTTTTTTTTCCCTTGTAAGACTTGAAACTTATGATGTTTCAAACGTGGGCATTATTGTAGATTCTGATCTGAACCCATCCCTTATTGTTGTTGGTTTTATATGACTTGAAAGTGAAAAAAAAATGTCAGAGAAAGAAAACGTCGAGTTTCCAAGGAAATGTTCATAAAGCTATCAACTTATAACTATTTCACTACCAGCACAGGTGAGGGAGATTAAATATTTTTATGTAGTAGTAGCCACTGTTAAACTGAGTGCAACTTGCATAGATCAAGCAATAACAATACCACTTGTTGGATATCTAAAGTTTTTTTATAGGACTTCCTTGATGAAGTATTGACCTGACTATCGACCTGACACCTTGTTTTCTGTGCTTATGTATCTGGTTTGTCCTGATTCCTGTGAAATCAGTTTCCTTTCTGGAAAAACTAGTTAAAAAATATTTGCATCCTCCAGCTGAGTCATGTAATGTGGCTGCAAGTGTGTAAAGAAGAAGTAGATGAAATAGAGCCACCCATTAACTTCAAGCTGAATTTTCATCCTAATATTGGTTTAATATTCCCTCTATGTTTCTGTTAAAACAGAGAGGAAAAAACTGCATATTGGTACATCTCTGTTTTGGGAACCCAAGCTCTGGTGCCACTTCTTCTGAGTTCACAGCATCACAGAATGGTTTTGATTGGAAGGGACCTCTGGAGGTCCTCTGGTCCAACACCGCTGCTCAAGCAGGGACACTTGGAGCAGGTTGTCCAGAACCATGTCCAGGTGGCTTTTGGAGATCTCCAAGGAGGGAGACTCCATGACTTCTCTGGGCAACTTTTTCCATCACTCAGTCACCTACACACTAACCTGAAATGCATAAGGGTTGTTCCTAGGATGCTCTCCCTTCAAGACTTCATCTCCAAAGCTGATATTTAAGACTTGTTTGTCATCCTTGTACCAAGGCTTCTTAAGTACTTTTGATCCTCATGGTACAGCTGGAGACTCTGCCTTACAAAGATGTTTATCAGAGGTGCTCTTTAATTCTCAGGCCAAACAGATCTGGGAAATCACATATACTGTCATCCTACTCCAGTTATAGGTGCAAGATGCAGTAGATCTCAGATCTCAAAGTTGGGTAATCCAAGGAGTGCTGGAGACTACAGAAAATCAGTAAGGGAAACAAATGGGAATTCTGGGGCCAATACTGTTAGAAACACACGTATTAAGAATAAGAAACACTAACTCTGTCATTGGTTGGACAGAAATGGGAAAAGTAGTCAGGCTAGTAACAATACAGACCACAAAGATGTAATTGATAAATATTTCTGGTCTGTGTTTGATGTATTTGAGAATATATTTGAAGGTATATAATATATATATAAATATATTTAATATTCCTTTCAGTTACTGCTGAAATGGAAAACATCTACTATTTTACCAATTATTTTAAAAAGCAGTCTGAGATAATTTGAATGCAAGTTTTTAAACAGCCAGCCAAGGAATCATCTTTAAAAACTTTGGTCTATAAGTAAGTTTCATAAGATAGGTAGAATACTAATGTTGGCTCAATATCTAAAAATGGTAGGAGGCTTGGGTAACTTTAGGCCTAAGTAGCAACTTAATAGCCAGTATAAGTGAAATAATAAAGCGGCTGATGCATGACTCAATTAGTAAAGAACTATAAGTTAAGAAATATAAGTAATAACAATCAGCACTGCTCTCTGGGAAAGAGTTCCTATTAAAGTCTGATACTTGCAATAAGACGTAACAGATTCCTTATGACATTTGAATTTGCAGTTGGACATGGAAACTCAAAGATAAAACTTACTATGGCAATGGTTAGATTTAAAATAAGATAACTGACAGGTTTTGCTTTGTAGAGAAGACCGCTACTGAGTGAGGCTGGTTGTTAGAAACGTTTCTAGAGGTGTCTGTAGGGTAGCCACCTCAAACAACATCCAAAAAATGCTTCGGTGATTCTACTTCTGAAACCCTTGAGGAGCAAAGGGAGCTCATACTCTTCTCCTTTACTCTTTAGAACGTATGTGTATGTTAAAAGCACTGCTAGTGTGAAGATTAGGGACTATATTTTGGTTTTCAGAGCAGAAAGAGAATCAAAATTACTGAAAACAAAGCCATTGGAAAAAAGCACTCCAAAGGAAGGAAAAAAAAAATCACAGATTTTTCAGTGACATGGCTGGTTAGCCACTGCAAATAGTTGAAGTTTTGCTGGTAATAATGCAGATAATCTGTTACACTATCTAATCAACTTTGAAAAAAATGGATCAAATGCATATCTAACTCGCCCTGGATAAATTAACTGCCCTGTCCTGATCAGTATCCTACAGGTAACCTCAGTTCTGTTAGTATCAGAAAACATAATGGTGTGAGCCAAAATAGCTGGACAGAGACTTTCTCCTTGGAGGTGGATTTTCTTTGACAGATTCACCACATTAACACTGAAACTTCTGTCTTTATTTTCTGAATAACCACCAGGTTAGGTATTTAAATGATTTAATGTTTGCAACAATTCTCTTAGAATATAATTTCAATATACAGCGTATCTGCTTCTTTCAGGTACTTTTTTACATTCTCTTTAGAGCTGTTCTCTTTGGTTGTAACATTTTTACTAGACAATCTGATTAAATATGAAAGAAATTAATTATAATTTACCGACTGGGAAAAATAAGCGGCCATGGCTTTTGCCAACTGGCCAGGTGATACTGCCTAATGAGTATTAGAGTAGGTAAAAGCAGCAAAAACTTCTGGTTTCAGCTCTAAAACTGTCATGGTTTTGGCTGGGACAGAGTTAATTTTCTTCATAGAGGCTCACACAATGCTGTGTTTTGGATTTTTGATGAAAATAGTGGTGATGTTTTTGGTTGTTGCAGAGCAGTATTTACATAGAGCCAAGGACTTTTTTGCTTCTTGTGCTGCCCTGTCAGCGAGGAGGCTGGGGGTGCACAAGGAGCTGGGAGGGGACACAGCCAGGGCAGGTGACCCAGACTGACCAAAGAGATATTCTGTACCATGTGGTGTCATGCTCAGCAATAAAAGCTGGGGTAAAGAAGGAGGAAGGGGTGGGGGACGTTGGGAGTGATGGCATTTGTCTTCCCAAGAAACCATTACGCGTGACGAGCCCTGCTTTCCTGGAGGTGGCTGAACACCTGCCTGCCCATGGGAAGCAGTGAATGAATTCCTTGTTTTGCTTTGCTTGCGCACGCGCTGCTTTTGCTTTACCCAGTAAACTGTCTTTATTTCACCCCATGAGTTCTTGCACTTTTACCTTTCTGATTCTCTCCCCATCCCACGTGGGGAGAGTGAGCGAGCGGCTGTGTGGCGCTTAGCTGCCTATGGGGCTAAACCACGACAAAAACATAAAGCAAAGCCCAAATAAAAATTTCCTGAAATATATATGTGCAGAAAGGAATGTGTCCTGTATTGCAAAGGCTGAATCTTGATTTTTTTTAATAGTTTATCCACAGTGAGGAAATAATAGGGAATGCTGAAGTAGGCAAAACACGTTATGAGAGCTGAGAAAAGAAAATATGTAATCCTGAGTGAGCTGGTTTCGTAGAAAACTTAGAGAGATCATGCAATACAAAGGCCAAGACACAATTTGAACTTTTCTGAACTTGACAAATATTTGGCCAGGAAAATCAGCTGAAAGAAGGGTATTGTTAAACTGAAAGACTGTAAATATATCTGCCAGCTGTCCTCATCAAGACTTTAGAGAAACAAAGATAGTTGTTAGTTGTTCATTTTGCTCTAATATTATGTAATGAGTCAAAACATATTCTTTTTTTTTTTTTGAGTGCCATTAAAAATGACTTGAAAGCTATCTGCCTCTTGTTGCTTCTTTGGGTAGGTGGTTTATGTGTCAGTCCTATCGTTAAGCATCACTTCTGTACACCCTTCAAGCTGTGGACTAGGTTTATGCATTTAGGTCACCTATACACTCGAATTTCAGCCAGCCTGCAGAAAGCTGCTGACTTGTTTCATGGAGACCTTTAGGAGACAGCCCGGCTAAAGGAACATATCATTAAAATACTGCATTGCAGGTAGTGCAACTAGACGAAAAATTAATTTGTAAAACCACCAGAGACATTCAGTGGTTTGTTTTCTTCAAAAGAAATCTAAATCATGGGAATAGTGATCATAATAGACCATAAATATAGAACTGAAAGGTTTTGCATCCACAGCTGGGGATTCTTGTCCTAGGTGCCTATGGCTTGCTCTCTTGGCTGTCTTGCCTCATGTCCATCTGCTTGGACAGCTGTATTGGAGTACTGGCCTCTCATGCCTTCTCTTACTCCAGAACATCTGCTAACACTATTAAGCCGAGACAGCATATTTCACAAGTGAGGAAAAGAAAATACGACGTTAGTTAATTCTGGCATAAGATTTTTCTGATAAATAGAAATACAGTGGGATAGATATGAGAAAACTATTATTTTTAAATAATTCTGCTTTCTGGAAGAACTAACTGCATGCAGTGATGAGCTCTAGAGACTGCTTGATGGTAGTGAATGAAAATGAGTTGTGAGGCTTGCAGTTGCTTGGTAGGGCAGCCAACACTGGAATTGTTTGGACTGGATTTATCCATCAAATGATATTAATTGCCTAACTAGAGGACTGATCTGAGGTTTGCATGAGTGAAACAAACAGTCTTATCCTCTTCAGGGTATAGACTGGGTGGATAATGGCCTTCCAGTAGTTAGTGCCTGAAAAAATACTAAAGGGGCAAAAAAACCCCACATTGTCCTGTTTAACCTGAAAGGCAACATCACTTAATGACTTCCACCATATATAAAATCACAAAAATTTGGGAAGAGAATATTTGGAAGTCACCAGAATATGTCTGGTAATTTCAAAATTAAACTTTGTGGATTTCTCTTCAATTTTTCTTCAATTTAAAAATGAATTTTTTATGGGTTTCCCCTATTTGTGTTCCCTGTTTTCAACCTGTTTAAACTTCAGCCTAATTTATGAATAATTCTGTTCCCTCCCAAGACTGTATTTATTACTCAGGGAGAAAAGGATTTCCTAGTAGTTTTTTGGAAATGTATGCAACAGGCAAAGGATTCTACTGGTAAGATTAAAGCTTGTCCACTAAACAACCTTACAGTCGTGCTGTAATCTCTAAAGCTGATCAGAGGCAGCCACCATACCTCTGTACAGATCATCTAAACTAAGCAGGGTCTGAATAGTCCTCTGCTAAAGAACCCAACAAATTAGGTGAAATAATCAAACAACAAATACATTCGGATATGGTTTCCAGACAGGAAAGAAAATAATTTATGGACTGTGCCATGTGTTGGTTTAGGGGTACATGTAGCCTAAAGAGTTAAAGTTGTATCTTGAAATTAAGGGTTTCAGTGTTGGCTCATGGTTTCGCAGAAGCGTCTGCTTTCTACTGACTGTGCTTTGAGGAGCCCTGCTGTGCTTGCTTGCTGTGAAGGAGAAACATTGCCAGAGTACAAGAACTTCCTCATCACTTTTTAATTTGGCCCTTTAGCCCAAATCAGTAAGCCAAAGTCTGAGCTTTAGTCTTCCTACATCAACAAATGAGCATTGCCAGCTTTCAAAAGACAAATACCTGACACCCTAAGGTCCAGTTTTTAATACCTGTTAAGATGAGGAGGGGCCCTCAGCTCCCAGAGATGTCAGTGAGGACCTCTTTAGGAAACCCCAAAGGAGTTAATGATAGGAAAAAAAGGGATTGTGAACAAAGAGAGAGCAAACAGCATCAATAACATCTGTTTGGCTATGTGTTTGTACACTGCTTAACTTACTCTCAATGTCCAAATGGTGACTTGAAATGGCATTATTGTCACTTAAATTTTGGGTCTAAAGCTTGAGCTCTGGCTCTCTGGGAACAATGCTCTCACAGTGAAAACTAAGGGTCCTGGCACAATCCTGTGCAGATGTAAAATAATCCAGAAACATCTAGGATGTCAGTACTGAGCAGCAGTGCTCATTCAATGTTTCTAGGAAAGGCAGGAAAGAGCCATGGCTGTTTATCAGCTGATGACAGGGAGCAAGTTAAGGAAATTGCTCTTTATATTGTCCTTATCCCTGCTTACTCTTCTGGAGCCTGCAGCCAGGTGGAGGCTGCAAGTGCTCTGGAGAACTTGCTCTTGTACGAAGTGAATTGATGGTCTACAGTAAGGTTGTAATTTGTACTTTTAAAAAAATTTTAATATTTTCCATATATTTGACCTGTTACTTTGAAAAGACCATCATGAAGATTTTTCAGCAATTTGTTGTGGAGGTAGAATTGGGAGAGAAAGCGAGCCAGCACTGCAGCATGATTTGGATGTAGCAACACAGTTTAAGATGTCCTAAGATTTGTCTTGTCCTCCCTTCTCTAGCCTAGGCATGATTTCCCCCGCTCAGCAATGGGTTTCAGCTGATCTCTGTGTAAGTTAGACCGAGGAGATGAATGAGCTGAAAAATTAACCCAAAAAAGAAAAAAGAAAGAAAGAAAAAAGAAAAACCAACAAGCAACACAACCAATCCAAACCAACTGAAAATAATAATTTTCCTTTAGCTGCGCAGATTGACATCAGGAGCAGGTTACCATCAGTGTTGGGATGAGGGAGGAAATCGATGGCTGCAAGGGAACGCCATTACTGACCTGGACTTGCTCGTGCTGGCATGCTATTACCATCTTAAGGCTAGAAACAACCAGAGTCCACCACCCAGCAAGAGAAAACTTGAGCTGACTTGCTTGGTGGCCTGCCTGGGCAGATAGTGTCTGTTAGGGGAAAACAAAGATTCACAAGTGTTGTGGCAAGTTCCAGGCTCTGAATTTCCTAGTTACTTGCTCCTTCCTCCTACAGTTATAGGGCTCCCCATAAACCTCTGAGAAACCTATGGCAGCATTTTAACAGAGATTTTCAAAGAAATAAACAACCAACAGAACCACGACTGGCACTTCCTTCCAAAATGCCACAAGCTCTAGTCCTCTGTTAGGGAAAACTCATAATTGAAGCCAATTTTGATTTGTTTTTAATGGTTTAGAAGCCTTGTTTTCATTTCCAGTTTACACTTATTCATGACCAGTTAAGGCTCATCTTTTTCTTCAATCATCATTATCCTTAAGCTTAAATAACTTTCTTCCTTGCCTGGTCTTTACTTCATTGATGTATTCATAGACAGAGAATATTTTACCTTTCCTAGCCATAGTTTTGCGAGGCTAAACAAACTCTGCTGGTTTCTCTCAGAAACTAGTTGACAGCTACCCTGATCATGTTAATATCTTTTTTTTTTTTCCTGCCTAGTACTTATTTCAGTTCATCTTTCTTCAACATTGGTGGCAAGGATTACATGTAGCATAGCAAATGAAATTTTACCAGTGCTTTGTACAATGGCATTAATAACTCCCTGTCTCTGTGGAAAATACTTTGCCTGATATATTTTAGAACTACAATTGCCTTTTTCATGTCTGCATCACATTGATAGCTTATAGTCATCGCATGATTGACTGATACACCTACTTCTTTCTCATTCATTGTCACTTACAGCCAGGAAGCCCATAGTCTGTAGCTTTGAAACCACTTGTTTCTCTTCCCTGTGTGCATGGCCATGACCCTTTTAATATTACTCTCATTTTCAAGGTCATATTGTTCTTCTATACATTACTGCACTCCTTCATCTTGTTGACTATACTTTCCATCTTGTGTCATTTGCAAATGTGTTCTCTTTTCATGCAAAGAAACCTCCCCCCACCCCCTACCCTTTAAAAAATAATTTTTAAGCAAGCAAGTTCTATGCCTCTGAGTGAAGAAATACCTGGAACAGCTGAACTACCCTGAAATATCAGTATTGGGCATGACTTTTTATGTGCTAGATTTGCTTATAAAGACATAATTCCACACTACTGCTATCTAAATATTAAAAATTTATTTTCAACTGCTTGCAATTCATCAAAAAGAGTGCCATGAAAAGCTATGGAAAGGGTGACTTCAACAGATGCTTACTGTTAACTATAGCTTCACACTTATAATAAAGGATCTTACCTCTTTTAAGATTACTTAAATCTCTGTTGTGAATGACAACATCAGATTGTCAAAGACAATCAGCCTGAACTATCTCTATTCTCTGTGATGGAGAAAAAAAATCTTTAAATCAAATTAATGTACCTAATTATTTTTAATGAGAACTAGGTACTAGTTAATTCCATGCTAGATAATGATTGTTTTACTTGTTTGACTAGATTGAGTTTTTAGGGGGTAACCCTTAAAGCTATTGTTAGTATTTAATGTAGCTCAGTACTGTATTCTATCTCTTTAGTACTTTTTGATAATAACATATCATTTTTAGCTCTGTGATTAAATATTTTCTGCAATTTACATTGAAATACGTAGTGAAAAAAAATAAAAGAGACTTCTTTTGCTGCATCCACATTGACAGGTTTCTAAAAAGCAGAAGTCATTTTAGATCACTTTTTTGTAGAGGACAAAGTCTTTACTGGGCATTCCTGACTGTCCTCAGAAAGCACTCTACCTGGGTGAGAGATTGGGTTTTTTCTTTTTCACTCATTCCAGAGGTTGTTTAGCTTATGGTTCTTCTCTTATGGTAGAAGAAGGGGTTTTGCCAAATGCCCCGTTGCACCCCATCCCCGGAACAGGGCAGGGACTGGGTGCTGAGCAGATGTGTTTCTGCTGGGGGTACAGCATTGAAAGAGGTGATGATACTGCTCAAGTTTTCTTCATCCGGAGTTTGTTCATCACTACACTGCCAGACTGCAGGGCTCTTGAAGACCTTTCAGGAAACTGGGTCTGAGTCAGCTGTGCCAAATCCTTCACCATCTGTCACCTAGTCCTCACCATGATTGATTGCTGCCAGGCCTGGGCTTGCTCATTTGTCTCCATTAGGTATGGATATTGATTGGGTTTGCTCCTTCCTGTGGAGGAAGGTGCTTTGTGTGCTGTTGGCTGTGAGTGGAAAATTCTCGTGATTGGGAATTGTTAATTAAAAAGGAGCTGGTGAGGAGATGTTTGATGGAGATGGGATGAGGCTTAATTTATCTGAGGAAGGAATAAGATTCTCCTATGTGGTAATGAGAGGTAACAAGCCATGGGGATAAAAAATGAAGCTGTCATCCCTCCTTAGAGGAAGGGGGAACAGGCTGTGTAGGCTGACAGCACTGTACCAGGAAAAGGTATGCACAGAACCAGGTCTTCCTTCTCCTGTCTCTTACATAATAGAAAAGCTCTGTGTAAGGACCAATTCAACCACAAATCATTTTACTTTGTGCTCTAGTAACTGGCACTGAACTCTTTAAGGCAAGGTCATGACTCCTATTACTCCTTTTGCATAGACAGTTCTGTGTTCTCAGCAGTTGTGGTTGCAAGAGGGAAATATCAGAGCCAATCTTTAATACTTTGTATACTATTTTTCTTGATACAAAGAGCCTGCTTAACTGCTAGACTAACGCTTGTTTTTTTAAATAAAAAAGTTAATCCAAGTAAGATTGCAAGACCATGAAAAAAGACGACAACAACAACAACAACAAAACATTTAGGAAGAAGATACCGCAGTACTTGCAATGCAAGTAGGTATCAAAAACTCCCGAACAATAAATATGACAAATGTGTCGAAATACTTTCTCAATCTGGAGACAGCACCTTCTGCTCCAGAAATGATTCCAGTTACACTGATCAGTTACACTGATTCTGTTTGACTTCTTGCTATTGTGATTTCAACAGTAACCTCTGCTCTCATAGGGGTAATTTTACACAATAAAGTGAGCAAACAAAGCAACACACTTGTTCTCTACTTTGCGGACAAAAACACTGTGCTTCTAAAACAAGTTCATGTTGTATCTGCATATGCAAAAGTGGCAGATTCTGGGGTAGCAATTTTGGTGGGCATGCAGCTGTGTTATAAAACTGGCAGCAGTCTTGCTGCCATTGTGGCTTCCTTGCCAATGTCTGCAGTATAAGTGATAAGGCACTCACTTTGTTAAGGGCTATGGAGTATTTACCAGTAGGAGAAAAATATATGAAGTCTGGTATCACAGGGTGTATTCTCTGATAAGTGAAGCCCTGTTCCTGTCACTTCTTGGCCTCTGCTGAGTCAAAGTCCTGTTTTTCTTACATACCCAGTCCTAGTCTTTACTCCCTGGTTTTCTTGTCCCAATCTTTTTTTCCAGTCACTCTCAGTTTCCCCACAACATGGGAAGTCTTCCTAAATACTGTACTTCTTTCCTACTCTTACCTCGTACCCAAAGAGGCAGTCAGTATTTCAGCTATTGGAATTTCTTGTGTAAGCAGTCTGTCCTCTTTCTAGACTCTCAGTTCATCTTTCTCTAGGTTCACTAAGTATAGGGAAAACCAAACAAGACAATGTAATTGTCTCTCATGGCTTAAACTCTGAATGAATCTCATTCTCGTCACTGACCATTGTCAATAAAATTTCACTCTTGATTAATAATTGCTTGTTTCACAAGGAATAACAGGAGAATTCCTCCATTGCTCTGATGCCAAAGAAGGCATTGCCTGCAAAGCATAGTTTGTTCATGCAGAAGTGCAAAACATTTTTGGCAAGCCCCCATGAATGAGATTTGGACGACATTTAAAAGTCTCCACTGCTGAGATTAATTGGCCAATATTCCTGGAAGGTCATCGCTGGCACCTTCCTTTTCAGTCCAACATTCTCACATGAGATAAGGTGGAGTGACCTGTATTGCAGCTTGCAAATATGCCTTTCAATTCCCCCCTGAATTAGCTGATTTTGCATAGCGCAATGAACTTTGCAAGAAGGGCCTGAACTCTTGTATATGCTTAATAGTGTTCTAACATCTGTCAGTTGCTTAATTTCCAGAGGGCTCACCCCTTCACTTCAGGAGCACTCTCCCTGTCTCTCAGGCTTGTAATCATCATTCTGCATGCTGTACTCCACACCAGAGCACTCTGCTGTCTCGCTCTGACATCAAATGAGAGCGATTGCTCTCCTGCTGAAGTGAAAGCATTGCTAAGCAGCACTAAGGTAGCAGTCACAAAAATAAAGGCAGAGATGTCCTTGCTGGTGCTGTGAGAAGGTGGCGATGGGTCCTTAAGGAACCAGGCTCAACCCTGTGCAGGTGAGGCACACGTTTGTCATTCTGTATTTGTTGAAAACTTCCTGGAGAGTTTACATTTTATCTAGTCTTGCACTCAATCCTTTTCTGACTTGATTTGCCCTGAGGTTTGCATTTCCTTAAGTTCTGGCACCTGCAGGTGAGGCGGTGGGGACTTGACTGTGTTTGTGTTGGAGATACTGTCTGTTGTGACAGTGGGACAGACATCTGGCAGGCTGGGCAGCAGGCTGTCAAAAGAGCTGAGGACCAGCTAATATCTTGTTACCTGGCCAGCCCTAACTGAAGTATTAAAGGAAAAGAACTAAGAAAAATACTTTGGAAAATGGACTAATATCTATATGACTGCTTTAAGGTCATACAGGTTTTCAACTGAAATGCAGATTCAGTGGAGTGTGGATGAGCTGTACAAGGTGTGATGACAGAGGCAGACCTTCCTCCCTGCCTGGCTGGCAAAGATTTATCAGGGTCTTTAATGGGGTGGGAAGTCTGGTAAATGCATAGCCTCGTAACACTTCACTCCTAGCTGTCTGTTTTGTTTATTAGACAGCAAGTAATGGCTCTTCACCCCAAAGTTGCATTCATTTTTCTTGTGAGATCTCCTTGTGTGTGCAAGAAGGTGCTCCTCATCCCCCAAATGTGACCAAGCGATGGAGGTTTATAACATGGTTTTTAGCAGAAGGTTGGAAAATAGGCTAAAAAAGTAATGTAAATAATTTCTACAGACTGTCAGATTATGAATCATCTCTCTCTCTTTTTTTTTTATTACAGTTTTAGGGGTGATTGGATATATATCCAACTGAACCTGAAGCCAGAACACTATCCAAACTCAGATGCAGCTCAGAATTTAGGCAATGCCTTGCTGCTCATGGCACACAGATCTGCTGAGCCTAGCAGCCTCAGGCAAGGGTGCTTCACCATGCACCAGAGGGGATTTAGCCTGGTCTAATGGTCCAGCTGGTGGAGGAGCTGATATATCTGATAATGGAGCTCTGTCTTTGTGCTGACATTGATAACAGTTATATCCCTGTCTAATCCTAAGAGTTGTATACTAATGTCTCTCCAATTACCCTCCTACCCCCTCTGGGAAATCTCT
>VXAL01007515.1:0-13632 GCA_013399475.1 Chauna torquata | reverse complement strand
GCAGTTTAGGGATGGGGGGTGGGGAGTAAAGGAGGAGGGTCAGGATGACAAGCCTAGCAGTTCTGCAAATAAATGGAAACTCTGGTGTCAGAGTTATGGTCTGCTATTTAAAAATAATGTACAATGGTGAGGCCAAATTTGAAATCTGTAATTTTCTTGGATGTGTAAATAAATAACCATATCCATGGTGTATAACTTTTATTAAGAAGCTGACATTTCAACCATAAAAAAGTAATAAAGTGTTGTGATTTTGAAAGGATATGCCATGTCACATCTAACCAATTCACACACTATAACAGTTCTGCTGCAGATATGTCATTTATGTACTCTGTTTAAATGCACTTTAGCTTACTTACGAGTATTCAGGCCTATGTGCTTGAATGAGGCAGGATCCAGTGGTTTTCTTCGCTCATATTTAGTTTGTTTCTAAGTGGAGTATGAACAGTAGGAAATTAACTCTGCATGCAGGAGGTGTAGAGTTTTAGACAAGAGTGCAGCATTCACAGGAAGGTTATCTTCATAGAAGCTCTTTCAGTAGGAAGGTCAGAGGAAGAAGACTGCTTGTTCAAGCTAATTAGGAAATGTTCTAATCATCAAGAGGAGTATTTGAAACATAAAGTGCACTGCATACTTCATGCGATAGCAAACTGCGGCGTATAGATTGCATTTAATCAGAGGCAGTACTCATCTCCTGGACTATTATGGCAATGTTTGATGGCCATAATAGGTGCATCTTAATTTATGTATGGAAAGGGCAAATAAGAGTTGAATTTTTCTCCAAAAAAAAGAAAAACAGTGCTGCCTCATATTAAGCGTTGACACTTTTATAATGTAGACCTCTTAAAGAAAATTTCCTACAATGCTGCTTCTAAATGAAGTGACCCAAACTCTCAGTAGCATTTTGAGGGAGACAATGCACTATAAAAACTTATGTCAGAGGAGGTGATTAATGTGCTAAACCGAATTACGGGTTAGATGTGGAGGACAGGAGAAAACTGAAGAAGGAAGAATTTTGGACAGCAGTTTAGCCCAGGCCATTATTTGGAGCAGAACGATGTGTGGGCAAGTACCTCACTTCAGCCAAGGACTTATTGTATAATACTGAGCAAGTCCCTTGACGTCACCTAAGACACCTAAATATCCTAGGCTTCCTATATGGTAAATGAAGAGTGTATGACACTGCCAAAAGGCAGTACAACTTGGTTATCTCAGTAGATGCCCTATGGAGCTGTGGATGTTGGATTTCTAACACTACAACTGGATGGGCTGATCTCTGGAGGCGCTGACCTCCATCAGTTTGCTGTCTATCAATACAGGTATTTTACTTCTGTATTTTTATTCTCTGTCCTGTTTCTTTAACTCACCAGATCTCTCGTGTTAGGACTATTACCTTGTGCCTCTTCCACTGCTAAAGCAATAGGATGGTGAAATGCACTGAAGTTGCAGACACTACATTAATGTAAATAACTGTATACTATAAATAAACACCTAAATACCAGCTATAAGACAAAAATTCCAGCTTTTTGCTAGTCACAGCCATATTTTTACCACTATCTGTTGAGTATTGTATTAACTGGAAATGTAATAATCCTGTTCAGTGCAACCTTGTCAATTAAACTGAAATAAAGAGGCAAAGACTCTTACAACTCTGAGCAGCTTTTTCTATCAATTAGTTAACTCCCAGCAGTGGGCAAATCATATCTGCTAAGGAGATATTAATAGTAGCGATCAAAGAGAGAGATCACAAATGTCAAAATTTCCAGCTGAAGACATAATTACCCTAAAAAGCTTTTTATATAACTTTTTTGCTGCATCTGCTGGAATTTATGAATCTCAAAAGAGAAACGAATCATCTCAAGAAAAAAGTGAAAATGCATAGGTCTTCTTATATTTCATGTAAACAGATTTTCTAGGGTTGGCTTAAATATAGATTTTTTTTTTAGTTAAGTAATTTCTAAAATTGGTGAAGCTAAAGTAAAAGGCCACATTTGCAGTTTTCAGGGGACAAACATACAGAATTCGAGAAAGAAGTGGTGAGCAACTATTGGCTTGCCTATGAGTTGCCATGGAAACGAGATCACTTTCAAAATGGATGGTGTTGAATATTCAATATTTATATGACATCTTTGATATTACAGGTAATAGAATCAGAAGATCAGAAGGGACCTTTACATTATCTTATCTGGACACTGAGTTTCTCCTAATATACCCCTTATTCAGTCATTAACTTCTGTTTTTCTAAAATACATCCTCCAGAAAGGCATCTTGTCTTGATCTGAAGACAGAAGGTGAACTTACTGTTACAATATCTCATCTGAATTTGAGTCTGCCTTCAGTTTAGCCAATGGCTCCTGTTTTGTTCTCCAAGATTAAATATCCTCTAGTACTTGTGAAAGTTTCCTGTAGTTCCTTATAGTTTTTATAAACAAGGAACCCTCCAGACTTCTCTTTCTTAAACCATATCCCTTGCAGCAAGGTGTTTACTTGGCCTTTCAATTATTTCTGTGGTTCTGTTCTGACATTGAAGAAAAGTAGGTTATATGTATGTATTAAGAAGCTAATCTTTTCCCCACCTTTTTTCTGTATGAAGAGTGGGAAGGGAAAGACCCTGTATTATCAGTCTAGTTGCACGTTGCACTGTTTCCCTACAGAAGAGCAGTTACTGATTGTGTAACAAATCCAGTAAGAAACGTTGATGTGGGATTTGGGGCTGCTTCAGGTTGTATGCTTTCAGGGGAGCTGCAATTATGATCTTCCTTTGGAGCAGCTTGGGGAGATCCCTTACTCTAACTCGCAGCTCACCGTGCAACACATCGCTCAGTGTCATCATATTCCTCTTATTTCACCCAATGTGTCTTTTAGATATGCAAGGACGGTAACTCTGACAGTCCCCTATAGTGGTGTACTGTGGGACAGCCGTGGTGCTGGTGATATCTGGATGACAGCTTGAAGTATAAGGATTTGTGGCTAACAACGAAGCCATACCAAGTGAGTAGGTTTGTGTGGTGTGACTCGAGTCCTTCTGAAAGGCTCCGTGATCTGGATTTTGCCTCTGTGTCTGCTCTTGTAGCCTCAGACTCTTAGTATTACGGCGAGTATTATTATTAGACCCAAGTGTGTAATATGTCTAAAGTTAATATAGTAACTGTGTATATTGCTAGAAGATTTAGCCACACTAAAATATTTCACAAATCCAAGGATTTCAATATTTTAAGCAAAATGACTGCAGGGTTGGAGATTTCTTTTTAGAAAACAAGAACCTTTATAAAATGTTTGAAGCTAATAACATTTTTTTTCTGCTTTACAATATGACAAAAATGTGAAGAGAAAATTATCTGCAGTCTGCCTCTCAATTTTTTAAAATTTCCATCCAAACAAAGTGCATTGTTCATAGAATTTTCAGTATTGCTTTCAGTTCTGTTGAATTTAATACCATAGCATCACTTTTCCTCATCAGATCATAGAGACCCAACTGGACTGGATTGCAGCCAACATTGCCTTGATTTTTTTTAATGTGATTTATATGCCTCAGAATCCAATCATACATTTTAACCGAACTGCAATTACTGAAATTAATCAGAACAACAAATACAAAAAAGAAAAAACCCCACCAAATAATAAGAAAATGATCAAGTTAACATAGAAAAAACTGTTCTGAATATTGTATTTACCATCTTCATTCCTTCTGTTCAATGGCAGCTTAAACGGTGTCTAAGAAAGCTCTACATTATGTGTATTATGTCCTGGTTCTGTCCTCCATGCCTATTCTCTAGATAACAAGGATAGCTGGAAAACTAGCAGAGGGATGCTTTGGAAGACTGTCCATCTAATCATCTTCCTGAGCACAGGGAGATGCTAGCAGTGTCTTTTTCGCCAGAAAAGCTGAAGCTTTTCTGCAGTGCATTCATACGCTTGCCATGTACTTACAGAAATGAAACACTATCATTGGCTTGGAAATAAAAGACCACATTAATATGTAACTATAATCACTTCTGTCTTGAAAGCTCATATTTACTTTCACATAGCTTTTCTTGCTGCTTTACAGGAGAAAGAATGCACATAGCTCCCTTTTTCAAATATCTTCCAGTGACTACAAAGGGCTATGAGAATATTATCTTACTAGCTAATTAAGATTATTTTGCATTCCAAATATTTAGCTATGCATGAGAAAGCTATACAGGGAGTTTGAAGAATCAGGTATTTTAAAGGAGATTAGGTCTTAAGAACATTGGAAATTAAAAGGTGTAAGTCTTTTTGCAACTACGCATATTTCAAGAATGTTGTGAAAAGCTAGTGTCCTCAAGAGGTAACAATAACCACATATCCTCCTGAGGTTGCACTGGCATTTGCTGCTTAACTGAAGAAGTTAAAAGCTGTAACTCTATATCACTTAATGAACAGCACTGATGGAGCTCAGAAGGGAATATGAATTCCAGCTGGATGTAATTATCATTATTATTATTAGTTTATATTCACATGCCTTCTCATGCAGGGATCTTGCTGTTTAGCTTGAAATTTTCTTCAGTCCCATTATGAAACAAATACAAAATCAATCCAAACAGTCATGCACTAATTTGGGGAAGTCTCATCAGCTGACCTCTTCCTGCCCGGTGGACTTTGCTTTTCCTGTATCCAAAACATTGAAAACAAAATTCCCTCCCACCAAAAAAGTTGTAAGTAAGATAGGGGACTCCATCCCACCACGGCAGTAAATCGAAGCAGTTTATAGCATCGGGCTCAGCTGCTGTGCCTGTGAAGTTATGCTGTTTAAATTTGCTCTCACCTTAAAGTGCAGTGGCGTTCAAATAAAGCAAGCCTCCATGAGCCCAGAAGCATTAGTGACTGCTATATCTCTGTCAATGTAAATAAATACCATTCTTTCTTCAGTAAATCCAAATTGCTTTCCTTGTTCCAGGCTCTTTGGTGCCCTTTGCGGACTCATTTTCTGCATTGCAAGTGTAAAAATCTCTAAGCCGGCAGCAGTATGAGTGCTTTGTTAATTACATACAATCAGTCTTGCTGTCAATCCACCATAAAAATGCAGACCTCTGCATGCTCCATAGTGGTATAATTTAAGGGGCTGGGAAGTTCTTGCTGTATACATAGGGTGGATACATGTATCATAGAAAGTAGCTATATAAACATATATACACAAGGTTATGTAAAACACACACACATACAAACAATTTCCATTTATCTGGAACTAATGTGACAAAAAGTGCAGCAAATCATACCCTGGAGACTTAAATTTTATTCAGTTTGTTGCTCTACTCCATAATATCTCAAATACCTCTGGATTTAGTGGCAATTCATTCTTCCATGTGCAGTGTTAGCAGGGACAGCCATCACTCAGCGTCACCTCGTTGCCTAATGAAGCTCATTGCTCGTAACTATGAACATGGACTTGTCTGGACAATCTGTGTAATGAATAGTTCCTTTATAGTTGCTCTACAATATAAAGGACTTCCTCAGGAAATCCAGGAAGGAAATGGTTTTCCTAACATTTTCAAACAAAGAATAACTAAAATGCTGATGGTTGCCCTGTCTGAAATTGAAGGAAAGGGGTGATCTCTCAAACATTTATCAGCCAAAAATCCAAAGCAAAAAGAAATTGTCTTCATACAAACAGAAGCTTTAAATGTTTAAAAATCTCTGAATTGTGTACTTAGCTTTATCCCCCCCCATAACAAACAAACAAACAAACAAACAACCTTATTTCTTTGAAGAAGGTATTCATTTTGAGAAATGGGAACAGTGTATTTCCAAAATGTTAAAATTTGTTGAAACTGATTATAGGTTACATGAAATTCCAGCTTTTAAAACTGATTAATTGGCAGGGGGAAGAGATTTTTGCTTGTTTGTTTGTTTGTTTGTTTGTTTGTTTGTTTTCCCACAGGCTGGATCTGCTCTGGCACACTTAGCACCAGTGTGCAACTGGGAATCCCTCACCCCAAATCCTTGCTCCTGCATCTTCGATGTGGGTAACTCCATTTTGCTTCTGTTTTTTTAGCACGTATAGAGATGGAAGAAGTCATGTTGTCAGTACCAACACTTGCAGCACAGAAGGGACATGAGACAAACGTGAGCTGGACAGGAGATGGGCAGGGAAGGGGTCTCTGTGTCTGGTGCCATGCAAAGGGCAGGAGCAGGGATGAAGCTCATGGGGTTGCAGGGAGAAAGTGCCTGGCTCTGCACACATCCTCATCTCAGAGGAAAGAAAAATAAATGTCTTCTGTCCAAAGTCTGCTTGCACACAGGGCAGATACCTCCCTCCTTGAGGGTGGAGTATTCAGTGGAACAGAGCATGCTCCAGCCGGCGTGCTGTCTTCCCCATAAATACTTCCTACACGTAAGCTGTTCTCTGCTGACTGTCATAGCAAATAATTATAACAATTTATAATGTGTTTCTTTAGCCCTTGAGCTGTGACTACTTATTTTCTCATATGTCTACTGCATAACTTAGTGTTTATCAAAAAATGCCTTCTCCTGGCTGTGTGCCGTGCAGTGCCATCCTCACAGGTGAGACTCAGTCATCACCATTTTATTGCTCACATCCCAGAGCTGAATGAAGAGGAATCTTCTAATTCCCAGAGAGATGAATTTCCATCATGATGCTGATCTCCTAATGCTACACTTCATCTAGCAGCCAGCACTTAGCAGCACACCCAAGGGACAAGGAAGGGAGAGGTGGGGAAGCAGATTTCAACCTCACTATAGGGCTGTTTATCACAATTATCAGCATCACAGTCCTGTGTGACAGCAATCCTGTCCCTCCTCTAAACTGACAATAATTTTATGAGTGCATGGGTGGAAGGAAGAGAAGGTAATTTAGAATATCACTTTTAGTGCCAGTTCTCTTTTACTAATAGAGTGAACTCTAGGAAGAGCTCCATGAGCATGGTGAGTTAAGGTGTAAGTGCTGCATTTCCCATGATAAAAGTGCTGTGTGGTAGCAGTCTTAAAAGGACAGTGACCTGTGAGAAGACCCCTCATGCTGGAAGAGCTGCATAAAGTAAATGCATCTTTGAAAAAGCTCCAAGGAAAGCTGAAGACACAAAACCTTTGAGCAGCGGGGAGGATGAAGCAGATCTCATCAAGCATAGTTAGGAATGAGTGCTTTGTGACTGAGCTGCCCAGCTGCTGGAAAAAAGAAGCAGGAAAAGAGGCTTGGGCAGGAATAGGTGCAAGCAGCAATGGGATGTGCAAGGGTAAGAAGAATAAACCGTCATTACTAAAGCAACAGGGCTTTTGTTTTCTTCCTTGGTGTCTTCTCTTGTTTTCAGTGATTGTAATCAAGAACTAAGGTTGAATATAGTTTGTCTGAATTTTAAAGTGGATGAGTTTCACTCTGAAGCTGGCATATCCAAAGCACATTATAATCTGAAAAGAACAAATCCAAACAAATAAGGCAAACGGACTTTGGGGGCATTTAAAGTCCAGAGCAAGCTACAAAGACTGAAAAATGCCCTTTCTATGTTGCAAGTGACACTTTTGGGCTAGTATTGTAAATTACTAAGTAAATAGGAAGAACTTCAAGTTATTTTTCCTTAAGTTATTTTTCCTTTTTTTTTTTTTTTTTTTTTTTTTTTTTTTTTTTGTAAGGGACAGGCAGAATGGAATCAGCTTGTGGCTTAGAGAATAAACTGATAGAAGGAAAATATTAAAATACTTGAATTAGACGTAATTAAAAAAATCTAATGGTGCAAGATCTTAGGTAATGGAGATATGTTATTTCATAGAGCAGTTTATTGTTTTATATTGTCATAAAAATATTGTCATGTCCTTTCTATGTCCATACATTCCTCTCATCATTTTGAACTCACTCAAATATTTGAACACACCTCAGGTGGTTTCTCTGTTATAGTATATTTGCCTTCTGTGCCTATGCCTTTCCCTGAATGGCTCCTTACTGAAGCTTTGGACCAAGCTCCACATGCCGTAAAAAGCCTGATTTCTTCCTAACACCCACTCATTACTCATCAGAAGAGGTGCTGAATTGTTGAGATGACAGCTATATCTGACCACGACCAAACAGCCTATCTGTGCAGTCAGAAAGGTAATGTACCATGCTCTGAGATTCGATTACCAAGCTGAAAGGGTAAGAGCTGATGCCCTTCAAACTTTGTAAAATGAAAACAAAACCAACCAAACAAAAACAAACAAACAAAACACCAACCTCCCCTTCTACCTTAACTTTCCAGTAAGATGAGAACTGAGCAAGGAAGCATAAAACTCCCCCTGCAAACAAAGCATGTAAAATCAAGTTATCTTTATCTGGAGACTGCAGAGCTGGCTGCTGGCGGTATTTAAACAGGATTGTTTCACAGCTGGGTGCCAGACACTGAGAGGAGCACTGTTATTTCCTCCTCCTTCCACCATCCACAGGTTTTCCTTCAGCTACCCCAGTTGCTATTGTGCACTTTCAGATCAGCTCATTTATTTATCATGGACTTAAATGACATATCTAAGCAGAGTGATCAAATCCCGTCATTACTCCCACTTTCAATTGCCCAGTTTACATTTCAGAGCTGATTTATGAGATTTGCCTGCCTTGCTGCCTGAGTGCCCCAAGCAATGTATTCCATAATGCCCTTCTTGTAAAGAAATTATGGCAGAGTTGCCGGCAGGTTAGTTCTTCTATCATGGCTTTCTGTGCCCTGGTACTTTTCAGTCATTCATCGTCTCAAATAGCTTAAGGGCAAACTGTGATACAGGATTTTGATGATAATGTCCAGACTTAGTGCAGTTAAACTGGAGAGGGAAAAAAGGAAGACTGGAGGTCTCCTGGGCTATTAAATGAATTTCTGCTCTTTAATACTGGTATGGAGACCACCAAGTCCAAAGAGCTGCTCTGGGAGAGCAGGCTTGGGATTTAAGCAGTGTGAAGAGCTGAACTTGATGTCCTGTCTCAAACTAGGAGGAAAGGGAGTTGAAATGCTGCAGACCTTAAAGCACCTTGTAAATGTGCTGTTCAATGCTCTCAGTGTTTTGGAGAAACTAAACCAGTAATAATTTTGTATCAGTTTGTTCATCCTAGTATTATTATTATTATTTTTAAATAAAAGTTGGGGTCTAGGGCTGGATTTTATGTTTGTTCTTTTACTTTTAATTAATTCTGTGTTAACTCTTACCTTGTGATTGCCACTTCAGCATTTAATAAGACTCAAATCTTGAAGATACTGACCTTGGTGCAATTCTGTAAAGCAAAAGTGAGTTTTACACCTGGGCAGCTGCACGCTAAGGGATGGTCCACCTGGGTAAAGCTGGGCACATACTTAATTATTTGCAGGACTTTTAAGAGCAGCCTCAGATAAGCATTTCTGAGCTGCAAATGCAGAATGTAGCATTTAGAATCAAAATTTTTACTGCTTGTTATTATGTACGTATTATTATGTAGCTCTACCTGCATCAAAAGTTTTCAAAATATCAGCTTGTGGGATTTGTAAGCCATGTGAGTCATGGAAACATATTAACTTGCTAACATGTCTGTGCATAAGACTATTGCAAAAGTAAAAAAGAAAGTAAGGGTGAGGAGGCCGGCAGTGCAGTGACACCACCAACACCAGCTCCTGGAAAAGGGGAGCCCAGTGCAGCTACCTCATCTCTGCGTTGACAGAGAGCACCTGGCCTGCTTTAATGTGAGCTTCCTTTCTCCCTGATGTCCAGATAGGTTGGGAAGCCAACACAGCATATATGGAGTTTCCAATAGATGTAGGCAAACAGAGGAACAGACACGTTTGTATGGGGGTTTTAAAACACCATTGCCACTTGCTTTGTGTGAGAAATAGGTCTGCACAAAGAAAACTGTGCACATCTTTTTCTATCACTGCTCTCATATGGGTTAGGAGCATCCATTAGGTTGGGTCTATGAGCCTTTTCAAGGTGGCTCCTGGTTCACTCTCACAAACCATCTTTCCTGACTTCTGCTGGTGTTTTTTGTTTTGTTTTGTTTTGTTTTAAGCCCTTCTTAGGTATCTTTTCTCTTCTTTTACAAGGTTTTCTTCCTGCCTTTTAAAGGTTCACGTCTGTGGTGCCTTTTAAAATTCCCTAGTACCTTTGTAACTTCTCTCTTTTACGCCTTTGCCTCTTCATTTTGTCTGGGAGATTTCAACTCACTCATCACTCCATCCTCTCCTTCAGACAGATAAGAAAAATGCTAGTTCTCTAGGTGTCTGTCAAGCTCTTCAGCATACTAATAGCTGTTTGTCAAAGAACGGTTATTAAAATGCAGAGTAACAGCAGAAAAATAGCTGTAATGACCAAAGATAAAAGTGGCCCCTCTGCCTTCCCTGCTGCCCCATGATCAGATGGTTACTGGCCTGCATTTTGGATACAGAGGATGGTGGCTTACTCAAAATCTGCTTTAGTGCAAGGCTGGCTGCATGAGCTTCTTAAATTATATATGAAAGTGATATCAGCTTAAAGATTGACATCCTCTCCTATCACCTCTCCTTGGGTATATTTAATTTTCTAACCTCCTCTTAAGCCTTCTTAATAGCATTAAGTTGAACCAGCTTTACTTGTTCTGTAATTTTTAAAATTTTCTCTGAAGTAGCTGAAGCAGATTCATGTTTTCCTGGGAAAGTTACCTGTTATGGTGTTAACCTCCAGGTTAATAACAGCAAAAGTAGCCAGGAGAACTCAACAGCTGGGTGGGAGTGTGCTGTCCAACATCTCCAGTTGGGAGGTTGTGTACACACAGGCTATTCAATGATATGTAGTTTTCCTAATAAGTTTTCATACAAACAAGAATGTTTAAATTGTACACAGAAAGTCCATAAATAGCCAAAGCCCCACAGCACTGTCTGAGGATAGACCTTTGGTATTAAGTATGGAGTGTGCTTTTTGAAAGTAGAGAAATCCCTCCATCAAAGCAATCTAAGCTCTTAGACATTCCTAGTTTTAGCAAATGTACTCTATTGGAGTAAAATTTATAGGAGAAATGTATCGGAGTCCTAAACTCATGAAATTTTTGTGGTTCCCTCATCAAAAGCACTTGGCTTTCACAGAAAAGGTGGGTTGGATTGTGTTTTCCCTCCAAATTCACCTTCTCTCCCTCAAGCGGTCTTCTGCTACATTGGTTATTTACTACTTAGGCATCAGTGGCATGAAGAAAGGTGTTACATGTCAGTTTTGGCCCTCAGCATTATCTCAGTTATTTCAGTGGTTTTATCTAGGTTTAACTGACTTGAACTTAAAAGACAATTCAATTGATGAGAAGAAGACAAAGAATCAAAATCAGTTTCTCTTTGTAATCTATTTTCTTTCAAGTTTCCAGAGAAATAAAAAGATGTGGGAAGATTTATCATCATTTTTACCCCATAGCCCAGCCCTAGGAAAACTCAGTCTCACAGATTGCCTGTGCCCAGGTGTGGGAGGGCTTTGAGAGACCTCTAAATATTACATTAAATCTGGCAGAGGTAGAATTGGCCCTTAAGTAGTTATTTAGCTCCCAGATCATGGAAAAAGAGACACTTTATTTATTTATTTATTTTTTGTACAGGTATGATAGGGCCATCAGGACAAGGACTGTGCTGAAGGGCAGGTGGATTAATTTGAGCTTCTGAAAGCAAAATCTGTGGGAAGGCAGTTTTGATCCACTTTGTCTCCTGCCAGGTTAGTCCTGCAAGGCTAAGACGATGCAGCAGTGAGGAGTATGGGTCTTGCTCTAACCTGATCTTACCTCCTGATCTGCCCTCCTGCTGCCACCAACTTTCTTCCTACTCCTTCTCCTTCCCAAAACGCCCCAATCCAGATGCAGGGTTTGTTAGAGTTGCTAGAGTTTCTTTGCTGGAGTTGGTAGACCCAAGCTCAATCCAAGTGAGGGAACTGCTGTATTGTTCATTGACACCCCCAAATATCCCACCAGGAATCAGCTTCATGTCTGTAATACAGAATATCGAAGATACAATGCTAGCAATTGTGCCCTGTGGAATAAAGAGGGGGAAAAGTAGATGGTGCAGGGAGGAGGAAGCAAATTGGTTTTACAGTTATAGTGTAAACTTTAGAAATCTATAGTATTATGGAACCTGCTGCAATTTTAAACACCTTTGACTAGACTGCTCAAGAGTGGATAATAAAGGGATGAGAAAAAACACAGAATCAATAAGGCTGTCAAAGTTGTTTCTTCCTACTACAGTGTTTCACATTTGCTCTTTGTATCTCTCTACTTTGCGGTATTTCAGTAACGCAGGAAAATGGCCAGCGTCAAAGCTGAGCTGTGCAATTTACAGTTCACGCTTTACTAACTACTGCTTCAGAGACTTAGTACATGTCTAGACAAGGATCCATTTTAAAATAAAAATCATAATACTGTATTAAAGAGACATTACTGTGTATACTAAAGTTCATGAGGACCAGTATCCCTCTGTTCTCTGAATTTAACTTTAGTTCAGTTTCGGGGATTTTACACTGTTGGCCTTACAGAGGTAGAGGAATAATGCGGTTCATCGCGAATCGTAGAATCATAGAACATCCTGAGTTGGAAGGGACCCACCCACAAGGATCATCGAGTCCAACTCCTGGCTCCACGTAGGACCATCCAGAAACCAAGACATGCGGGAATATGTATCCTTTATATGCATGAATAGTATCCGTTAGGTTTTTATGCCATTATCTAGGCAAATTAAGAAAAAAAAAAAAAAACACCCTAAATCTAGAGGTGTCCTTTTAAAATGCTTAAAGGTTTAATTTGGAAGGTACTCAGTGAGATCTCTATTTTTGAAAATGCTGGTTAGGCCAATTTCTATAACATGGCAAATAATTAGGTAAAAGTGCTTAATACATTTTAGTGTGAAGCTACATAGAGGTGAGAAAGGAGAGGAAAAGTGAGCTAGGAGTCCTGAGTTCAAATGAATGATAGCAGAATGTTCCTGCATACACATCACATGTACATATTTTTGAGCTGATGGCAGCAGATGCTGAGCAGCTAGTACACCCTCAGCTATTTCCTTTCTGAACTTATCTTTTTCTCTTCAGCTTCTTCTGACTATTTAGAAAAGCAATCTCACACTTTTAAAACTGTACCAGAAATCCTGGAGCACACTTCCAGCTTATCTCGGTGTTGTCTATAGCAAAGGTAGACAAACCTCACAAGACAGGATAAGTGTGGGGAAAGACTTCACATTTTGCTTTAACTGGTAGACTTCACAAGATCCCGATTATACTTGTGAGGAGACTAAATGGATTTTTGGTTCTCTCCAATAATGTGTAGATCCTAAGGCAATCTCCAACTGAAGGGCCTCGGGACCTTCTGAATTGCTGCAGAGGTAGGGCACAATGGTATGTCTTTTCTCTCCTGCCTTCTGTAAGTGGCAAGGTTTTCGCTTCCCCCATTCAGCCGGATTTATATGTGACTGAAGCAGGGGAGGTCTCTTGACAAATAGTCTCAGTGGGAAAGTTCTCAGAGAAGCAGCAAACAGTCCTGTGAGCAGTGATGTGCTGGAGAGTTCAGTGACTCCTACATGGTTAGAAACAGTTAACATGGGCCAGGAGAAGAGGTAACCAAGAGAGAAGCACAGTCCTGGTTATATTTTAGTGCATCTGGGCCATACTACTGCTCAAGTGGATTCAGGGTTTGGAACAGACCTTTTTGACCTCTCCTATGAAAACAGGCAGAGAGAGTTGGGGTTG
>VXAL01007514.1:101124-121339 GCA_013399475.1 Chauna torquata | reverse complement strand
ACAGAATGTAAAACAATTTCTGTGGTCAGGATAACTTTTATTTTTTCAGCTTACTACCATTCAAGAAAAAAAATGGATCTTTATAGAGAAAATAATCTTCCTACTACGCAAATATTGGTAGATGAGTGACGTGTCTGTCAGTTACTGGAATTGCAATAAACTAGAAATCTCTGTACAACCAGATGGACTCAGTGGGGGGAAGGCCATTCCTCCTATTAAATCAAACAATTGATAGGAGCTAACAGGCGGCTTATGAGGCACAACAGGGAGAAATATGACTTCACAGCAGCAGGTGAATTCTCTAAAGCCCAGTGGGATGGAATGCTATTTCAAACAGAAGCAGGGGAATTTAAGGAATGAACTGCTCTCCCTGTACAAAAAAACTTTAAAAAAAAAAAAAAGTTGAGGGTATGGTAAGGTCCATAATGTCATTAACTGGAGTGACACTGTGGCATTTCAGAAATCTAAAGAGGGCAAAACTGTCAAGGAATAAACGAAGCATACACCATTACTAAGGGTTCCTTTTTGTCTGTTTCCTAAATACTCTTCTCCACTTTATGATTCACATCTTTTTTACAATGTCTCTTGCATCTCTCTGGTAACTATCATGAAAACAAGAAACATGGCCTAGATAGAGCCTACGGATTTAGGGTCTGTCCAGCAGAGGAACAGTACAGCTTTTAAAAAGACATTAGTATGACACAAACACATTTCCCAGTGTTTGCATTTCATAGCACACAGCCTCCAATGTACCTGCCAGCTGCTCAGGTTTTTCTCTCTCTGGGCAGGTAAATAGCCACACCACAAAGGCACAACCAACATCTCTCCTCTCAAGAGGCTCAGAGAGGACAACCACTCTCCTAGAGAGGCAGAGCACTGGTGTAGTTTTCCTATATCCTTTGCAAGTAGCAGGCAATAGACATAAGTAGCACCTGGGTGTATGTATGTCTAAAGCTCTTGAGCCAGATAGAAATTTTTCTCCTCCTAGCAGAGAATAGCCTAGGTCTACTGAGGTACTAGTGGTGAGGTCCAACAAAGACTACATTTACAGTAATACTATAATTCACAGAGAAGTTTAAAACCTGTAAAAGTTACAGTTCAAGACCATTTGCAGAAACAGAAATATGTCTTTACAGAAATTACACTGTTTGTACCTCAAACTATCTTTTATAACCACAAGGACTAGGAACATGCTTTCTAAATGAAAGACGAAAGGTTGATATCATTACATGAGTTGTACCTCGGGCTCTAAACACAAGCATGTAGATGTTACAATTTAATACAGCTTGCTAAAATCCTGAAGTTGGTATTTACTTGTAGGACTTAAGGAGAAGTTTTGTTCAAGCAGCAGCAATAGTATATAATTCAGACATTAGCACATATTAAAAATGATCACTTACTCGAGGGCCTGGTGGCCCTGGTGGTCCTGGTGGACCCCTTTTTCCTGGATCTCCCTAAAAAAAAAGGTAAAATAATTCTGTTGATTCATAGCAATAATGACAACTGGTAGTTACATATTCATTCCAATTAACAGTGAGAAATGAAGTAGCTACAGAAGGACAGGCTAGGCAGCCAACTGAAACCTAAACCCACAACCAGGCTCCCATAGCAGAATGGGAAAATTGATTTATTTATTTTTTTTTTAGTAGAATTGGATCCATGTTGTACAATGGGAGCTGAAAAAAATAAAAAAGCTTTCAACTGCTTTAGAAATCTGAAACATCTGACCACAGGATCATCTACGTACTCCTCTCTCTCATAACTGCTAGTTAAGATCTGAATAAAAAGAAACTAACAACTGGCAAAAATGCCCAAAGCAAAAATAAAAAAAATCCACATTTTCAGATCCCAAGACGAATTTGCCAAGTTAGAATCTTCTCCTGTTTGTGAAGTTTTGATGTCCAACACTTTCAGAAGTGAAGGCAACACAGAAGCTCTGCTAATTACTTTTTCTGAAAGCCTTTAATTAAAATAAATCTAGTCTTCTGACTGGGATCACCTTTTAACATAATACTGTCATTTCTATATTGTTTAATATGTTATTAAATCAAAAATGAAATATAGAAGAGGAATGTAGAAAAAATATTCACCAATTCTCACCATATCTGAGTTATAGAGTCATAGGCTAAAAACACTAAAAAGGAATATTTCTTTTCCACCCAATGTATAATTACATCATGGGACTCATTATCAGTCTGTTGTGGAGGCTCAGGGTATAAACAGATTGAAAAAGGGACTGAAGAAATTAATGGACGATAGGCTCATATATAGCTTTTGAACAAGGCAATACAGACGCAATTTCCGCTTCAGGCAGTCTCTGAACTGCCAACTGCCAGAACGTGGGACAGTATGACAAAAACATGCAATTTTACAAACAAACAGCCAGTTCCTGTATACTTTCCTAGGTATCCATTAATACCCTTGCTAGAGACAGGAAAGTGAGCTGGATGGATCATCTTCTGAAACAAATTGGAAGTTTTTATTATTCTTTTTATATTCATTTATATTTTTATATATATTGATATTTATTATATGAACGAGTACAACACACTGGGAGAGGTTTGCACTAAAAAGTAGGCTTCATTAAACAAAATTTTACAGCTATTTCAGATTTCAATTACAAAATCAACAATTGGTTTAAATTTTCATTTCAGTGGTAAATCATGGAGTCAAAATATGACAGTGTGCTGCAGCTGAATGTACAGTTTAGCATTAAGGTCAGTACATGGAGTCACACTTAATGAGACTAAGAAGAAATACTGAATCTGCATGTTCACTGCCATGCAAACAGAAAACAAAACAGCATGTGATCAGTTACTGTAATGTACATGTGAGAAGATAGGAGTAAAGCTAAAGTTCTACATGTAAAAGTTAATATTACATGATTTCTAGATTTCTGGCAGGTTTGCTTTTTGATTTTAGCTTTCTTTGAATAAGAGAAGTAGTACAGTATAGGAAATTATATGAAACATTTGATTCAACTCTAATGGCTGGCCCTAACTTTGTGCTATCCCTTGTTCTTTGTTTCTGATGAGCTTCACCAAACACAACCTTTCCTCTACCAATGATCACTGCAGAGGCAAAAAAAAAAAAAAAAAGAGTGTTCAAGTGCTGTTATAACCCAAGTCATGTTTAGATGGCACAGTAATTACTCATTCTTTTCTGTAAGTACCTTCTAGCAATTGAATAAACCTACAATTTGTAGCAAACACAGCAGTACTTACAGGTGGGCCAGCACGGCCTACTTCACCAGGAAGTCCTGCTGCACCAGCTGGACCCTGTAACAATCAAGTTTAATGGTAATTTTAGATCATACAATACCTGTATAACAAGCATCCGTGGAGAGAGAACATAGCATTCTCTCAAACAACAAATTATGCCTTCAGACACCAGTATTCTTGTTCAACATATCATAGACCTAAGCAACCTCATTAATAGCTGAAGAAAGCATACATAATAGACATACAACATCAGGATAAAAACAGTCTCTTTTTTCATTGAATAACTTTTAATTAAGCTATATAACAGATTTATCTAACAGATTTAAACAGATTTATTAAACAGTATATTTATGAATTGTAAAGATGAGACTTACAGGTGGTCCGAGAAGCCCTTTGCCCTGTGAAATATGAAAAAAGTCAGAAACGTGGAAAGGGTTTCACACCTAGTTGAGCTGTTTGCCAAGAACAAAATATTTGGGATAAAAAGACACAAAACCCCTGATGTTTGATTCTGCAGAATCATTTTGAAAACTTGTTTAACTGATGTTAGACATAAATTTTATTATTAGGTGATCAATATCAGAAGATTAAAATTAAATTTTTGATTAAGCTGCCTTGCAGTAGCATTTCTTTGCACATATTTATAAACATACACTTCAACAAAGGAATGAAGAGATTAAAGCCTTTGGGCTTAGCTACTTATCTAGCACCAAGATAAAAACATCTATGATATAATTATATCCTCCTAACAGCGCATTTAAATTGATAATAAAAAAGAAAAAAAAAAGCCTTTTTTCTTTTTGGCCCGTGCTTCCCTAAGGTCTAGATCCATTAAACTGGTGCTTTTTGGTAATCAGAAAGAACAGAGGAAACAGAGCTGAAACAGAACAGAGCTGTTCCTGTTTACATTTTCCATCAGTATTGCTCTGAATCATTTTAATGAGAAGTATCCAAGATACAAATGTGTTTCTGCCTATTTGGACAATGAACTCCCTCTATGAAAAAAGATCCCTCAGTCTTGCATTACTAAAGCAAGTAGATAATTTTAAGGAGAACAGTGTCAATTATGTGTATGAAACAGCGGCATATAAAATCATAAACGTGCTTAAATCTTCATGAGATTTGATATAACAAAGCACCTGGAGCTTAAAAGTCCACAGAATATCATTCCAGGATTGTATGTGCAAGGTTCTCTTTAGAAATGTTGGTGTCACACAGGTAAAGTTTCAAGTATTTAAGAGAGTCATTCCTTTTTATCCATTTAACATACAGCAGAAAGTAAACCTTTTCATCTTCACTAATGTACATAATTCCTTTGCTATTACTTAATACTCACTGCAATTTATTATATTACACATGGCTCCATTTAACTATAAAAATCTATCCTTTAATGCTTTACATACCTGATATTACTATATCACCTGCCTCTGAAAGAAGGTAAACAAGTACTTGCGGGTTCCTATTTGAGTATCACCTTGATAATTTGAGTATCACCTTGATAGTGTAACAGGGAAAGTCGGTGATATCAAAGGCAGCAGCTACAGCTGCTGGCTGTCTCCCAGACTACACACGCACCCAGGAGAAGCCACTTGCCCCCACTCTGCCTGTTCCACTGCATCTCCTTACCCACCTAATTAGGACTCCCAGAAGCAGGCACCCAGTGCTGTCCCCCAGCAACCTGTGTCTCCCCCTTGCCCTGCTACTCCACGCTTCTGGCCATGAGCTCCCTGCAAGCAGACCAAGCCTGGAAGCTGCGAGCTCCATGGCAATCAGCCAGCAAGGACCTACACACTGCAATCAATGACCTCTGCCAGCTGCCTACATTCGTGCCTCTGCCTGTGCCCTAAAGGGGAAGCCTCTCCGCACAGCCTGGGACTGCAGCCTTAGGTCCCCAGACACCTGCCACCTGCTTTGGTGGTACTTATCTGGCCCATGGAGCACATGGAGTGCACGGCATTGGTAGTAAGCCACAGTCTGTAACTGCCTGTTTAGAGGCACTCACCCTGCAGATCTGGTAAATATGTCCACACCACCAGTGCGGGCCTGCTGCCATCCACCACAGAGCGTACCCAGTGTAGGAAGCTGTGTTTTAACAGACCTTAAAATATTTTCAATTTCTCTATTACTAAATTCTCACAGTCCTACCAGTATGTCAGATCTGTAAAACAAGAGCAATATATCAACTAATAGAAAAGTTAGAGGGAACTTAACAGAGAGAAAATGAACCAAAGAGTGTAACACATGCACTGAATGTAGCAGCCCCCAGGTCTGTTTACCAGGGCCAGATCTGAGGTATTACTATATTTGGTAAATTATATGAATTGATCAGAAGTATTCCAGTAATTTTATAAATCTGTCATTTGAGATACTATCAGCAAAAGAGATGAGAAAAGGAGAATAAATTAAAACTAAATCATGAAGCAGGAAAAAAACAGAGGAAAGAGAGAGTAAAAGACAACTGAGATTGCCAGATACATTCTGGGGAAGAAAACGTGACAGAAGCAGAAAGGCAAACACTGTATATAGAACTTAGGATACTTAACGTTTTTTGTTTCAGTTACCCTGAAGTCCTAACTTGGACAATAAATTCCACTGGATGAGCTTGAAAAACAGTGATAATAATTTACAACTAATGAATGTTGCAGCCAAGGCTTCTGACTTTTTGTTTGCACCTAGCATTTTAACAACGTAAGCGGTTTATTTTTGTGAGAAATGAGGTCTTCGGATAACCATCCAGAGACTACTCTACTTGCAAAAGGCCACTGACTAAATTCAAAGCAGTGCATAATTACAGCTAAATGCTCAATTAATCATGCAGCTAATATGCAGGCTCATAAGTGTGCTCACTGTGTTTCTAGTAAATGAGGTCTCATGTATCAAGGCTAAGACCTGTGAAGGTTAAACACCCCACCACTTCAAACTTGTAGTGATAGCTTCTCAAAAAGGCTCCGAATCAGAGAATTAGAACCATCACACTCCAGCACTCCCACTCCAATCCCCCTCCTTGTTTTAGGTTTCATTAGTGCAAATTAAATTTAAATCTCACTAAAGGTGAGATGACTGGCACTGGCCCTTTTGAAAAGAAATTCACTAACTGCTTTATTCCTTCAGCAGCTTAAAGTCATTCATCAAAATGAAGGCCCATATAAATGGAATTTCCATAAGAGATTTATTTTGAATATTAATCTTTCCAAATGGATTCAGCATATACAAGCTAACAACCAAGGACCCAGAAAATCAAACATTAGGCTCCTTCCTAAAATCTGAGGTCTAGGAATTAACCTTAACCTTAATAATCACAAGTGCAATGACAGCTTCCAATACTAGTACGAGTTGACCAAGTATATCCATCTTTTCTTTACCTTTAAATAACTAACAGTTCTCATCTCAGCATTATAAACATTCCTGCAGGTTCACCTTTAAATACAATGTCCAGTTGCTTATTAAGCAGGGGCAGAACAACTCCAAAGGCAATCCCTACTGATGGTCACTGAAGCATGTCACCAGTTTCAGGTCAAAGGTTGCTAAACTTCCAACAACAGTCCAAAATCTCATCAGTTATTGCTTTTACAGCCTCAAAATATGGTCACAAAAGACCTGAATCAAGTCAGTGCTATTCTGAGTGGAATCAGCATTCACCTTGACAAGTTGATCCAGTTTGCATCTGTCCCACAGTAACATCTCTGCTTCTACATTGAGATTGACCCTTTCTATGTGTATTTTACATACCTACTTTTTCTGAAAGCTCTTAAATTATTCCATCTCACATTAGTCTATTTATGATAAGATAAAATAATGTATATAATGTATATAATGTAATGTATATTTTCCCCAAGTAATTTTTTAATCAAGTCGAACAGGTTTTTACTACAGTATTTTAACCTCTAATTCAGTAATTCAGTTTATAATTCCCCACTTTTTCTCTTATATAGTAGTTCTTCTCATGTACACTTTCTTCTGTCTAATCTGAGTAACAAATTTGATAGTTAACCTGTCTCTTCGTTCCAGCTACTTATTTTAAAATGTATTGCAAATGATGCAGAAATGGTTTCCCCAACCATCTGACAGCAAAAAATGAAAACAAGCAAACAAAAAACTAACAGAAAAAAAAAAATCAGACCTTTCACTACCCAGAAACCACCTCAGTTTTACCATTTTCTGTAACTAAATTTAGCTTATATATTGAGTCTGCAGATTGCCCAGCCATTATAAAGGTATTACCTATTTAAGTCAGGCTTCAGATTTTCAGGCAAGAAACAGCATCCATGAAAATTAAACGCAAATGTCCACATAGAATGTTTCATCTTAAGTCTGAACGTGTCTATAATGTAACCTCTTCAAGAATAACATTGCAGTTTCCTCTACAGACAAATATCAAAATGATTGTATAATAGGAATTTAATGAAGTTAATGGGGTAGGGTCCAAAATAAAGATATGGGCAAAGATACAGAATTTCATGAAAAGGAGTGCTATATCGGAATACAATGCCTCTTACATAATCCCAACAATTTCTCCAGAAGGAATCTAATTCTTAATTAAATTTTAATTATGTGCAGCCCTATTACAATTTTACACCACAAATGTTGTACTGGTACTCATTTTCCTTGAAGTTTTCCTGGTTTCCTGTATAATCAAAGTTTCTACATGCCAACTATCATTCATTTCTCTAACCCTGTAAAATTCCTGAAATTCACAATTCTTTACAGCCCCCAAAGATGGATGTTAAATCCATCTGCACATCAACCTGAACAGTATACTTTGCATATCCTTTCTCATATTTTGTCTGGTTTTCATGTGGAACAGTACAGAAAGTCATATACAGCACTTACACATCACTGAAGCTATTTAAATACATAGTGAGGAGCTGAAACAGGAATGACTGTACATAGACTAATTTATCCAAATAGAACAAGGGCTATCTTATCTCTACAGCCTTTCCACAAGGAGATGGAAACCAACAGTAACTATGCTTCCAAAACTTGTGACCACATAACAGACACATGCTTTTCTTTTCTACAGCATACAAACCAAACGTCCTCTTCGGTGATATCTGCAGATTTTGATACAACAAAAAAAGGTTCCTCAACATACTACTTTACTATCGTATGAGTTTTTTGAAACCTCAGAAATAGTTTCTGGCTTTCCTTCCCTACATTTACTGATAAGAATCCTTCATATTGATACTTAAGGTCTAAAAAGCCTCTTCATATAGTAAATGTATGACTTACTGGAAGTCCACGAGCACCTGGCAGTCCTGGCTCACCCTTGAAAAAATAAAAATGGAGTTTTTCAAGAGTAATTAGCACAAAGTTTTGTATACAACATACAGCTCTCATCTTTTGGGGGGTATCATTTAGTGGACACATTCTGCAGGTATTATGCATTTAATGCTATATTGGTTTCAGCGAAACTTGACAGAAAGGAGACTTTCTCAATATTAAAAAGATACACCCTGAGGCCTTTTTTTCCCCCCCAAAATAATTTGAACATACTAGTTACTCTGACTTCTGATGTATATGTCATTTATCTGACTGCTGATGAAGTTGGGTTGCACTGTTCCTGTTCCCACTGCGCACTATTATGAAATTCTGACAGTTCAATAAGAGGGAAAGAGCTTCACCACTACTGAAGATGCTCAGTCTTAATGTTACCAATGCAGCACCACCATTCCTTACTGCTGACCGGGAGAATGGAAGTTGTTTTGTACTACAGGAAAAGGGCCAAACGGGACTGTGTTCTACAGATTTTTTAATATTATAAGAAAGGCTACAGCATCTTATTAATTGCATAGAGACAAACAAAACACCTGCTAAAAAAACCTATCCCCTAATTTCATATATAATTTTGTTCTTACCTTCTGTCCTTTTGGTCCTGTGGCTCCATGTGATCCATCAGGGCCTGTGAATCCCTTTGAAAGTAATGTATGAAATGTTAATGTAAAGGTTACTTGTGCTTTTCTTAATCACAACAGAAAATATTCTAAACCATAGAATAATGAAGCTATTAAATGGGATGAGTAATTGCAGTAGACTTACAATTCAGATGCCTATTTACACGTACAGATGGAACTGAGATACAGTTCTAATTTACATTTAAACACTGCCCAAGTTCAAAGTACTAACTTCTGGTGACAAATACCAGTGCTTGTGATATATGCCCTTCAAAAATTATTCTTTTAAATTACCATTAAACTTAACATGTGAACTTAAATGATCTTATTTGTTCCTGATGGGAGACTGATGAATTTAGTTCATTGCTCAGGTTAAAAATGACAACTGTCCATGTTTTCCAGTTTGCATAAATTGTTCATAATTACCAACTGGAAGAAGCATCAAGGCTCTCAAAAGGGGAAGTGAGTATCTGAAATTACTCAAGGAAGACTGGTTTCATAGAAGCCTTTTTTCTGCCCTTTCTACACAGATGCACTTCACTAGGAATTGAAATGAATTGTCAGACTCTCCATAAGAAGTATATATTACTAAAAGCAATTTGTGGAGACACAAATATTAAGATTCTGTATACCTTCACTAAACATTTTGGTTGAGTTGTAACTTCAGGAGACAACAGCTTAATGAAAATCAGTCTTGACTACCCTATAATAAAATATTGCTCATGGTTTTAAATTATCTGTCCTATTTAAAAGCAGGGAGCTACAATTGCTTGGAGCCAGGGGCTAGCACTATACACTTACAAGACAAAGCTGTATGGACTAGTTGGGACCTTGGCTGATTATGGAAACAGTTCAACCTGAGAATGGAGACAAACTTGCACTGTGACAGGCATAAAATGATGCAAATTGTTCCCTGAATCACATACAGCCTTCTGTGCATCTTTCCCTCTTTTTCATCACCAACATGCTGAAACACTAATTCCTGAGGAAGAAAGCATCAGTAGCAATTCAGTATTAGTATCAGAGGTCACCTTGAGGAAAGTTTTTCCCCTACTTCTTGTACTGAAGGACCGAAATCTATTTTTCAGCTCTTCTTCCTCAGGCTGGCAGCTTCACCGAGGCAGTATCTGCCATGACCTCATTCTAAAGATCACATTAGTCTACATCATAGTCACCATTCCTCGTATCAGTCCTGAAGAAAATGACACTCCCCAACTTTCTGATAGCGGCATAAGACAATCAGGAATAACTGAATCACAAACTTTCACCTCTTGGGAAAAAGAAGCTACAGACACTGCCTTGTCTATGTAAACTAGAACATGCTTATATTAACCACTCTAAACAAAAAGTCAGCAAAGCTGCCAGTCTGGATTTGAGATTAGTCTTTGACCCATACTTGTTTATCTGGGTAAAATTAAAAAGCCATCACAATATTATAACTGCAATTTCATTTGGAGTTCTTTTGTTTTCTTTTGTTTCCAACATTTTAATCAGCTTATAAAGCCAAGAAATTTCCAGAGATCCATAAGAAAAGCCTTGCTTTTATGTTTGTCCAATACTTTCCTTTTCTGGTGCACTTCCAGCAATTCAGTGTTCACCCAAAGGGATGTTTTCTCTGATAATTTTCTTTCTAAAGCTTATATGATCATTACAGGCAATTACTGTACAATATCTTTACTCGGTCTACTAAACCTGACACAGAAATAGTTTGTGAAAGAAAAACAAGAATTTAAAAAGTCAGAACTGCCTCACCAATTAAAAGTGGAAGAAGGAATTATAAATCTAAAACCCCAATTAAAAGTTGAATGCACAGTGGGAATACAATAAGGTCCTGTTTTGTCTTCAACTGAAAATAAAAAGGATTACCATTTCAGAATACACTATTTTAGTATTAGTTTCACTCAACCACTATTATGAGGAAACACGCAAGTACAAACAAATATTAAAAGCTGAGCTGAGTTTGAAAAGTTCTGTTTTACTTGATTGTGTTAAAGAAAAGAAAATCGTGCCTAAAGTGAAAATTATAAGAGGCAATAATTTCTGAAGATCTACTTATGTGCTTTTGACATGTAAAAAAGGGTTGTGGTCCTGTATTGCTCTCACAAAAAAAATGAAGATCGCATGAAATACTGAAAATAATGGGAGTACTGGCAAGCCCGTTTCCACTCACAGATTTGAAATTTGAAGTCTAACTGAAGACTGTTTCAGGTCCATATCCACTTTCTACCTTTTCAAAAAAAACGAATTAAAACTTAACCAGCAATAGTATTACAATCTTCAATAAATATTAGGTGTTTCAATTTATACCAATTGCAATATTCCATAATATACTGATTTGTTGTACATAATCTTTATTTTTTACGTTTTAAATTATGTAAGTGTTCTACATAAGTATTCTACATCAGCTTGCCTGCTTCCTGGCATAAGATCTAAGTAATAATGTAACAATCTTGCTTCACAGCAAGAAATGCTTTCAGATACAGGTCTCAAGAGAAATATGAAGAGCTTCCCCAAACGTACGGAGGTGTTTTTATTGCCACTAATGTATTCAGGAGATACAACTAACAGACCGTCAGCATTAGATGATCTTGAATTTTTTTTTTCTCCTACGTTATTTTCCACAGAGAAAGGAAGATACATTAGCAGGTGGAGGCTCTGCAATGGCTGAAGTATAGGGTTTTTTTTCAGAATAACAGCTACATGGAAATCACAGTTTCTCCTCAGAAACTGAGTTAAAATTCATTCTTACGCTTCAATTCAGTAAAAAAAGATAACCTCTCACTTTAACATCGAGCCTACAGAGCTGATCGAAATGTTTGTTTGTTTGTTTTTCCTTCCCATTTCCTCCGTTTTAGGGAACAGCAGACAGACGAGACCCAGAACTACTGAAGCCACCCCCGCCCCCCTCGCTCCCTTCAGGCGCTGAGCACCAACNTCTCGCCTCAGCGCTCGGGGCCGCGCCGGCCGCGGCCCTGCCTCCGCAGCAGCGGCGCCGCCCGCCGCTGACCTGGCCAAGGACTGGATCGTCCTCTTGCCCTTGCAGCCCCGCTCTTCGTCCCCCAAGGGAGCGGGGCGCTGACCTGAGGCTGCTTCCAGAGGTGGCTGCTTCCCCCCCAACACATGAGAGGGAGTAAGCCACAGCCTGGAAAAGGGCTGCTGCTATGGAGACTGCCCTGTTCCTACTTGTCCTTCACTTGCCGCCGAGTTCCCTTGCTCTCATTGCTTCTCTGGGACAGGACTCCGTGGGGATGGAGGGAATCATGCGGCTTCATTCAAGCCTTCAGCACGCAGCATGGCCTCCTGCCTGCAGCACCACTGTCCGCTGACAAGGGACCTCTCCTCAGCAGGGCGGCAGCACCCAACACTGTTCCTTGGCTGCTTCTCCCCGGGGCAGGGAGGACACAGAGCTTTGTTCCTTCAAGACAGCACATTTCAGCTTGGAGAAAAGTGCCTCTCCCCCATGCGTGCTGCTGGCACTCAACTGGCAGCTGAAAGGAAGCCAGAGACCTCAAAAGAAGATCATGCTTCTACAGAAATAGACAAAACCAAGCCTTTTTCTTATATTTAAAAAACAAAAACAAAAAAAAAAAAAGGAAGAAGGAAATTCCAGAAAGTCAAGCATACTCACATCAGCTCCTGGCTCTCCAGGCAGGCCAGGGGATCCAGCTTTGCCTGCATCCCCATCCGGACCCTTCAGGATTTAAATGAAGAGTTAAGCATATTTCAGAGAGGGAAGCAAAAACAAAACTCTATACCTCTGCTCTTGAGGAAGCAAATACTGAAATAGCTGAAATCACTTACCGGTGGACCTGGGGGGCCATTAGGACCTCTCTCTCCCTAACAACAGATGAGAGGAAAGGTATTACACTTACATGGACCTTTCATGGTCCCTCATGAGAAACACTGATTTATACACTATCAGGAAAAATCCCAAACTGATTCTTTTTGTAGGAAAAGAATAATAAACCCACATGATCTCTATTATAGACTAACGGAAATAATCACAGAAAGTTCTGACTGGAATTGGGGGAAAATACATAGTAGGTGTTGTGAGGAATAATGCCACAAATCCTTCACATGCTTTAGTAAGAGTGATACTACCTTTTTATACTTTTACCACCTTAATTCCTTTTGAGATTAGAATGCTAAAATCATTACACCCCATTTAAGGCAAATAATCACAGCATATGACCATGTTTACATAAAACAAATCATCCTATAGTTTCCATATCAGACCGAATCTGAGAGGCTACCTCTCCCCGCCCCATCCTGCTACAGAATGTGATGAGACCCATCAATTCCTATGTGGATCTCCAGCCAAATTCGTACTCCGCAGGGTCAGATACTGACAGTGAGGACGATGCAGGTGCAGCTCGAGGCATCGCCTATTTCCTAGGCAGGGCACGGGAAATACTTACGTCGATGCCATCAATACCGGGAACTCCTGGTGGCCCTGGTGGACCCGGGGGGCCTGGTGGACCAGGGAGACCTCTCTGACAAGGAGTAAAAAAAAAAGAGCAATTAGATCCTGGCAAACCTGCGAGAGCCATTCTGGCGGGACCAGCACAATGAGCGGGGGCTTCTTTGGGTTAGTCTGGGGGTCACAGCAGCCAAGGTGGGTGCTCACTCCATGTGTGTCAGGGCCCACCGGCCGTTTCCCATCTTAGCTTTCGTGGTGATGGCCAGCAATGCTCCTCTCGCAGGCAGAATGGGGATGAGCTGTTAAACCCCCTCCCCAGGCCTGGCCATCCCCCAGCGCCCCACGATGCTGGCAGGGCAAGGCGCAGGCGGCTCGACTCCCTGACCCAGCCATATGCTGATAGTGGGGTGGCAGAAATACGAACAGCGAACTTTGCAAACCAAGCGCTGAAATTCACTGAGCTATTCTAATTATTCAGCCAGCCAGCATAAAGCAGACAGTCTGCCTGAGAGTTTGTGCTGATGAAGAAAGTTTAAAACAACCCTTTCCCTACTTCACTGGCAGGTTCAGCGGTTGCCTGTTTCTGCAGGATTACATTAGCATCTACAGAGGCGCTTTCTCCAAGTACCAGGCTCCCAGGGGAGAGGCAGGAGGCACTGCCTGTGTGTGGAAGCTGAGAGAAAGGCTTTTACAGGCCTCCTTCCCTATAATGGGGGTCTCTGTTCTCCTCACAGTCAGCTCCGGCCCCCACAAAGGCGTTCTGTGAGCGGGAGGCCGGCCCGGGGCCTGATGGGGCCCCACGGCTCTGCCGCTCCAGCTGCCTTTCCTCCCTACACCAGTCTTTCCAGCAATAATCCAGCCGGTGGTATTTGTAGGTGGAGGAGAAATGGGTCAAAAGCCCTCCAGCGGGTCAGTGCCAGGCCGTAACAGAATGCAGCCTTCAGCCTCCCTTCACCCAGACCCCTTCCCTTAGCGCGCAACACCATCCCTTCCCTCACACTTACCTCGATCACCGTCTGGCTTATCTGCAAGGGAGAAAAATGGGGACAAAGTCAGAGTAAACTTACTTGAGCCAAGCAGAGGCAAATAATCTGCAGAAAGAGCCCCTGCGGCAGGGGGCCCCACGCAGCCCAGGCCATGGTGGGAAGTGGCCTGCAGCCGCTCAGATGCCACAAGGCACCAAAACCCCGAGAGCCTGCCCTGGCAGCAAAAGGTGAACCCGGCTGTAGGCACCCCTCACGGCTGCTTATTAACTGCCTCGGAGAGGGGGGTCGTAGGGATTGGAGGAGAGCTGAAGGCTGGGAAGGAGAGGATTGAATGACAGCAGCTCCTTTAACCCTTTGCCCTGCTTGCTGTTGCTTTGGGCACCCTCCCTCACCTCCTGCCAAGGGTTTCCCTCCCTAAGGCTGCCAGGGAGGCGGCAAGGAGGTGGCAAAAATCTCGCTGCAAGGCACAGCTTTCAAAAGTCTCTGACCCAAGCAGCGGATAAGGAAGAAAAGAAAGGAAGGCATGGAAGAGTTAAAATGAGGCTGCTGCTCTCGGGGGCTGGGTTTCTAAAAGCACCAAATTTCAGGCAGGTATGGTGAAAACAGACATCTCTGGACATGGAGGGGGAAAAATGAGGCTCCTGTGGGCTGGACAGACTTGGTGGCAGACTGGCTCAGCAGTGCCAGGCTGGGACCGCTGCTCACCCGGGCCGGGAGCTCACCACAGCCTTCTCGCTGGGGTCGCAGGGGGTCGCAGTGAATCACCATCCACTGGATGTCAAACTGGTGGGGAAGATAAAACAACATTAATTCAGTCTGGGGGTCACACTTGACAAGGTTTGTGTAGGAAGAACACTGATCAGCTAAGGGTATGTTTTGAAAGGTAGGTATTTAACAATAACAGGTGTGGTTGTAAGGTTACAGAGGTGCTGCAGTTCAGCACAGGCCACTGGAGTGGTCTGTCTCAGCCTCTGGAGCTCACTCCAGAGCAGATCACCATCCTGCACGCCTCCGGCCCCGAAGTCTGAAGGCATTTTATAGAGGGGGCATGAACCTGCTGAGGGATTTAAAGAGAAGGTGAGATTCATCATTCATTTTTACAGATGTTCTTTATAAGCACAGGCATTTATCTCATAGTATGCTACCATGGTGGTTTATATTAGAGGACACACAGTCCCAAAAAGATTTTCTCTGACTGGATAGTTGTGTCCATGAGGAGTGATAGGTCTGAGGACAGAAACAGATGGTCCAAGTGTGAGGAGTTCAAAAAGCTGGATCGTACATACACTAGCAACACTCTGCAATTGAGTAATATACATCTGTGAAATTTCACATCTTCTTTGAATTTTTATTTGGCACTGGCAAATGACACAGGATTAAAACAACCTCTTCTCACAAACTGCCACTGAGTCTCTCTAGATGTGCGTATGTGGATAAAAAATACATATCCTCTGCTAAAAGTTATTGCATAGCTCAAATACACAGGTTCCGAGGTATATCCACTGATATATAAAGCATCAAGTGAAATTTTAAGTACCAAAACCATATTACATTGTGCATAGTTAATATTTTCGAGTTTTAAAGTCTTGGATCGTTTTCACTTTCCATCATATACAGTACCAGCTTGGCTTATGATCCACTAATAAGTGGTTTACCCAGTAGTTTCTCAACTTGATAAAATTCACAGGCTTTCCTGTGAATTCCTTTCTTTCATTATGGATGGCTGAGGAGTTGGGGGAAAAAAAAGGTTGTTTTTTTGTTCTGGTTTTTTTTTTTTTTTTTTCCCTTGTTACAACATACAGTCCTAATATGGCAAAGACTGTGACTTGTTTTTCTGAGAAACTGAAAATAGAAGTGTGAGTGTCCAGGGGCTTTCACTTCTTATTTCCTTGCTTCTCTCAAACTTATTCTGTAGAGCAAAAGTAGCTTCCCACCATCCCTCCCACAACATAATGTCTCAGTGCTTCCTGGCTGCCTCCTGCGCTCCCTGTGAGATATCTCATTGCTCTCTTCAGTCCCAGCCTGTGACTGATGCAGAAGGCAGACTGTCACTCTGAGATGCTTTCCTCTCCTGACACCTTCCTTATATTGACTTAGTTGCATTCTGACTGCTATAGCTGAAAAATGCTTCTTTGTCTGTGGTCCTTTAAGATCTCTGCAAGACACCCACATGTCCACAAGTTGCTTTTTTGTTCTTCCTTTCACCTTCACCACTTCAGTGCTGCCACTCCTGAAATCCCTGCTATCACATACCGCTGTTCGATTTACCGCAGTCATGGCAGTTCCAGAGCGCTGTGAACAGCACAAAGGAGGCAGTACCAAAGTTTCTCTTACCTGTTATGTTATCTGACACCACTATCTGTGAGTCAATTCTTTTCCTCCTTTATCCAGTTCTTATTTTAAAACCTTTCCCAATCCTTCATAATAGACAACTGAATGACATAATATACATATAAAACAACTGAATGTATACTATGATTTCATATTAATAGGCAACAATACATCATAGGCAGCATAAAAATAAGAGGGTGTCTGGAATCTGAAGATGATGATTCGTGAAAAGGCATAAAAATGGGACCAAATGACCCCTACATGATAATTTATTTCATAGCATACTACTAGATTCTGAGTCCCTGCATTATTCACCCCTGAAGCTCACTTGCAGAGACAGAGTTCCATAACTGCCTCTAAAGCAGAGCTTATAATCTATTTCTGATTTAAATAATAATCTGTTTCTGATTTAAATGGGGGTAGGCATCGTTCTAAGTGACAGTTTCTTCTTTTTCAGTTTGCCTGCTTAATATTAATTAAAATGATATCGAATAATATTCAATAATACTAAAATTGAAAAGTAATCCATTCAGTAGCTAGTAAATACTAGAATTAAGGTTGCCTGTAAACACTTCCTCTGCACGTAACCTGAAACTGTGTGATTCCACACTTCTCCCCTCAGAATGCTTGCCTCATTCAGCAGACAAAATGAGCAAGGCAAATACTCAAATTAGACAGCATTCTGCTTATGGGAGGAAAGGCTGGTTGCTTGAACTGAAGTATCTGGGTACAGGTTATGCAAAAAGGCTGACCAGTAACAACCGTAACTGAAATCAATAGTCCTGAGCTGAATTTTCAACTTATAAAGTGCTACAAAATCTGCAAACACTCTGAAAAATTTACTTTTAAGACATATTGCCAGCAGCCAATATCTGCATCACCACAGTTTTTGTTGTTGTTTTTTTTGTTTGGTTGGTTGGTTGGGTTTTTTTGTTTGTTTGTTTTATGTGTAGATAATCATTGCCTCTTTGTGTGCGTGTGTGGCAGGTGGGTTGTCTATTTATTGGGGTGTTTTTTGGCTTCTGCACTAAGGTGAGAAAGATGTGAGATGAGAAAATGCTAATTCCTGGGTCGGGCTAGACTTTGATGCATGACTCTCCAAGTGCAAACATCCCTGTCCCAAGAGAATACTACTAGCAAATGCATATGCATTTTTTAAGTTTGAACCAATTTTTTCAACTTTGAACAAAGTCAGTATTAAAATAGAAATTTTATTAATGAGATTGTAAAATGGGATTACTTGCTGCGGTAGGAACTTAACTCACCGAGCCAGGAAATCCTTTTAATGTCTTATATGTTTTCTTCCAACATTCTTGAATGGCCAAAGAGAAAACTGATAGTTTTGTTTTGTTCAAGAAGGGGTTTGAATGGTGAGCATTAAGCAAGGCCTGGTACTCTCATGAGATTAAGAAACGGACAGAAATAAGTCTGAATAAAAGAGGCAGGCATCCTGTGCAGAAAAAATACCTACCATTGTTTCCAAAACACTGTACCATAATGTGAATCTGAAAGGAGTTTAAACATTTTGAACATGCAGCCTTAATTTGACATATCTTAGTTCACAGTTGCTTGGTCAGGCAGCGCTATTTTTTTTCAAACTTTTTTTTTTTTTTGTAATTATTTTGCTTTGGGCTTTTGCTATTGCTTTAAGGTTATGTAAAACAAAATTGAGATAAAACCTCTTTGACTTTTTTAAAATTAGAAACAAAACCATTTTGTTGGCAAGGTAGTAAAAGGTGTGGCCGCCCTCATGTTCATTCAGGGGAGGTGAGAGAAAGGTAACAGTGTCCTAGCCTTGCTATCAAGGTACCTTTTCCCTTGCAAGAATTTCATAATGATCTTTTTGACTGTATTAAGCTCATTTAAAGGATGCCACCATTTTGAAGATGTCTGAAGTAGATATTCTATCAAATCAGTACAAGGTGTTATTAAAGATGAAATACAGACACAAAGATCTCAGAAATGAACCTTGGATAAATCAGAGGTAATCATAAAGCAGAGTTATTAAAATTTAACCCTTTAAGGCCCGTAGATGTTTAAGATCCATAGATCAATATTTTTGATATCCATTTTCCAAAATTCCTACAAGATTTCAGTATCATTTTAATTTCTTAGCACAGATGTAATTGGATTAGTTATGTCTGTCAGTTCAGTGTTTTGTGTTCTTAAGTTTTATGGAAATGCCCATAAATGCCCACGGTTTTGCATATCTCAGTAGCAGAGCTACGCAATTCACTGAGGGATATGAAGGTTTAGTAAGATCTAAATGAGACCTAAATATCTAGAGTAGTACTTTCAGTATAGCAGCAGAAGTCCACAGTGAAGCATTTAACAGTACTGTAGGCTTTAAGAGAAACTGTGACACTCCTCTGGGGGTAAATCAGAGCATGTTCGCAGCTGCCTTCTGGACGAGCTGGCTCTCTGTGCCCTGCTGGGTTATTGCTGCCTCAGGGATGATTCAAGGAGAGAGAGCCCTTCAGGGGAATTACAGTTTAGGTAATCGATTTTCAGGTGGAGGTCCTCTCCTATTTTTCATCCATGCTATCTGTGTTTGTTCTAAGGGAAGTCTGCTATCTATTTTTTGTACATTTGTTCTTCAGTGACCAGGAATAAGCTACATCTATTTAAGCATCTCTTTTTCTGTGAGATTTCACAGGGTGAAAAAAAACAGGACATGATTTTTTTACAATACACGGGCATAATCTGTGCAATGGTGTAAATTAATCCCTGTTCAGCAAATATTGATAAGCATTTTCCTTTTAGATGTTAGAAGTCAGGTAGCTGCACTGAACTAATCAACAGCATTGAATGTCAATTAAACAGTGGTCAAGGATCACTTCTAACAAAGTGTTTAGTGTCAATTATGAGAAAATCAGGGTAGTGCCTCTGAAATCACAGAAACTAAGGCAATTTACATCATCTCACAGCAGTTAATATTTGAGCAATGAGAAATGAATGCGATCACATTTTCATAACAAACAGGATTCAGGAGATAAGTTCTTTTTCAGTTTTGAAATGATGATATATCTTATATTACTTAGAGTTTATAGTGGATTATTTGAATTACTTTTAGATAAAAAGACGTATTTTCTTTTGTATCTAAAAAAAAGATAAAATGCAGCTGTAAACCTGTATAAAGATTTGCCCTCTACAAAACATTCCAGAAATCCTGGAATAAATCTTTGTAAAGGCTCAAAGGAAAGCCACAGTTTCTAATGGAACTCTATCTATTACTCTCAGAGGCAATCACAGTAACAACAAGCAATAAAGAATCTCTTTTAAAATGACATGTATTATAGTGCACCTCTAAGAAGTTGACCTATTCTGCAAGATAAATAGGGCACTCACAGAATACCGGGAAAGAAA
>VXAL01007514.1:23109-100745 GCA_013399475.1 Chauna torquata | reverse complement strand
AGAAAGAAAGAAAGAATAGAAAGAAAGAAAGAATAGAAAGAATAGAAAGAAAGAAAGAATAGAAAGAATAGAAAGAATAGAAAACAATTTATGTCCTTTAAAAATTATACCACTGGAAGTAATATACTTTAACAATGCTTGGAAATAAATTAGAAATCGTGCCTGGGACATATTAAATAACCAAGACTCGTGAGATATTAGAACTGAGTATAGTTAAGCAACTTGAAGGATAAGCTTAGAATGTACCCAACCATAGATTTATTTACTCCATTTAAACAGAAACTGAACACACAGGCTAAAACAAACTTGTGCAGTATAAAAACCATTTTAAAATTTCTGGTCCATCAGCTTGTGCATTTTCTTTATCATAATTCTAGAGCACATGATGGTCTCCCTAAATCTACAGTTTCATAATATCAGGCTGGGCCACCACCATTGTCAGTTTTGACTTCCCAGTATGGGCCATGCAACTCTATCTAGTGAGTCCTATGTCAATCCCACAGTTATGTCTGAATTAAAGTATATTTTTTATGTCCAGACTTGGTTTAAGAATCTAATGTGATGCTTACCTTCTTCCTTTCTGGATAATTTGTTCCAGTGCTCCATTATTCTTTTTGTCAAAAAAATGTGCAACATATTCCTCAGTTTTAAGGCCTACCTTACGCAAAAGATTTGAGTTTTTTCATAAAATACACTAAATATGATCGAATATTTCCATAAACATTTTAAAGGGGTAAACAAATATTTTGCACTATAAATGGTGAATTGTGAAAATGGCTTAATTCCATTTTGTCCTTTCATCCTTTAAGCAGGGTGTCCTATACTTAACATTCCCCCGACCTCAGGTAGCTTCACACTAGTGCCTAATGATGTAAGTGCTTAAACGTAGATGAGGCAGAAGTTAACGCTAGACACTCTTCCACCACAAGATGTCTAAAGAGCACAGCCTACTCGCTGTTCCTTGTTTGCACGCATCACTGAAAAAAGCAAGTATCTGCAAAAGAGAGGGATGCAAAACACCAAAAACATGGCTGAAGAGGAAGGGGGATAAAATTCTAATTATCCTCCACTGCTTTTCCCAACTTCTTTAATCTTATGCAAAATCATAGAATCATAGAATGGCTTGGGTTGGAAGGGACTCTTAAAGATCATCTAGTTCCAACTCCTCTGCAATGGGCACGGACACCTTCCACGAGATCAGGTTTCTCAAAGCCCTGTCCAACCCAGCTTTGAAAACTTCTAGGGGTGGGGCATCCACAACTTCTCTGGGCAACCTGTTCCGGTGCCTCACCACCCTCATCATGAGAAATCTCTTCCTTATGTCCAGTCTAAGTCTACTCTCTTTCAGTCTGAAACCATTGCCCCTTGGCCTGTCCCTACAGGCCCTGGTAAAAAGTCTTTCTCTGTCTTTCTTACAAGCCCCCTTTTATATGTTGAAAGGCCATAATAAGGTCTCCCTGGAGACTTCTCTTCTCCCAGCTGAACATCCCCGGCTCTCTCAGCCTTTTCGTAGGAGAGAAGTGCTCCAGCCCTCTCATCATCTTCATGGCCCTCCTCTGGACTCGCTCCAACAGGTCCACGTCTCAGAGCTGAGCACAGTACTCCAGGTGGGGCCTCATGAGAGCAGAGCAGAGGGGGACAATCACCTCCCTTCACCTGCTGGCCACGCTTCTTTTGATGCAGCCCAGGATATAGTTGGCCTTCTGGGCTGCAAGCGCACAGTGCGCTTTTCATCCACCAGAACCCCTAAGTTTTTCTCCGCAGGGCTGCTCTTCATCGATGTCAGCCAGAACACCAACAGAGAATGGGGAGAAATCCAAGTTCTTGCCAAGGTCACCTTAATACCACATCTCTCTCCTAGTTTGTAGGCTGCCGCTTCCAATTATTACTTCAACATGCAACAGGAACCCTCCTTGTTTTTGAGGGGATGACTATTTGTCTAACTTGAGGGCATGGTTTACTGGAACACTGCATACTGGGTGTTATAATACTATTACCTTAATGCCTACATCTCTCTGTGCATTTAATCTAAATAACTTTCCAAAGAATGTGATACTGGGGTAGAAGTCTTCATCTCAGGGTCGTGCCTAGAATATGCAACCGTTTCATCATCCCATCCATCCATTCATCCACTGATATCCCTCAGACCAGTCAGCAAAGCATGCAGCTAATCGTTACAGTATCAACTCCAGCATTACTTTTGAATGATATTATCAAAGATTAATTCTTGTTCTCAATAGAATTAGTACAACTTTTCAGCTACTGATGTTTCTTAATCCACATCCGTAGCAACATACCTAGGCAGCCACTTTCAGACATCTGTGGCAGCTTTCTGTCACCATTTTCAAGTAAATCTAATTTCTATCCAGTGCAATATAGTTACCTATACATATAGTGGTGACAAAGTATGAGATGCTACTTTTCTTGCAGTATTTGCCCTTTGAAGTTTATACAATTTTGGCAAATAACGTGAGCCATGTGCGCTTCAAGATTATATCTCATGTTACAGATTATATTCATGTTACTTCAAAGCTGATGGAAATCTGCAGTGTAGTAATATGGAAAATGGTTACGATGTATTAAGTATGTGATTCTCTTTTGCCATTCAACTCATTTTGAAGTGAGTGCCCAATACCTTACAGTTTGTATTATGAGTTCCTAAGACACTTAAAGAGGATCCTTGGAAAAGGAACAGGACAATATATGGATTTTTGCAATTGTTTTCTGCATTTTTTCAACAGTATTTTGAAATTATTTCCTTTTAATCGACAAAGTGAATTCAGAAATAGCCTTCCCAAAGTCTTAAATGTCATTTAGTGGTAGTGCTACCATGGGACAAAATTCTTACATTATTCAGCATAAAATGCAGTATGACTCATTAGCTGAAAAAACCCTGGCTGGGAAAAAACTTTCACAGATGTCTAAAAGGCTAAATGCAGATGTGACATACACGTTGTTTTCTCTCAGAAGTTACAGGTATGTCACTTTGCTTTATATTAATCACTCATTTTGGAAACTAAATCAGATAATCAAATAATAAAATCCCCGAGGTTTTTCAGATTCATTTTTCTTGGTAGAAGGGCACAAAAGCATTGAATGTTTTCTGTATGTCACCCCCAATGCTATTTTTTCCATCAGAACATCTCTCCTTGCAATATAGTAGCATGAAGAGGATATTTTTAGCACTAAATCCAATCCCAGACTATTTTTAGCATTAAATCCACTTACAGGATTTAAAATACCATTTCACTCTCTGCTCTTGCTACGCAGAACAAAGGAACACTCCATAGTGAGTTTAAGTATCTACTACAACGCACAGGGAAAGTTAATATCTGAGAAAGGGATTCGCAGAAGCCAGGATATGGAGATGGGATTTCCTGAGGTAGCCATGAGAAGGTATTGTGGAGCTGGGTGGGCTTTATGTCTCAGCTCTGCTAGCCCCTTCGCTTGGATTGGACCTAGCCTCTGATGCTACACTTACAGGGTGTAGGGTAGGAAGTAGGCTTATGAATCCTATCACGCCCATAGGATTCATAAACAAGAACCTTCGTTAAGAATTAGATGTCTACTTTGACTCAGTCTTTTTGAAAAAAACATCAAGCTAATTAAAGAGGAAATGCTGCTTTCAGAAGGATCATACCACGTAGCACGATGATTGGAACAATTTCCTGAGGTATTAGATAGAGAAGATTTAGCACTGATTTAAACACGGCTCTCTTACTTCCTATGTGAACATCAGAGCTGATCAAAAAAGGACTTCCATCAATCTCTTGCAAGGGATATTCTCTTTGTATTAACTATTTAAAATATTTATTCTGCTAGAGACAGGACTAATCATCTGTAGGCAACGGTTGGTGCACACATATGAGTGAGAGATCCCAGTTCTTGCTAAGCAAATGCTTTGTTCTCTTTGATGTGAGGTACAATCCACAGGCCCATGTCCTGAGGCTTCCTTCTAGATCAAGCTCCACATATGATGCAAGCAAGGGAACACACAGTTGATATATCCAGACAGAGCAGAATCCAATGACAGAAGAGTGGGTGTCTAAGAAATTTCACTGTTGAAACTTAGACATAACCTGGGTGATCCCTTACCTTCCTCTCTCTCTCTCTCTCTCTCTCTCTCTCTCTGTATAGGCAAAATTTGAAAATCAAAGTTAGTACTTACCTGCCAAGGAGTTTATTTTCTGCCATTTATGCTTTCAGAAAATACTTGAAGATGCACTCCATGAAAAAGATTAAGTGTAAAGATCCTGTAAAACATTTTTTGTAGTAATTTAAGATTTTGAAACTTACCGGAACTGAAATTTGAGGATTATTTCTAAGCTTTCCAAGCACAGCGAAGCCATCAACACTGATTTTCCCCTTTGGTTTTATGTTCAGGGATTCTATTTTTATACAGTCAATAAAAAGTGTGACACTGTTTGTTTCCACACTTATCATAAGCTTGTGCCATTGGGAATCAAACAAGAAAGGCAAATGCAAAAATGATGCAGTTTGGAGATTTCCATCCACTCCTTTATAGGAAAACTCAACACTTTTCATTGGACCATTAAGATTCACTCCAACTTGTTCTTTTCCTGAAGAATCCTGAATCTGCCAAATAGTCCAGTATTTCTGAAGTGTGGCTCCAGTCATCCGGAAAGTAGTAAGAAAGGAATATTCATCAGGCAATCCGTTGGAATATATTGCGCTGTGTGGGATCAAAATACAGTAAATTTGTTATGTATTTGTTCTGAAAGCCTCCACACATCATTATAGAGTAATGAGAACCAGTTCCTCAGTGGAACCATATTCAAACATTCTTTTATCCGTGCTCTTCTACCTGAAGAGTCCCAAAATGGCGCATCTTTTTTGAGTCATTAGCGTTGCTGACGGCAAAAGAAACTGGTTCAGAAATGTGGGTTCCTCCTCCTCCATCGTGAAGTATTTATGATAACCCTTTCGGAGTGTAACGGATCAAGAAACAGCAGACTAGTATTTTACATTTAGAAAGTATATCCTACAATTGTGCTGTTGCTAATATTAGAATTACAAAATCAGTCAACTTAGCGTGACTTTTAATTGACTGTGTAAACAGTGCACAACTGTTTTATTTTTGAAGCCATAAAAATGTCATTTGCAAAGGCATTTTCTTGTTCATCCTGACAATAACCACTTTGTTAATGTATTGGCTATCACTTCAGCAGCAATCATTCATCAGATCGTTCACTGACAATCATACACATAGTAAGAACCTACACTAAAAATGCATTGTGTCCTGTGGCACTGAACCATGAGACTACCAGTAGCAGGGAACAGATTTACCACATCTAAAATATTTCATTGTTTTGCTACTCCTATAACGTGAGATTTGGAAACACAGACACATAGTACTGCCTGTACCACTGTCTCAAATAGTAATGTCATTTTTTAGCTCAAATGTGTCAGTGAATCCAGTAGAATATTTTAAAAATATGCCTTTTCACTGTCTATAGATGGTAAAATTGTAATGCTGTAATTGAGTTGACATTGATACATTTTTTCCATACATCCACATTTAAGAATTTCACACACACACAAAAAAAAATGTATTTGACTAAATTTCATAAGTACGGAGACATGCAGAGCTTTTTTTGTCACCAGCATTCATTAAAATAACTTCTCAAGCAAGTAGGCATTTTGAATTTCTTCAGTGGTAAATCAATCCTATCTCAGCAGGAGTTTAGCCATCAGTGCACCTCCAGCCTTGGGCTGAGGCAAAAAACGGGAAAAATGAGCACACTCGTTCTTATTCTGTCTCCTTGATGACTACTGATTTAGTAAGAAAGTACTTCCAGCTAAAGTCTCCACAGTTTGTAGTGCAGTGTTACTGTGTCCAAAGCTGTAGTGCAATCATATTCCAGCAGGCGACGGCACAGCCTCACCGAGATTTCGGTAAGGACCGGGAGAGCTCGGCAGCAGCAGCAGCAGCTTCACCTTAGTAATAAAGTACCCGAACTGCTAGCTAGTTTCTGCTCCTTCCCCATGAGTCTGAAGTTTGGTATGTACTTCAGCTGCAGGGAAAGCTGGTGCATGAGGAATGGGAACGCTTGGCTGGAAGACTATCTCCTTACAGAAGGCATAGAGCTATACAAAGGTGGGAGAGGCGGCTCCTTGCCAGTATCTTTAAATTGTCTGTGGTTTGCTGTGACTTGTTTCGCTGTTTACTGCAGATGCAGTAGTCTGCCCTAGCTGGCTTTGTTTGATAGGATTTTATCTAAAGTGCCGTCTTAAATGCAAGTGTCAATGACATGTGGACATTTTACCGTTCCTCATATTCTGGGCACTTCCCAGTGTTTACTACTGTCCACTGTCCTTCCTTTTGTTAGGCTTCTCGCTTACACAACATATTTATATGTACTTTCCTGCTCTGCAAACGCACTCCTTATCCCTCTTCTGATGCACATTAAGCTCTTGCCAAGCTCCTGATCCAGTCAGCATGTCTGTTATGGACCCCTCTGTCCTTTATAATATCTCTTAAACAAGTATTTCAATCATCTCCTCTATCGCTAAAACCTTAGCTCATCTAAGTCATTTACCTTTTCATTTGCTGAATCCCACTGTATGTTCTTCACAACAGCTGTTTTCACTACTGTCCTACCAAAGGTGTTATTTTTGGGTCATTTTTTAACTAAACTCCATGTGACTTTCCACTTTCTATCAAGTTCAGTGACTCAAGGGGATCTGATACACCAAGCCTTACAGCTAAAAGAAGCATTACTAATCCCAGATCCTCTGAGGAGAGGTTTTCGTTCTTTTTCTGCACTGATAAGTTTTGCTGTCATGGCAATACTGGTTAAAATAACGCACACATTCTCACCCCACTTCAGCCAACATATTGGCCAAAAAAAAAAAAAGTAGTAAAACGTAACTACAGTTTTTTATTTTAAGATTGTTTATACCAGATTGGCAAAAGGATTCTGTGCACCATATTTAGTTTTAGTGTTTGTGCTTTACAAGCCATCATATAGCTCCTCCTTCTTACTCAGAAATTAAAATAGAAAAGAATTGTTAAAGTTTTCAAGTGATATACAAATAAGAGAAATTGTGTAAGAACTTGTGACACTGGTAAAAGAAAACTAAGTTATAGGAAATGTTTATAGAACAGTAAAAAGTCAGTACACAAATATGAATATTTATATTTTTTAAAAAATTTAATAACAAATCAGAAGTGCTGCTGCTGTTAGACTAAAGACTAAGTATCAGAAATGTGACTCAGCATAACTAAACACAGCATGACCCAACACCAGAAAGGTACTCTGCATGGGACTGTAATTGCATAAGATTTATATTTATAACTCAGGTAAGTTAGAAACAGATTCTCAGCTCTAGTTTCTCCCACTGGTTAGTCCTATCAATGTATTTCAGTACGCAGTTTTTCCTAAAGCCAGTGATCTTTACATAGGCAAAAGCCTACTGAAGTCAACAGCTTAAAATGCTAAATATTTGGAAACCATGGCAAATTTATCATTATAAATAAATAAACAATTGTAGAGAAGCTATTCCTCCATCTCACTGTAAAGTCAAGTTCTGGATTCTGTAGTCTTCTTGAACAACTGATAACTATATAAGCACTTAAATACTTAAATTATTTCAACATGTATGTTTCCAGTTCCACTAATTTATGGAAGGGAATCAAGTAATTTTAAACTTAGAATCAGGTAGATGAGCAAATGAAGAATTAATATACAAAAATATTTCAAGCATACAGGCCAAATTTAGTCCTGGCCTATTTCCTACCACTTAAAGTAGGCAGGGATATAAGCCAGCAGAGAATGTTTCTATTCATTTTTGTATCTTACATTTAAAAGATAGCAGTCTAGTACTGCTTTCCTTGTGTATTTAGAACTATTATTACCTGCTTTGTGTGATATGAGTACAAGATCAGGTCCACATTTTATCAGATATTTGAGCTCTTGCAAAGTTTTTTTTGTTTTGTTTGTTTGTTTTAAATACAGTTATTTTTTTCTGCAAACATTTGTAATTCAAGCAACTTCTGAAAGACTCCTTTTTTTTTTTTTTCCCATAAACACCATATTAATCTGATAGCTTGAGTGCTTACCAGCAATATTTCTTTAAGATTTCAAGGCTGAGTCCTTCCAAGCAGGCACCAATACAAATAAGGTAAGTCAACTGCCTAGGCAGTGGAAGCCCTAAATAGTATCGTTATCTCCAGGAGTCATTAAGAGCAGCAGAGTATTTAAAAATGTTAACTACTGATTTGAATACTGCAAAATAACTACTTGCTTTATTAAACATGTTTCTTTAGGAGTTAATTTATTAGGTGGGCTCCATTTCCCACTGAGATAACCTGTTCGTTGCTAAATGAAGGTTTTAGCAATGTCAGTACAATCAGCTGGAAATGGCTGCAGAAATCCCTCTGACCAACCTCACGGTAATGCAGTATCATACACCCAGAGGTGTGGGCTCTTTCACTCAAGCTGGAGACTTTTATGTCTGCACCTCCTGAAGCCTCCTGGAACCATGGTTGACCTAGCAGGCACTATCTGGCAGCCATCAAAATAAAGCAATAAAAACAGAAAACCAGCTAAGCATTTTTAAAAGCAACTGTCCAAAGTCATTAGCCAGAAGCCATTTGCTAGGACTCATTACCTTCAGCTGGTCTCTGTTCTTCAGAAACACCCAGGTCTGAGCTAGTTATTTCTCTTATGAGCTAATTAGCTTCTTAGCTGCATTTTACTTTTTCATTACAGCGTCATCACCAATATCAATGGAGGGGGACTGTGGAAGGTATCTTATATGTAAAGCAAAAGGAAAAGCACCTGAAGAACTTTGGTGGCTGTGTGTAGGAAAGCCAGACCTTCAGGTATTTGAGGAGCATTGCTTCACAGAGAAGCATTATTCCCAAAGGAAAAAACAGGAAATCAGCTAATGAAATTCTCTGGATGTTCCAAGTTTGCTGATAAAGCTTTATAAACTTCTTATTTTCACTTTATAATTTCCTATCTTTATGTTTGTCATGTCATCTGTTAAAGTGGTCCTCAGTACACAACTCCTCGCAAAACAAGCACTGTTCAAAAGGCAGTTTACATTTTTACATTGCTCTGCTTTCTGCTGAGAAGAGACTGAAGGCAAAGAGATATAATTTCTAGTTTCATAGGCTACCTTCATACTACTAAATTCAGTGTGCCCAGAACTGTTCTCTGATGCTAGGCTCACCTGGCAAGAAAAAGTTTAGATCTGCTTACTCCAAAACACAGTGACCATTTGCAGCCTGGTCTATGGTCCATGGCCTATGCTAACTGCCAAGCTGTGCCCAGGAATTGTTTAAAGGGTGCTAATTAGTCTGGACCAAAACCATGCCAAGGCCTTGCATAATATTTTAACAGTACAGATGATAAAGTGTGAATGCCTTCGAATGTCCCCTGGCATTAATTTATCCATGCGGGTGTTGACTTAGGGGCCTTGTGACATGACATCTGCAGTGGGATTCCCATTTGTGAAGTCAAAGGACTAAGACTTCATCCAGTGCATAAAGGTGGCTAGCCCTTTTCCCCACATAAGAGCATACAATGAACATATTCCTTTGTTATAATACATATTTTTAAAGTTTGCAATTAAAAATCAATACGATTATCACCCAGATTTACAGTATTGATTTTCTACTTACTATGTGGTGGACACCTACAACAGATAGATTAAATTGAAAAATGACAAGTTCAGTGCATTAGAGAAAATGGGTATGAGTCACAGCAGTGTCACAGGTTTTTAGTATGCTAAGAATACTACGTTGATTCTTCAGCAGATTTTCCACTAGAAGAAACAAAGGCAAAGGAAATTTGTTTGGCTGATGGGAGAAGCTTAAATCAAGACTTGTGTGCAACCATTTCTATTCATTCTGGGATATACTTTTGGACCTTGGCAAGTATACTACGCAGCAAAAAGACCAAGCTGCAATTTGGTAGCTTTTTAAGGAAGCTATGCAAGCTTTTTAAAGTGTAAGCTAGTCCTACAGCAAAGACAAAATAAATATACTGAGCCATACCCATCTGACCGAGCTCCTATTCCTATGCCATGGCCACTGTAACGTTGGCTAATCTGGGTTGGTGTAACGATCAACCGCTAGCCTAAATTTTACTGCTCCTGATAAACACTGACTGGACAGTGACAGGCAGGCCCTCCGGGCTGATAGCGCAATCGTCTGGCCTGCCATTTCTACACGCAGGAAGCACACACACGCACACGCACACGCAGACCTCTCCCTCTAGAGCCTGCAACGCCTCTCGCCCGGCAGCGGGCGTAAGGCAGGGCAGTGCCCCGGGCTGCGCGGCGGCGGGCGGTGTTTTGGCACGGCAGGGGCATCCCCTGCGGCGGGAGGCTCAGCTCCGGCACGGATGGCTTCGCGTTTGAGCCGGGGGGGATTTCACGCGCGAGCTAGCATGGCAGCTAACAACACGGTGCTGGCGGAGGGAACCGGTCAGTGTCTGGCACAGGGTAAATCCATGATGCTACAGCACCGCACCAAGCCAACAAGCCCGGTGGCAGCAGTCAGCTCAGATGTCACAGCACACTAACAAAGTTGGTGTAGGCTTGATTAGAGATAATTTGTGTATATCAAGCATATCGCTGCAGCCATTTACAGCAATGCATCTAAGCTTTCTTAACAATGAAAATATTACAGCTTTGGTATCTCAGACCGTTTCTGAGCTATGAAGCACGAGTTGAGAGTATGAGGATCTTCAGTTTTCAGTTAAAGGAAGATCCTGTTTACTCTCTGCGGTTGGATTCACCTTTATGCACTAGCACCCTTGGTTTGCCACTGTGAGGGAAAGTAGTCATGGGTCCAATGTAACCAGCCAGTTAAGCTGCAAACTAGATTAACCCGATGGCTACAGTGGCAGAAGCCAGGGAAGACCGCAGCAAGCAAAACTCATCAGTTATAGCTGGAGTACAACAGAGATGCTTTGCTCTCCAATCATTCCTAGCTGAAACAGTAGTCCAATTAAGGGTACACTAGTTAATTGCTAATTAAAGGCATTCTTAATTACATAAAGTGCTGGACCAGAATCCAGGTTTGCCCAAGTTTGGCAAAGACTACTTTGCTGTACTGCCTGTATTCCTTCACCTGCACCAAGCCTGGCTTGTAAAGAACAAACACAATTAGATTCCTAAGGTCTGGCTCCTGTTGTAATTTACCTGTGACATGATAAATAATACCTATCATCCTTTATAGATTAAGTGACCATAAATCAGCCAGAAACATGCATGTACCAGTTATCCTAAAAGCAAACAAACAAGAAAAGTTTCCTATCTTGTCTCTGCAATCTTTACATGATCAGAAAGATCTCTTCATTTCAATGTTTTGAGAAAACTTTCCTTAGTCTCCTCCTATCTTTGCTTTGCCTCCCTGTCAATTACTTTGGGCCTCACTTCCTATAGGTGAATCTATTTGTGTCAGCAGAGCTCCAGGAACCCTGTGCAGTACCATCAGTAGGGTAAAGTGTAAGTCCCTGAAACTGCTATTACAAAATCAGCCTATTCTGGTAGTGTCAAGGAAGTAAATAAATAAATAAATAAATAAATAAAATTTGAATTCCTCTTTCCCTTTCCAAAAACTCTGCAAATGCAGTCATCTAGCTGCAGAGAGGATCTATCCCTTAAATAATAAATTTGCAAAATATGTATATTTTAAAGTCAAACAGCAAAAAGCATTACCTAGTTGGGATTCTGAAGTCTACATTGGGTCCCAATTTATAAGCCACTTGTAGAGCAGTGGAACCCACTACTCTCTGGATAATTCCTCGGGAAGCAGCTTTTTCTATTTGGAACTGAGAAATCAGGTCAAAACCTACAAGAAAAAATATACATGTACAAAATGTAACTTTTAATTTAATTTAATTAGAGCATTGTGCAGTGACAGAGTGGAATATAACGTGAATATAACAGTTTCTGAACAGCAGCTATTTCCTGTAAAAGTTGGATGATACTTGCCTGGTAAGTCATCTTGGCCAATCCTGATTGTTGGGCAGAGATCAGTTCTCTGACTAGCACCCAGAATGACTGGTAGTCCTGCAAAAAGGGGACATGTTAACCATGTGCCTGCAGAGAAATCACCTTAAAAGTTTAAGTGAAACAACTGTAAGAATACCATGAATTAAATAGAACTATAAATAATAACAGTAATATAGAGATGTATATAATAATAAATTTAAAGTATACTCAGTGAAGTCAGAGGTCAAAGAAAATAAATATCTATTTCTAGTAAGCTCCAAATTTCAAATGATATCTTGACTCACTCCTTGATTTTTTTTAAGCCTTTAAATGAGGGGTTTATAATTCTTTTCTAGCAGAGCTATGGAGGAATAGTTGTACCAGCATAAGAAGGCCTGCAGTGTTAGGAGTTTTTGGTCTGGAACTTTTGGTGGTTTATGCAAACTTAAAAAACAACAAAAAAAGCCTGTTGCCTAAATCAATAGTCTCCCTAATCCCAAGGAAACTTAAACAAGCTTCATGCCAACTAAAGAGGCTGTTGAGAAGAGAAATTGTTGGCACCTTTTCCATCCTCTCTGGTATTCCAGGTGTTCCCACCTTCCACTGGGCCATGTTTGATCAGAGAATTGTCATTCATGAAATATAGGGTGGGGGCAAAAAGGATTTACAGACCTTTTATATTGACCCAAGCAAGAACGTGGAAGAAATTGATTGAGGAAAACAAATTTAAAAATCTGATTTTTTCTGAATAGTATCTGCTAAAAAGCCCTGCAATGAGTATGAAGACCTACCTAATTCCCCTAATTTAAGGAAGGAGGAGTGGAAAATAAACATTTATTCAAATAATTTAAGAGTTCTGCACAAGTCCAGTATCAGGTCAATCTGGAAAATAGGAGAGTCTGGATGGGGAAGAATGAAGCATGCAAACTGGAAGGAGATACATTTTTAACCTACAGAGAGCCTCTTGTGTACTGCAAGGGCTCAACCATAAATGTGGGTTTCCTTCTGACAACATAGACTTAAAGGGAACATTCAAGCTGACATGTTACACCTTAGAAATAGCCTCATTCTATATTATTTGATGAGGCGTATGGCTGACATCCAGCCATTTACATTTTATGCCCAGCAAATAAAGTGGAACCATTTTGTTGGAACATGTAGAAGAATAATATCCAACTAGAAGCACTGAAAGATGGGAGGAGATTCATGTCATGTATCTACCACTTATATGCAGATTTTAATCCTCACCTTAAAATATATATCTAATAGTGCACTTAAAATAGCTCTCATTTTTTTTCCCTCTTTCTCATATGCATACATAGATACATACATACATACACACACAGAGATAGTTCTATCTTTCTGTAATGGCTAGCTAGAGAGGACTTTAATTTTGAATAAGCTCAGAATAATTATTTTGACAGTCAAAATTACAGAAAGATGAAATGAAGATAAAATCTATCTCCTTACTGGATTGTTGCTGGATGGTAGCCGAGATGAAAGACACCAGAAAACTACACACGTACAAGAAAGCTGTAATTTTCCTGTAAATAGAAAGAAAACTCCAGTATGAATGTATAGTTTCTGACAGATGCTGTTATTGACTTTCTCCTCAGTCATGCATATTAAGCGTATAAAATCATGAGTTAAGGATTTGCTAACAGACTTGACAATTTCTTTACATGAGAACTTTTTATCTTTGTCTTTATAATAAAACATGTCTAAAAAGCTCTTTCTATTACCATTTCTTTCATATAATGCTATCATAAAAACAAACAACAAAGAAGGCAGCTGGCAAGGACAGCTTTAACTGTTCTAATCTCTTATTTACAGATTTCTCTAAATCCCACTTGTTCTCTTACCAGTTGCTTTTCATCTTCTCTGCTGGTTTTCTTCACTTCTCTCATGTGAATATCTGGTGCATATATTCACACTCTCTGGTTCCCCGTCATTAGCCCTGTTAAAGAGAGTGTGAATGGGTGCAGGCTGCTCCTTCTGCCCCATGCGGGACTCAGCAGGGAGGGAGGTGCAGGCTGCTGGGTCGGTTTTAATCTTGCGAAGGGAAGGAGGTGGGGGCTGGACAGACGTGTGTCCTGGTGGGGTCTGAGGGCGGATCTCAGGAGCCAGCTGAGTATACAGACGCCAAGAGAGCAAAGAAAAGGCTGCTGCTTATGCCAGCATCAGGGCAGAGAGATTAAGAATACGTGAGTTAAGCGATGCCAGTCACCAAATGGCAGGGTCTGCTGTTCGGTGAGGCAGATGAAAGAATAATATGTACCAAAGGATTTTGAGAAAACCGGTGGCCCTGATGTGATGTTAAGGCTAAAAGAACACCAGTCCTATAAAGAAGATATTTTCATTTCTTGCCAATTTATTCATCTGATGGTCTCAGGAGAAGCCTAGCTGGTGATGTCCCAGTTGATTCTTCTGAATAAAACCAATTATTTAAAAGGGGTTTTATTGCTTAAACTTGAACCTTTTCAAGGAATACACATAGGCATTACTAAGCAGACTCCTGCTCCTCCGTTGTCACCGATAAAGCACTCACTTTCCATAGACAACACATGTTTGGGCACACAGAGACATTTATTCATATTTGTTTGCATGGGTATAAAAGAAAGTGAGAGAGATTAAAATCTGTATGCATGAGAAGACCAAAGGAAAGGAGTGAAAAGCCAAAAAGTCCTGGTAGTTACCACAGTCAAAGTTCACGTATGTATGGGAAAATATGCTGATTTGTGCAATCACATCACATCTGTAAGGTTTCATTTTCTCTAGATTCTTAATACTCTAAGGTAGTTTAAAATTCCAAAAAAATATACATATACATTTTTAAAGAGTGGGATATAGCAAATGCAATGATTTCTGCTGTCTGAGGACAATCTGAAGCAATAACTGAGTAATGGACTATCTCATTCATCCCAATTTGCTTTAACTCACATTCCCAGTACTGGTAATTCCGGTGTCAACGTTGTTCATGTTGTGATGTCTACTGTTAGAAAGAGATCATAGAAGTGAACAGTTTGCTATGATTAATGTCTCATTTTGATGCCTAAGCAAGAGGATCTTGGGTGATACCACTTTTTCCCCCATCAAGAGAAAGGTACACTAGTTATGAATACAGTAATTTCTGTTTATCCACTTGCTTGGGAATTCATCATCTAAACACTAACTGCTAAACCCTTGAAAGTAGATTAATTAAACAACACAGAATGTGATTCTCCAAAATCTCTCTGTTGTTTAGCTAAGGTATGGTGACTTCGATCAAATATCTCCTGAAGACAAGCCATGTACGAGTGTCATCACCTCACTAGCATTTTAGAGTGTGCTTACATACCTGACTTCACATTCCCCTCCTCATATGTCTGATTCCATATTCCTGTTCTTACATGTAGCTTGCACTGGTGAACATGCATTTGTGCAGCTGTCTGGTAAGATTGTGGTCTTACCAGGGAAATAGCAAATAAATCAGGTGGACCCAGCTTCTCCTGCAGATATAAAGGCTTGCTCTCTGTGATGAAAAAGGTTCCAGTGAGATGGCTGTAGTCAGACTTTCAGAAGGTGCAATCCAACACAAACCACAGAAACCGACATTTGGCTCAGAAGGAGGTGTTAAATGCGGCAGAGAAGAAGGTTCCTCAGTTCAGGCTCGGGCTGAGTGCAATTTGGGATGGCTAAGTTAAGCCATCTCCTGACGTTTGATTGTTTGACGAGTCTCGAAGGAGCTCTGTGTCACTGGCTTGTACCTTCAAGCAGAACTTTTAGGAGGGACTAAGCAGAACAAGGGGAAGACTGGAGGGAAGTAATTTTTTATTTATCTCATGTTGTCTGGAATGCTACTTCTGTGTCACGCGGTCAATTCTCTTTTAAATTGTGCCTTCATTCTTTCCATTTAACTTCAGCTTCTTAAGGCCACAACCACCATTCAATTTACAACAACAAAAATCTATGTTATACATTTCAGCTTTCCTCATTCTTACATACAGCGCAATGGCCACTGCTGCCTGTTCTCTTTGTATTTTAGTAGACTCTGGTATAAGCACATGCCGCTCATTTAACTCATGCGAGTTTGTTGCTGCATTGTGTTTGGCTCTGATAGTTCAAGATTAACTGTGTGTGGCTACGCCTGATAGTGTTTCTGAAAGATCTGCTCTTTATTAATCATGCTAAGAGTTAAGACAACTTAGACCTATGACTGATCTCATTGACATCAGGGGCAAAACTTGCACTGACTTAAGCGCCTTTTAATTAAACCAACAACAAATAATTAAACCAACATCCAAAAGTCTAGGGTCACAGAATTGACAGCAAAACTATAATCCTTGCCAGGTTCCAACACATCATTGGAATTCAGCAAATAATTTATTATCCAACAAATCCTTACCTTCATCATAAAAATGTACTTTTCTGTCCAAAATTTTATGAATTTTGGCATGGGAAGAAAAACAGCATTTCTTTCCAAGCTGTCAGATTTCATTTTTCATAAGGACCAAACAGCTTCTTTCTAGGAGAGGTCACTTAGAGAAACCTGGAAGTACACGGGGCCAGATTCTCCTCTCCTTGGCACAATCACCTTTCCAGCTTAACCTCACTGCAATGTCGATGAAGTCAGTTTGTGAACATCCAGGCTTTCCCAGTGTAGTCTCCAAAATTCAGCAAATCCGTGTGGAGTGTTCATGGAACACAAGCAGAGATGGTGTATACATCAGGCCAGACAAACTTCCACCATAGCTCTATGTCCCTTTGCCATAACAATTCTTTCTATGGACGAGACTTACTGTTCCTGTACCTTTGAATGAAAGTCTAGATTATGGCATCTTTCCTATTTTCATTTCTTTCTAGGTCAAAAGATTTGTACTTTGTCTCCAGGGGTGCCAGACAGCCATTATCCCCTAATGTTACAGTCAGTAATTTCAATTATCTTAAATATAGGAGAATTTATTTTCTAGAGGAATTGCAGAGAAAATCAAAAGTAAAGTAGACTTCAAGAAGAAATACGCTAATATTCCAATAAAAACAGTTGTGTTTCAGCAGAAATTAGCTGAATTAGTTCACACAACTTACATCTGTGTCAATCTACTGATCACACTGATTTTACTGATTCTCAGCAACTGAAATAAGATCAGAAATAGAATTTATATGTTTTATTAGTTAGTTTAGCATAAAATGTAGCGAAGAATTTCTGATTTGTAATAGCAAATAGTATTACTAAGGCCTGGGGTCTGAAACTCACAATCACACCTAACTGGACGTGTATATATATATATATATGCCCACATATATGTATGTATTGGAAGTATTTTCAGTCACATTTAATATATCTCTAGGATATTGTTTTATATTGTTATCTCTTCCTATTGCTGCAAATTACCTAAATATTATCCCAACACCATCACACCATTTTAGATTATGAAAAACGTGTTCTTTCATGTTTCTACAGAGCTCAGAAATTATACATTATAATTCAGATTCTTTTCCAACCAAGCTTATGTTATCTGATCACAAATTCCAGTTCTTAAAAGCAGAACTTTTTGTAATTGTTGACATGATGGAACTTAGTTCCATTGATATTTATCTCAAAATGCTACAGCAAGAATTATTTATTTTACTGTCATGAAATACCCTTTGAGAGAGACCATGTCCTTGCTAACACCAGTAACAAAATTTTCTTTGATTTAAACAGGATCAGGATTTCCCTCTCTTACACAATTATATGTGCACCACAACAGTGGTTCACAGGTGAAAATACTCATGAAATTAAAATTAGTGTAGCGTTACTTCACGCAGTGACAATTTTAAAGGTTGGGCTTTCTCCAGCGCTCCCTGCCCTGCTGCTTGTCTCCCTGGCCAGGCTTGGCACCCCTCCTCCCCTTCCACAGCCCAGCCTGGCTCCAGCTGCCCGGCCCCAAGCACAGCGCAGGTTTCCCTCAGCCCAGCTCAATGCCCCTTGTGAAAAAAAGCCCATCGGGGCATGGCAGATGTTGAGAGGTCTTGACATAGCAGGGAAAGAGAGAAATACTCATTTCCACATACCCATTTCTGCAAAAGAGCAAATTTTATGGCACAAATTCTGAATGCTGTGGCAACTGGGGAAAAAAGCTTTTTGCATACTTAGGGCATCACTGCATAGGTTCACGCGTATTCAAGTACTGTCTGAACAGCTCTGGGATGGGGAGAGCTAGGGGTTTTTTTTCACAACGAAAGCTAGGTTTCGGTGAGTTATGACATTAGGGCAGATTGTAGGACCACAGAATGCTGGCACATATAGGCCTCTATACAGAATTTACGACGTTTGGAATATACATTTTAATCTGCAAGATACGCTCTGTATCTAACAAACTGTGCCAAAATTTATCATTTATTATTTTCTCTCTTGTGAGAAACATAAAGTACATAAGTATGTCAGAATAACACAATAATAAAACATTGTGAAGTATAATTCTACTGGTTTGCAAGTATTTTATTATTTATAACAAGGTCTACATTACCATTGCACTGATTTTGCATTTCCACTTACCCCGCTTATTGACCTCAGTATAGCTACTGGGTTGCCAAAATTGTTCTGGTGAGAAGTTGATTCAGATAGAACTAACACAGCAAAAAACTTGTCAAAATTATTCCTTAAGTTTTCTCTCAGTGAGTCAACCATTATGCCATGACTGGCAGTGCACTTCTGAGCAACGTGCTGACAAAATGACAGCTACGGAGTAGAAAACAAGGGGTAGAATTAATGATCATTTTCAAAGCAGAGGGAGGTTTATTAGCCAAGTCCCATAGAGATTCGTACAAAGGCCTGCACTGTTCAACATATTTATAAATGATCTGGAAAGATTGTGAATAATGATGTGGTAACACCTGCAGATATGAGAAAGCTACCTGAGCAATAAAAATGAAAGTTGAGGGTGTAAAGCTGTGGGAAGGTCTCAGAATATCTAGCAAGCGTTTGATAAAAGAACAGATGAAATTCCCTATAAATAAGCAGGAAATAATTGGCAATGAAAAAGAGTCCTAAATTCATGGCAGCTTCTGCCATTCTAGAAAGACATGTCGCCTATACTATGAAGAGCTATGAAAACATAGCCCAATGCTTAGTAGTGGGCAAAAAATGAAAACTGAATGTTAGGAGCAATTAGGAAAACAACAGTGAACAAAGCAGAAAATTTCAAACTGCTACTGTATAAACCATGGTCAGCAGGGATGATCAAGGATTTGGACTGATTTCAACATGAATAAGAATTTCAGCCTGGAGAAGAGAAGGCTCAGGGGGGATCTTATCAATGTAGATAAATACCTGAAGGGAGAGTGCACAGAGGACAGAGCCAGGCCCTTTTCAGTGGTGCCCAGTGCCAGGACAAGAGGCAGCGGGCACAAACTGGAACACAGGAGGTTCCCTCTGAACATCTGGAATCACTTCTTTACTGTGCAGGTGACAGAGCACCGGAACAGGCTGCCCAGAAAGGTTGTGGAATTTCCCTCCTTGGAGGTCTTCAAAAGCCGCCTGGAGATGGTACTGGGCACCCTGCTCTGGATGTCCCTGCTTGAGCAGGGGGTTGGACCCGATGGCCTCCAGAGGTCGCTTGCAACCTCCATTCTGTGATTCTGCGAATCATGCCTCTCTCCCATTCTGTGATTCTGTAAATAGATGAGGGTTCTTCAACCCTGAAAAAAATGAGATCTAATAAATTCTGAGCATCGTGGAAAAAGCAAACAGAGAACAAGTGTTGCTCTCTTCCGGAACAAGGACTAAGGTTATCAACTGAAGATAGAAGCCAGAAGATTCAAAACAAGTAATAGACTGCATTTGTCCACACATCATGTAGGTGAGCAGTGGAACTCTTTTCCACAGGACTTTGTGAGTGATAAAAGGTTGTACAGGATCAAAAAGAGACATGGCAGATTAATAGAGGAAGTATCCACCAGGAACCACCTCCAACTCACAAAGGTACTGGACCACAAACCTTTTGCAGGCTGGGAAAATACATTGGAGAAGAGTTACAATGCATTTATTCTATCCTGTATGCTTATCTAGGCATCCGCTATTAACACCTATACCAAAGAAAGTATGCTGTGTCAGATGGATTTTTGGTCTGACCTGACACAGATGTTCTTACATTTTAATACTTAAAACGCTCTGTCATACTGAAAATTCAAAAAAGGAAAGTCTCTCCTTGTAATATCAGAACACATTTCAGAAGACTCAGACCTAGCAGCACTCCTGAAAACAAAAACAGCCATAGTCTAAGAAGGAAGCGATTTTCCTTGTGCTGTTTCCAAATTTCTCCAAGATGCAGGATACTGGGATGGAAGCTTTGTTCTTGTGAATGGAGAGGAATCTCAAAGATCACATCACAGACTGGACATTAGAGGAGAATCCAGAAAACATAGAAAGTGTAGAAAAATTTAGACTGCGGAGGACCTGTGAAGGTCACCTGGTCCAACCTCCTCTCAAAGCAGAATCTATTTCAAAGTCAGAACATATTGCTCAGGGCCTTGCCATCTGGGTCTGAGTATCTCCAAGGTCAGAGACTCCAGAACTGCTCAGGGCAACTGCACCAGGGCTTAGCCACTATCATGGTGGCAATTTTTTTCTGTTTGTTCAAACAGAATTTCTATTGCTGCAACTTATGAACATCTCAGTACCTACCTGCGCTAGTACTCAGTTTCTGGGCCTCATTCTACACTGTCTTGCCCTTGAGAATGAATGTGAGAAGGACTTTCACTACCAGAAACAAGTGACTTGATAGTTACTTCCTATTCAGTTTGTATAGCTGTGAGTAGCTATCTGTCCTGCAAGAATCAAGCGCTCAGATAGTTTAAGAGGAAAGTATGGCAAGGCTGAATTCAGAAAAGAAAAAATATCTTCCAGTGGTATCTGGGAAATATCTTTGATATTTCTTCTGGAAAATGACACAAACTTTTCTTAAGAAACAAAAACACAAAAACAGAGGGTGAACAGGAGACTGTCTATCATCTTGATTTTTTTTTTTTAATCGTAGGATTTAGAAAAGATCGGTAAATGTTTTACTGCAGCTCACTTAAGAAGGAATGTAACGTGCCTACAAATAAATTCATGCTGATTATCTAGTGGCATAAGCTTCTCTGTCTCTCATGTTTCCGATGCAATGCTCTGAAGTACATCTCATCAGATATGATTAGATATTTCCTGTTGTCGTTTGCAAATTAGTCACTCCTGCAAATGTCACAGAACTTGTTTTGCTGCTTTCTCATTTATTTTTGTATGTCCTATAGCTGGATTGCCCAAGAAACCCATTGTTACTACCATTTTTTTTCCACCAGTGCGTTTCTCATACAACGAACCTGAGAAGTCTAATTATCCAAAGAATCCACTTTTCTGGATCTCTTTTGGTTAAACTTTTCTATGTAGGGTTGATTTTTTAAAGAAAACTTATTGTAATATATCTCAAGATTTCTCCCCTTGCTTACCACTGAAATGGTACCTTTGATCGTTTACTAAAACTAAAAGCTTTACAGTCAATTCCCAGAATTTATGTCCTTATAAGTTATGGATTGAGAAATCGATAACATTTATAACATGTGGCCAACTATACTTCTTTTGAGGGAAGATTTTTTTTGTAAAGCCAAAATCAATTAAAAAAAAAAAATCTCCCACGAAAGACTTAGGAAGGTGATAATGGAAATTTGGCTGATATTGTGGCTGACAAATCAAGAGTTAAGTGACACAATGAAATCCAAGCAGGAATGTCTCTCATATACAGACTTCTCATCTCTATCAGTGGGAGCTATGCACAGAAATTGGGAACAAAAATAACCTAACTACAATGCTCTGAATGTCACATTTCTTCACAATATTTGTAATCTCACTCAAGTTATGCAGACTGTATTATATACTGCAGCCACTCTGGTAGCCAGCCAACTATTGCAAAGATTTACAGCATACTTTAAATTGTTCAAAGTGAATAGACACGTGTTCAAGGGCAAGGCAGCAGCATGGAGGATTAACAGCGGGAGAGGACTTCTGCCACTTCTAGGTCAGTGCTCTGAATCAAGCCTTGTATAGAGCTGAACAAAAGTTGTTACTATCTAATGTCTGCTAGTCCGTGTGAAATGAGTTAATGATCGCAGGCCAACCCTTGGCAGGTAAGCATCCCACCATGAAATCACTCTCTTCTGGAAGCCTTATAGGAGAACCAATGACTAACAGCATGAAAAACAAACTACCGTGTCTTTTCTAGCAAAGGTCTTTCCAGGCTAAGGATGAAACCAGGTGGTGGGGAAGGGTGAGGAAGCAGCTGCTTCCCTGGCAGTAGCAGTTTTGAGGGTAATCAGAGGACTTTACAGGAGTGCTAAACCACTATCTTTTAGGCCCTTGTCAAGCTTCTGAAAAATCTAGGTATTCATGAACAGCACTCTGTTCAGTACTGTACTCTTGACAGTATTTGAGACAGACAGTTAAGTTTGAATGCTACTCTTAAGAATATTTAGAGTTAAGAATTTGCAGGACCATTTTAAGCATGAGTTTTCTTGATCCAAATCTAAAACTCATGTACTTGACTGAAGAGCACAGACATTGTGTTTGTGTTGGTGTATAATGAATTTATCAGAAGTGTAGCACAGGTTCATACAATAATTTTGGTTTGCAGGGATTCTCTGGAGGTCATCTGGTCCACCCTCTTGCTCAGAGCAGGACTAACCTGCAAATCAGAACAGGTTGCTCAAGACCAAGGATGGAGATCCCTCAGCTTCTCTGGACAACCAGTTCCACCATTTGATTACTCTCTTACACAGATACTTTGTAAATATGTTTATCCACAGCATTCATGCTGAACTAGGTAGCAGTCCCAGCGCAAAGGAGTGCCAGTGTAATTGCTGGCCACAATCAGCGTATGAATACAAATGAGAACCTTTTCTAAATGTGCTGTCACTCAGGCTGTCTCCTATACCTCTAGGACATTTCTCAGAGTATTTCAGATTCTTTGATGTAAGTGGGAAGAATACTCCAGAGCACTGAACAGAATTTTCAAGCTAATGCACCACAAATTGGACACACAGTGTTCTCCAGATCTGTGAAATGTCAATACTTTTTTCAGAAACTTCCCTATTTTCAGGCTGTCTTTAAAGCCTCTTCAGTAATCCTGTTTAATGCCACCTATGGGAAACTTCTTTTAGGATGAGTTCAAGACTACATTGCAGAACTGTTTCCTGGCATAATAATGACAGAGTGTGGGATTTTTTGTTGTGAGATGGAGTTGTGACATTTTTATGCTGGAGAAGTCCTTATATATATACTGTTATGCCAGATAAATGGGCTTCATCTACATAGTGTGTTTCACTTGCTGAGCTAGCATAAGCCACTCCAATAAAAGCAGAGCTTCATTTGAAACAAACAATCTAAACTGGGAAATCTTCTTCCAGTGTTAGCTGGGCACAAATAAACTATCTGTGGCAATGTGATGCATGAACTAACTTTTCTGTCCAATAGGTGGAGTTTTATAATCACCAATGCTCAGATTCTCACGCTACACAGTCCATTCATTATAAATCAAATTAGACCTAGCCACGTATTAGTACTGTTTAATATTGATAATGCAAGATGTATGTATGCATAGATGAATGAATTATTGGCCCTTTCCATCTTTATGAAGTATGCAGGTTGTTAAGACAACTGATGTCAGCAGTGCTATTTCTATCTTTAGTTGTATTGGTGAGATATTCAAGAAATAGGATTATTTTAATTTTTGCTTTCAAGCACTCTAGCATTACCAGCAAGGCAGACACCTTGTTTAAAAAGAACTTTGCTGCAAAAATATCAGGCCACTTTGTTCTATCAAATACTAATTAGCTTTATGTTCTTGAGTTACGTTGCCTGTTATTCATCTAGTGTAAATGACCTCTCAGTCTCTTCTGCACTGTCTGCCTCTTTGACTGGGAGAATTAGTAATACACATGCCAATGATTGTACACCATCTAATTATATAAAGACATTTTGGTAACTTCCACTTCGAGACCCCATGTTTTCGATAAGCAGACATCTTATTTGTGTGTTTGCTTTTATACTTTGCGTTCCACAGAGTTTTCATTCACTTTGCCAAACAATATTCCTCTTACTGTTAATTGTGAAACTATCTAAAAACAAATGCAGCTGCAATAACCATGAGAGTGATCATGGACTGAACTGGGATGGATGGAAGAGCTGTGGACTGACTGTTCCCCAGCCTTATCATAAACTAGATCCATTCCTTTGGGGTTTACTTCCAAATTCTCATGTTTATGTCATGCTCCTTTATTGTACGTTCTCCTTCTGACCTGACAACTCTTGCATCACTCTTCATGCAGCGTAGCCAGGAGTGCACCTGCAACAGTAGGAGTCTCGGTCAGTCCCAGCAGAAGAAGAAATGGAAGCATGATTGCACATATGCTGAACACGTGTGCAACATGTTTTGTTATTACACAAAATAGGTGTGCTGGTACCACTGCCAGTAACCATCCTGATAATTGCTCATTTGAAAAGGTTGTGCCCTGATTATTCTTTCAAAGCTTAGGTGTAAATGCCTATTCTCAGGGGCCAACTCCATGTTCTGGATCCCAGAGGCAGCAAGGAAACTTCCTCAAGCCTTGAGTCAGGTATTTTGGCTCTAGGTGAGGATTTTAAACGTGTTCCTGTACTTACCATTTCCTGTTGGCTCCCCATGCAGTACATGGTATTTTGGGGTGTAGGCCTTAAGATATACCAGCCTCTCCTTCTGCCCTGAATAGGAAGTGTAGGTGACTAAGTCTAAGACCTGAATTCCATTCTAAGAGGAGAGCCCTAAAATTAAAATGTTGAGTACGCATGCATTTAAATGGTTTTTTTTTTAGTTTAGTCCATATTACTTTTTAAAACCTTTCTGGACTTTTCAGTCATTATATAATTTTGGCATTTACTCTGGAAATTGCCTGGGATAGTTATCTCCTGATGCATTTTGTACAAATACATTAAAGTGGTGTGGAAAAAAGAAAATGCACTGAGGTGGGCTTAATGGAACATATCAGTTAGGTGAGGTAGTGTGTCTAGCATTTCTCTATGCTGTTTGTTGAATTAATCCTAAAAATTTATTCAACCAGCTATTAAAAGAATTGGAAAAAAAAAAAAAGATAAAGGAAAACAAATTGACTGGCATTGTCAATTACTAACTATGTCTTTCCCTTTTGCATCCAAGGTTAAGAAATTTCAGCTTTAGCAGGTTTTCTTCCTTGTGGGTGCTCTCTTAAACCAGGTAGATTGAACTGGATAGAAGCCAAACGTAGACATATCTGTAAATTATCACATGTTCCAGAGGAGCAATAATTTAGTACTCCCTCTTACATTCAGAAGAAGAAAATATTACTTGGCTAGAAATTTGTATTTCATAGCAAAGACACCCAGAAAATACTGTAAATACTGCAGGCAAGAAAATGAATAAGAATGTACCATGCTGTACGCAGATTCAAATGCTGTAGTCTGGCATGTGGTTGCAAGTAGTAAAAAGGTGTTAGAAATAGGTCTTCTTCACTAAATTGTAACTGTATTTATTATTATTTACATACTCTACCAACACTAACTGTCAGGGTTATTTGGATACTGGGTTCATCATTACTTATTCAGTGGAATACCATGTTGATAATTAAAAGATGTCCAGTATTCTGCAATGGTGATCCACAGCATTTTTCTTGTTGGGTAAATATGGATTTAGCTGAACTGGTGGAATTAAATCATAAGGCAGCAGCTGTTAGAACTAGGGCTGGCTGTAGAACAAAAATTCCCTTTGAATGTATTTCAGGGTTGTCATATTTTTATGTTGGATCTCAGGGGGGATCCAACAGGGGAAGCACACTTCCTATAACAGTCCAAAAGCAGGGGGTGCTCAGAGGCATTGATCAACCCTTTTCTTGCCCTAGGCTTGCTTAACAGAACAGGGGGTTGCTGCCTGTCGCTCTTAGGCTTCATAGCAGTTAAACAACCTGTGACAGCTTTGTGTTCAGGATGACCACAAAACTCACCTGGTACGCTACTGAAGATGCCACAGGCTCTTGTAGGAAAGACCTAGGACATCCTTTCAGCCCCATAGCAGGTGTCACAAGGGCAGGCAGAATATATGGGGCAACCTCGCAAAGCAGTGGAGTGGCACATCTACGCTGCAGGCAAATATGTACTCAGGACTAGCGTGGGTATGAGTTTTCTCTAGTGTTTCCTGAATGTCACTTTTCTACAATTTAGAAAGATGGTGGAGGTCCAAAGGGGACACACACGACTTAGGACAGGACATGAGTCTGTGTCCACACTGTGCAGTATAGATACATCACATAAATCCCACGAGCAATGGGACACCTTGATCGTTCACCCCTGAAACCATACAGAAACATGCTACGCATTCTGTACAAATTCAGTCAAGGTTCTTCCTTACAACATTATCAGCCACCTTACAGGTCTGAAAAGATGTTCCAAAGAATAATCAACATTACATGATTCAGCTAAGATTTCCATTTCTCTGGACGTACTTCTGGAAGTGAAGCGGCACTGATATATATTGCATACTGGATCGTGACCTTGGGTTGCAGTGCTCAGTGAAGAGCACTGAGAGCCAGGTACAGACGGAGGGACTATGGTCTCCAGAGAGAGGAGCGCCCATACTTTAGGGAATCTGCCTGTCTCCATTCCAGTAGGAATGAGGAAAGTAGTATTATTCATTAAACATCCAAGATTAGTATCAATTTTACACTTATCATATAGGATAAGTGCTTTGTACTAATCACATAAAAGCAACTCCTTTTCCTGAAGGCTACAATTAAAAAAAAAAAAAAAAAGGAAGAAGGAAAAGATTGATGGTACTGAGTGTTTGATGTGTTGCAACTTAAGAGATCTGGTTTGGGGAGGACAATTACTTGACACGTTTTAGGGAGCATGGCCCTCTGAGGAGTCTGTCTGCAGCAGCAAGGGCCAGCGGCTCCCTGGGCCCAGGGCCAGGATCAGTGGGGGCTCCCCAGGGTTCTCAGGGCAGGGCCCGGCACCAGGGCGCGTCCTGCTGCCCCAGCAGGAGCAGGGCAACCAGGGGCACCGGGGCAGCCCCAGCCCTGGGCACCAGGCACCTTCCTGGGGACAGGGACAGGCCGAGGCCAGGCCAGGATGTGGGCCCGCAGCTGGGCCTGGCTCCGTGGGGCCCATGGCAGGGCAGGGCCAGGCTGTGGGGAGCTGGAGCCCGGCCCTGCTGTGGCCTCGCTGGGTCAGGGGCTGACAGCCCTGGGGCTGACGTGGGGTCCTGGGCCAGGGGCAGAGTGGGGGGTGGCAGGGCAGGGACACTGCCCTGTTAGTGTCCTCAGGGCCCTGATTGTGACATGTGAAGGAAGCTACTCTATACACAGGGAATGGCTTGTCTAGGAGGGACTTCGGCTGCAGTTATACTGCCTCATTTTACTTACTGATACATCGTGAGACTCTGCAGTCTTTTCGTTGTATAAAGTCTGGAGAACAAGGAGGAGATCTAACTTTAAGATACAGTTCAATAAGCAGCTGTAGGACATGACTCAGAAGGGATCTGGTGTTCTTGAAGCAAAACATGCAGCTTCAGCATCTAGGACAGACGATGATGAGGCATAAATTTTAGTATCAAAAAGATTAGGAGACTGAAACAGCAGAACCACAAGGATGATGAGATCAAGAGATGACAGACTTCAAAGAAACACATTCTAGAGGAAAAAAAAAAGAACACTAGATTTTCATCAGAGTGAAAATATGAGATGTGAGAGAAAGCAAAATGAAGATGATCCCTAGGAAGTGATTCATATTAGGGAATGGAGCAACAGAGAAAGAAAGAGTATTTACTCTGTGTGGGCCACCTTGACTTTAGGATGTTTGTGTGCTACCCAGATTGTAATGGAGATTTCCCCTCAGTGGAGAAGGGAAGTATATTTTACGGTCATTGTCTTAGAAGAGTATGTTGGGCAGTACATTAATGTCCATGAATTGGCTAAAACCAGTGGAGACAAAACTGAAGGTCTGAGGGATGCTGAGAAAAAGTGAAAGAATAGCTAGGGGGTAGAAGGAGACTCAAGGGAACAGCCTGTAAAGCATGGGAAGATTGAACATCATGGAGAAGAAAACTGTCCATAGTTAGAAAAGTCAACAAGACAGAATAAAGCACTTGAAACCCAGCCTGGAAGATACATATTCAGACTGTTTGCACTGTTTCTGCTGCAGTTGCTTGGTGAATAAATATCAGTTTCTGGGAAGAACAATCCAGTTTACAACAGATTTATACATTTCAAAGAGCACAGCTAGACATTTCACTGCTGATCTTTTTTATTCTGTTCCTGAGTTAGTCCCCACTACATCCACAGAAATCAATGGAAGTTTTCCTGATTTTCAAAGCGGTAGACAAGGCTGGAATCTGGCCCAGGAATATATACTTCAAAATAGCTTACTGATATTGTATATGAAAGCCCCCTAAATGAGTAAGGAACGCTCTGAGTGTGTCTGCTTTGTCTGTGTGCATCCGATCTGCTGCTTGCACAGCAGACACCAAAAGAGCTGCTAGAGGAAAGATAGGGACAGTAGACAATTGGGTTTATCACAAGCAGTGATACTAACAGGGCTTGGGCAGCACATATTCAGTGAGCCTGTTAACTGCCAAAAGCACTCCACTGTGAGAAAAGCTTATGTCTACCCAAATTTTTCTCATTGAAGATAGAGATATTTTAGAATTCATGATAGTGTTCCCATGGAAACTTTCCCTACGTCATCCACGTTTTCTTTGCTACAGGTCACATCATATTTCTTCTTCAGTCATTTGTAATATTAAGGTAGACAGTAGCTGTTTTGCGACTGCCTTGCAGCTCTATAGCTTGCATACTCCTAAGACCACCCTTTAAGATAAAGATTTAATTGGCCTACTTGTTAGGATTTGGTCTGTCATTTTCTTCCTGTATAGAATATAACAAGGAAAAGATCCTCATGGGCTTTTCTTGCTGATACCAACAGACTGTTTTAAGTAAAATACTCTAAAATAGCATCTGATATGGCTTCCATATGATAGTCTTATTCTGATATATATAATGTCCTAATAGAACTAGTGAAGGGTCATTAATTGTGGTTTTAATAGTTGGATGTATTACAGTGCAGTATACACATGACAATTTGCAATTTTAAAAACATATATTTAAGGGAAAAACAGCCAGTTGTGTTTTTCTTCATTTTGACTAGTAACATTCTAGATGTAAACATTTCCAGACAGATGCCGAAGTACTCCCATTATGGTCCTCTTTATCCCAAATATTTGTTCCAGAAATTTTTACCTGTTGGACCCAGGTTACTTTAAAAAAAAAAAAAGCAAAAAAAATAAAGCAATTCTGGATCTTGACTGAGTAAAGAAACCTGTGTGTGTGTGTGTGTGTGTGTGTGTGTGTAAAGACATCTTTCTTCTTTTAAATAGCTGCAGTTCTGAAAGTGTTTGGCTAGAAAACTGATATAGGAAATAGCCCTTACAGAGGAAAAGTATATGAATGTGCTGATGAAAATCAGTCTAGATCCGGCCAAGTTACAGCTTGCTGAAAATAACACTTGGTGCAAAAGCAATCTTTTTTTACAATGATCACTTAAAATTGAAAAAATACAGCACATCAGTACACAGCTCGTACGATCACGTATTTCCTCCAAGTACTATTTCTCATTGTAACACGTAGCTTTTTGCTGCAGAACCTCACAGTTCTTTTCAACAAATTGCATTCTTTGTTTCTGTATGCCATATGCACAATATGATGTAAGACTGAAGAAAATGCTGTACATTTATGTTTAAGGTATAGAAACAGCATGTCAGTGTGTAGTTGTGCTGTCCTAAAGAGCTACTGGAGCAGATGGAGATTTGGTCAGGATTGATGTCCCAGTTTCCTCCTGTTTCTGCAGGGGGATTTATCCTGGTTCTTTATAACTTTAGGAAGATGGAAAACTATACCTATCCTCATTGGCAATGCCCTATTGTCAAGTGTTTGCCTGTTACAATTCCTTACCACCCACAACAGTGTGAGAAAACCTACAGACAGGGAGAAAGACGTAAGGCACCGACTCCATCGGTGCTGCTTTCCCTTCAGTGAGCTGGAAAGGGGGAAGTTAAACAGTGAATTGTCTTCTTGTTCTTTCACTATATTACAACAAGAACAGAAGTCCTCCCTTTTACATGGGCTTTTACAATCATGTACCTTTGTCTTTGCCCTAAAATAAGCAGTGCCAGTATTTTCATTCTGCCTTCAGTGGAGAAAGACCTTGCTGCACCTTTATCATTTTTCTCATTCTTTTCTGCGCGTAAGGTACAGTACCTCTGAGGTAGATCGATCTGCATAGTACAGTGTATGCAGATGAAGGTGCACCACTGATTTGGCTAATGGCTGGCTTCTGTTCTTATTTGTGTCTTTTTTCTCATGCATCTTAACATGTTTTTGTTTCTCAGTACCTAGCGGCTCATGAGCATGGTACATGCTAGTTTCACAGTGAGGTGTTGGTCTCTTTTTGGGTTGAGAGGAAACAGTAGGCAAGCCTGTGTTTGCAGGCAACTTTTTAATATTCAGACACAGAAGAGGGCATCCATATCAACAATGCACCCTGAATTCTAGGTGGTTTTATTGTGATGGAGTCAGTTGTACTACTTTAGTGTTCCCTGAACGTATTTTTGAAGAAATACGGAAGTCATCACAGTGGAATAAGAAAAAAGTCTTGAGTGACCTCTACTTTGTTGGAATTCATGTTTAATCAAAATTATCAGAATAATAAGATCAGAATGACAAACATCTCTGCTCGCAGTATTTCATGTATTTCCTCCTCTGCAATGTCAGTATCTTCAATCAACTAGCTGATTTCTTGAAAGGGAGTTTTCATTAGCAGAAAGGAAGGGTGACATATCCCATCTTTTTAAAACTCTAATAAAATTAATAAATATATTAAAAATATGTAGTTCAGATAGAAAGCAGGTGATTACATGTAACCGATTCTTAGGTTTTAATTTCCTAAAGCAGTGAGTGGACAGAACATAACACCTTTTCTTAGATCTAAGTCTGCTTCTGACTGCAATAGAAGTAAGATTATGCCTTTTAAATTATATCTCCCAAACTGTTCAGAGAAACACCCAAACATGCTATATCTATTTCCTCAGAATATAATGTCTAAAGAACATGGGACTGTGTCCTATGTTAGGATGAACAAACGACAATGGAAGATAAGACAAAGGCATTTAATTACAAATGATTCTATTGCATGAATATAACTTCACATTTGCTCTGCCTTGAAGTACTCAGCTTTATTGGGAAATAAGACAAGCTCAGAGACAGATTGACGTTAGCTACAGCATTACTCCAATTTCCACAGATTTCACAGTGTTATAAGAAAGATTCATTAAAACAGAAATGTTATCTGAAGCCTGCTGGTTTAGTGCTGTGTTTGTACTCTAAATGGAGACCTGGGGGATATAAGTCTATGTCCTGTTTGAGGTCTCTTCCAAATTTATAGTTTTATAGCTATGGAGTGAGTAAGTCTAAAGCAGATGATGGCTGAAAATGGTGTCCAGGCAAGGAAAAGATATTCAGGAATAAACTGGAATGACTGTAAGAACAACTTAATGACAGCAAGAAGGCTCCTGAGCCATTTAACTTCCATTAACTCTAATTAATCAGAATGAGTTTTTCCCCATTCTCCAGTGTGTTTAAAACTTGGGTTTTCTTTTAAAATGTCTGTTAAATGCCAATCCATTTACCTTAGACCCCCAAAGTCAGCCAGCTTTCTATATTCACTCCAGATCCACTGTTGCTTTAAGCCATTGATACAATACATCGGTTTTGGATTGCAACAACCTCCACTAAATTTCACAAAAATAGTTCGCCCAGCCCCAGGCCCTTATCATCTATGCATGACCATCTGAGCTAATTTTAACTTGCAGTTTCTTGAATACTCTGCAAACCTATAGTTGCCATGGAAACCCCTGTACCTCAGCATGAACATACAAAACTTCTGTGTGGAAAACTAGACAGGGTAACAGTGCCTGTTTTCAGATTAAACACTAATGAGGGATTAAGAATTTTATATCTCCAAAATATCAGTGTTTGTGCATTTCAGAAAATGATATGGCTGAACTTCACCTGTAACAGAATACATGAAATGATGCTGGGTAAATGTCCCACATAAAAGAAGGAAAAGCATGTTTTGCTATTGTTAGCCTAGACGACACAATAAGAGCTTTCCAAAATTTTTGTAAAAATTTAACAGCCTTTGTATAAAAGTCATCTCGTCCATGCTTATCATGCTGAGGACAAGAACTCAAAAGTATAATAATGTTTTCATTTGTCCATGTAAAAAATGACCTCTCTCAGGCAAACAGGCAGCTGGAATTTTGAAATGATGTCTCAGTAATAAATGCTTCAATAAACTTTATAATACTAATCTGAAAAAAAAAGGTCAGCTGAAATAAACAATGCACACAGAACCACATTAATGCATTAGTCAGTGGCCATAAATGCATGCTATTTTTGGTGTTTTCTTTTTTTTTTTTCGCAAGGGCAGGCTAGTGATAAGCAAAAGAGACATACCACAGAAAAGGAGAGAAGGAATATAAGCCAACTGAAATGCTCTTCCAGATGGATCTTATCATGGGGTATCATTACTATTAGTACCCACTTTTAGTGCGTGTTCATTCTGTATTGATCGTGTCAGATGGTTAGGTCTTTTTTTTTAACTTCCCCTTTTTATTGGAAAATATAAAAAATATATTCTCAGATGTTGTAAGGACAAAATATTGGTCAACCAGCAGGTGTAAAGTTCACAAGGGATATCCTATATGCTTCCACTCTACTGGTTATAGCTAACATTTTTTAAAGCATTTTGCCTTTTACCACCCTTTGGACTTCGTAGTTGTAGTGGGTTAAATCTAGATTAGAACTGAGGCACACCTGACTTCTGTTCCTGGTACTGACACTTTCTGGCTGTTTTGAGACGGTTCATTAAACCCCTCTCTGTTTAGTTTTCACATTTGTATAATGGGAGGTTATATTATCTATTTCCAGTGGGTACTTTTGGTTCAAGTTAATTATATAGCATTGTAAACGGACAGAACAATGTATATACTAAGCATTATTGTCATGCATATAAATATCATGCTAGGTTGAAAAATGAAGAAGAATGATATCAAATGAAGAAGCCGCACATAACTTATAGTTTGCATGGTTCTGATCCCAGCTTACACAACTTTGTAAGTGAATGTATGAATTTTAATCAGAATGATTACCATTTTTAATATAAAATTAAGAAATAAGTATCTTTGCTGCAGAATTCTCTAGGATCCATTAAGAAATAACACAGGAGATAATTCTCTATCAATTTCAGTAGATTACCTCTTCCTGATAAAAGACTTCTTTATTGATTTCTTGCCTATCAAACTCCACAGGGTCTTTCCAGAAGGGATACTTACCAGCTTTCTACGAATAGCATTACAACATCACTTCCACTTTCTCTATCAATAATAAAATAAAACAAATAAATCATCTGTAATGGAACATCTGTTATGGAATACAAAACTACTTTGTTCACCTTCATGTTGATGTGCAAAGGTCACTAAAAATGGAAAACTAATCCAAATTTTAGCAGTTTTCATGTACATCCCTCCTGATTTGAAAACGGGTTCGCAGTTCTGAAAGCGTTTGGTATCCTTCATACAGTGTTGTGTTTATAAAGCTGTTTTTCAGTCCATTGGCTGCTGATGACATCAAATACAAGAAAAACACCATCAATAGCATAACCAGTCTTTCTTATGATTAAAACTATTTTACTTCCACTCTGTATCCCGAACAGAGATGTTGGGAGATGGTTAGGAGATGCTGAGCATAACAGGTGTTTCTTTAGAAGTTAGACTTGATGAAAAGCCCTTACTCAGGTTAGGTGCCCTCTTTTCTGTAATGTTACAAATTCAATCAACCAGCTGAAAAGACACAATATAGCAAGTTCTATTTTTAAAAAAGGTTGATTAACATGTGCAGGACTGAATCCTGAGATGATAAGGATTACATTTTATTTCTTTGCTATTAACCATAGAGTGGAAGAGAGTGACTCAGTAACTCCTTTGACAATCCAAGAGCCTAGAAAATCAATGTTGTCTGTGTGAACGCACCTGTTAGCCTGATGCTAACAGATTCCATCTAAGACCTCGAAGGAATTTTACAAGCGAAAATAAACCACAACAGTAAAATAATGTGTCAGGGAGGTACATTTTATCTTGGTTTCACAGATGGAAAAACTTAGGGAAATTACCGTGTCAAAGATCAGACAATGCATCAATAGTAAAACCAACACAGAAGCTTAGAGTCCTGACAACTTGTGTTAAGAGAATTGTAATTTTCAAATTCATAGCGTGGCCATGTAGGCGGTGAAAAGGCTGACTTGTTGAATAATGCTATGATAATGCAATTTATTATTTTCTAACTACAAGGTGTCAGGACTCCTGTCTTCCATGCTGAAGATGCTTACTTCCTGAATAGTCTGAAAGATTGCTAAAGTCAGAAAAATACACTGAAGAACGCGTCATGAGGTAACTTAGTAGCTAGTGGACATAAAACTATTTTTATGGGGTGGGGACATTTTTCTTGCACTTTTCTCCTGTGCCTGAGCATCAGGCAGGATCTGGAGTCGTGTTGCAAAAGGAAGGTGATGGTTAGGTGACAAAGAGGAAATCTTTCCTCCTACAAATGTTTGCTTGATCCATTCGGATGAGGCTGAAAAAGGAGGTTCATACAGTATTCACTCTATCAAGGCTATTTTAGTAACCTTCCTAGTCTTTTTCTTAATGGTTTCTCAGCTTTTTATCTGTTGGTTTGGGGTTTTTATTGCTGAAATCATTTTGGTAGAGGCAGGGATGGAGAGAAGGAAGATGTCAATAGAAATGATGTTACTGTGCCATATTGACTCTAGTTGCTGTACTGGACACTTTTTTGCTGAACTGAGGCCAAAGTGAATCCATTTGGAGGATATCATCTTTATCTTTTGACAAGAAGCTACACTGCTGCCAATACCAATTTGAATGTTAGCATATGGTTTTGTACTTAATGTCTTTATCTATATGCTCAGTTACTTAAACTTAGATTTTTTTTTCACTGTATGGGGGACTTTTGAACCCTCTAACATCTAAGCAATTCTCTTGTGCCAGATAGTATATAATATCTGCAACCACAGGATACGTGTCACAGGGCATCTAAACAACCTCAGCATTTCAGCCTGTAGCATTTGGGAAGCCTTTCCCAAGCAAAGGTGGGGAAGTTGGGGTGACTGCATCAGAGCAAACCAGGTATGAACGAGGGCCAGGGTGCACAGTCAGACTGTCTCGGAGGAGGGGAGGCATCCTCACACACTCACACGGAAGGCTGCAGCTTCCATGCAACCTTTCACTTCTGCAGTAGAGAGCAAACTCTAACCACATGAGCTCCTGCATGTGCTTTGGACACCAGTGTCAAGGAGTCATCTCACCAGACTTTACAACCAGTGCAGGTGGGAGATACCTTCCTCTCTGCCAAGTGATTGATCACACTAACAGCCTCGTCCTCTCTCATTCCTTCTTTGTCCCTTCCTTCCTTCATGGTTCTTTCATTTTATCCCCCTTCTCCATGCAGTAATAAAACTGCTTCTTATTTTCGCATTATTAAATCATCTCCCCCCATCTCAAGCCTCTATAATATATTAAAATCTCCATTCTTCAAGGAGGAAAAAAAAAATAACAAAACTAGCACCGACTAGACATGTTATATTCACTGCCAGATCCCTCCACTTGTATGTTCTATAGTTTTCTCATACTTTCTCCATCATGTCTGTTAAAGCCTTACGGTCCTTGAGGCAGGAGATGCTCAGTGCCACTCTAAAACTGCTGTTAGAACTATGTGTGCACCAGTGATAACTAAAGATTGTAATTGAGTAAATCTGTTAGTGATTTGCAAAAATAATACAAAAAAAAAAAAAAAAAGCAAGGCAAAAATGGCAAAGCTTAAAAACTCATAACTAGTTACTGAATCATATCCTGATACACCTTTCAGGAGAAAAAAGAACGGAAAAAAAAGTTTCATGAAAATCTTGGCCAATTTTAATGACAAAAAATGTAGCATAAATTTCAGCACTGGGCTAATGAGTTGAAGAAAGATAGTGATCTTTCTTGTTAAAAAATTTGGTAGTCTTGTAATAAAACCTCCCTCAAGCAAAAGTCAGCTTAGAAAAAGCATGTCTCTGAGGAGGAAAAACACTCCTGTCAAGTACAATAAGACTGGTGAAGCTTAACTGCGCCTTCCCGCAATGAGTAAACTCTAGGAACTGAAAAGTGGTGAGCTTGGGAGGCAGTGGATTAGATGGATGAAGCAAAGAATTTGATTGTTACGTGTACACTGCTTGCTGAAAGGCCTAGGCAGTTCTCCTGTAGCAGCTCATAGTTCCTACAGCCTGTATACCTGCTAAGTAGAGAGGAGAAGCTAGGGGATGCTAAGCATGGTTTACTGTTACTGCAGAAATGATTTCAGACATTCACTGGTGTTTCTTATACATCAGAATCGAGTAAATGACATACAGATCTGTGAATTACCTCCTCAGAAACTATGTGGTGTTAGATTACCTTTAATCACAAGCATTTGTTTACATAGCATTGTGTTTGTTATGGTTTTTACAATAAAACTGGGGGGGCCGGCCAGGGCAAAGTGGGGGCCACTGCTCAGGAACAGACTGGGCATCGGTCAATGGGCAGTGAGCAATTGCATTGTGCACTGCATTGTGTNGGGTGTGGAGGTGAGCAAACAGCTGTGTGGTGCTTAGCTGCCTGCCGGGTTAAACCACTATAGTGTTATACTTCAAACCACAATCTAAGGCATTCACAGCAGCTCTGATGTGTCATACAGTCTCTCATGCTTAAGGAGGAGAATTGCTTAATCCAGATTTTAACCTTCCATATTTTTCTCTACCCCTTCTTCATAGTCTCGCTGCTCAGCCTCACTCGCTTGCCCTCATGATTCTTCCCTTTCTTCTATCACAGACTTTCTTCTTCCTCCAGCCTCCATATAGGACTTCACCTGGCACAGCCATGAGAACAGCTGGGTCTAGGAGCAGAGCAGTCACACCCAGCCAGCACTTCCAGCTCTGGTGCGCTGGGTGCACGCCGCATGGAGAGGGAACTGAAAATTCTGGAACTTGCAGGGTGTTTTCATACAGCCCCTCTGCTTGTAGGATCTATCCTTTTCTCTAAGGAGAAATTGAATCCCTTCTCCCTCTTGAATATTTTGTCTGTAACAATTTCAGAAAATGGGATGAGTTTCATTATGGCCTCTTTTTCCTAGGATGGTTCACAAGGTGATGGTATTTAGCGATGAATGGCCATCCAAGATGCTCTGTAATTCACTACAATATGGTCTTCTAGTTGCAGCTTTTCAACAGTGCAACCCTTAGAATATAGGACTGGAAGAGACCCCCTGGGTCACTAAATGCAATCTCCTATAATAGAGACCACTTCAGCTAAGAGGTGATGAAGGTGGGAAGAAAACCCAGGTTACTGCCCACCAAAGTGAGATTGAAGCTTTTAGACATCTGATGATCATGGAAGGTATTACTCATGAATACATGGTATGTGATAACGTGATAATTTACTACGTTGTTGCTCTTTGCAGTATCTGATGAAGTCATTTAGAGGATGCAAGTAAATGTCGAAAAGGACAATGTATATGTTGACACTAAACACCTGTACATTATGTGTTAATTGGCGAATGTAGAATTTCCAACAGCTCTCATTAGATGCATTTCTACAAACTAGTTGCTTTCCTTTTTATTTCAGCTTCTGTGAAACTCAGGGAGAAAAGGATTATCTATCAATACTAATAAATTAAATAAAATTATAAGAATGAGTAAAGGCTTTCTTTATGTGAATAGATGATCATCAGAGAGTTTAGTGAACGGAGTTCTAGTGAAAGAACTCAGAACTTGTCCACTTACTGTAGGACTGAACTCAGTTTTGCAGTGCAGCCACTTCTTCTCTTACTTCTGCACATTGCCTCATATGCAACAGAACGGCCATGCTCCTGTTGCTTTTCAAGTTGGTCGACAGGTACAGATTTGCATAAAAGCAAGGAAAAAAAGCAGTGACCATGCAGTGTGGAATATACAGCATAGCTGGAGATGAGTATTTTAAGGGAAATCACAGTGCATTTGATCAAAACCAACATGCCAGCTGCTGCATGGTATAGGTAGCAAAGCCTGAGTCAGAGTTCAGGTTACCTTCTCTGGCAGCTGTTATACAACTCTGCAGCTTTGCTTTTTATTCTAGTTTTTCAGTTTATCAGTGACTGCATTGAAATGCACTTGCATAGCCCAGCTGATAAATGTCTCTATTATTATGGAAAAATTTTGAAAGTCTGTATTCAGTAAATTATGAAGTACTGTAAGTCTATTTTGTCATACTCTGGTTTTGTGGTTAGAAAGTAAGTTCTGGTAGCTAGAAAAGAAGTGTTACAAAACAGCCCCATTAAGCAATCATGTTCAGATGACTGTACAGAGACAGACTGATTCCTGTTTAGATTCAGTTAAGTACACATGTTGAAAGAATAACATTAGCTTAAGTTTTCTTGTTTTTCTTACTCTAGTAACATAGTGAGTTCAGACCACAGGAAAAAAGGGGCACTACTTCTATCACGTCAAGAAAACATGGCAAGTGGTTCATACAGTGCTCGCTGACTGCTTTATTAAATAACTTCATGCTCACATCTAGTATAAAGCCAGAGGTACTAGTCTTTACCAACTACTTGGCTGATATAGCACACAGCCCTAACCCTCTGGCTTAGAATCATAGGACACCTTAAGTTGGAAAGGACCCACAAGGATCATCGAGTGCAACTCCTGGCTCCACACAGGACCACCCAAAAGTCAGACCATATGTCTGAGAGCATTGTCCAAACAAGTCCAGCAGGCTCGGTGCCATGACCACTGCCCTGGGGAGCCTGTTCCAGTGCCCCACCACCCTCTCGGTGAAGAACCTTTTCCTAACACCCAGCCTGAATCTCCCCTGTCACAGCTCCATGCCGTTCCCTCGGGTCCTGTCGCTGTCACCAGAGAGCAGAGATCAGCACCTGCCCCTCCGCTCCCCTCGTGAGGAAGCTGCAGGCCGCCATGAGGCCTCCCCTCAGCCTCCTCTTCTCTTGGCTGAACAACCCAAGTGACCACAGCCGCTCTGCATACGTCTTCCCCTCTAGACCCTTCCCCATCTTTGTAGCCCTCCTTTGGACACTCTCTAACGGTTTTATGTCCTTCTTATACTGTGGTGCCCAAAGCTGCACACAGTGCTTCAGGGGAGGCCACACCAGCACAGAGCAGAGTGGGACAATCCCTTCCCTCAACTGGCCAGCAATGCTGTCCTTAATTGGGATACTCTGATGTGCTGGTGTTCCTTGTGCGCACAGGACCAGCACAGCTAGCTCCCACCCTTTCCTTTCTGCATGCAGTCTTTGGTGTGAAGGCCATTTTAGGGATAAGGGAGGTAAGTGGTGCATCTCAATGTGCTAGTTCCCAGACAGCCCAGATCAAGGACCTCTTTTGTGAATGCCGCTACTCCCTTCTAGCCCTTACAGCTGAGCTTTCCCATGGAAACAAACAAACAAACAAAACAAAACCAAACAAACCAAAACAATGAAGATTTCTGTGAGAAAATAAGGATTTGGGGGAGATGAGGGAAGGTGTGGTGAATGCTGACGTGGAGGTGATGCATGAGCAATCAAGGGATGCAACCGGAATTATGAGCCTGGAAATGTTCCTGAGTCCCCCAGAACAGACATAACCCTGGTCTGTTGTTAGGATTTCAGTTTATCCCTAGGCTGGGGCCAGACTGTCTGAGTCTGTTCTCGGTTACAGTGCCTTTGGATGAAATCCTGACTTACTGAAACTTGCTGAACTCCTCCAGTCCTCAACAGGACTAGAATTTTAGCCTTTGTTTTATGATTTTTTTAATACATACATATATATGTGTGTAAAAGAAAGAAGTCAGAGATGTTGCTGTTCTATGTCCATCGAATTACTGAACATATTTCATAGACTTGCCATTTCTCCACTCAAACCAGAAACTGAGGCCAAATATTCTTTTTTATGTAAAGCAAGACCGTGACTTTCAAAGAAGAAAGACAATGTGTTTTTTTCATAATAAATTGGTATTTAAAGTTTTACAAATATGGGTGACAATCAGAACATTTTATTTAGAGTTATTTGCAGGTAGTAGTTTCTGGATGGCAATATTCATGTCTCAGTGTGGGGGGAGTAACCATCACAGTAGCAAACTGAGAATAAGGTATAAGTATTACACTTGCTATGACAATTGTACTAGCAATCCTTTCCTATAAGTGGATATAAAACTGTGTTTGGAGAAGAACGTCACCATCTGTATGTTATACAGATTATACAGATAAGTATGTAATACCACACTCCTAAGTATCCATCTGAGTTCTCAAACACCTTTCTTTCCTTTCTCCCTCAGTACTCTTTTTACTTTATGTGAATATTCACATTACTCTTTTGACAAATGTCAGGAGTAAAAAATACCTGTTATTTCTCATTTTCTATGTTTACATTAGAGCTTCTGTCCTCTGTCTTGGTAAGAAAATCTAAGCTCAGCCTGTGACCTAAGGTAATAAGCATAACTTTGAAAGACAAAGAATAAACTTATCATGTGAGGAATTCGCAAAAGAATATCCATTGTTCATATTGTTGATTAGTGACTATGTATGAATCACCAGATGTAGAATTCAAGATAATAGCTTATATCAGTTGTCTAAGATCATATGACATAAGTGCACTATAATTTAAAATCATGTTAATTTTCCAGCCAGTACTCCTCTGTTTAACTGAAACAGGGATATATAGTAATCACACTCCAGAAAACATGCTGGTGCTGAAGGCAATGGCTTATACCTGATACTTTTACTTTGTGCTGGGTGAATGCAATTGTGGTAGTGTAAACTTCAGTGTATAACTCTTACTCCCAGTGATTGCCCTTTTAGTTAACCAGATGAAGCCACACTTAGTATATATGCTGAGGAATTCTAAAAGGTCCCAACTGTTAACTTTATTTTTTGAAATATAAAAACAAGACTATTATGAAAAATATATTACGAACCTTTGAAAGTCATTTCTTTCTGTGTTTGAATAAATATTCATTTAATTTAAAGTCCTTAGATCACAGTATTTATGGAAAAAATACCAAAAAAATGAAGAAGAAATTTGTCATATTTTAATAGCCCTGATTCTAATTTCTGATATGCTCCCACTCATTTGCAATCATATGAAATATTGAAAAATTTAAAAAGTAAAACTCTTCACTTATATAATAAGGAAAGGGGGAGTAAGTAGTGTAGATTCTATATACTGTACTCCTCAGAAAGCTACATGTATTTGCAGTGCTTGTTTTGCTATGGATACGTGTATATAGCACTCTAATGCCAGGCAATATCAATATCACAATAGTTGTGTGTATGGAATAAAATTTAGAATGTAGACTATGTCTACCTGTTCCTAAAAAATTTAACAAAAATATCTAGTAAGGTCTTTCCTCCATCAGTTGTTAGGTATTAAACAATATGCTGGTGCCTACATTTATTCTGCAGGCTCCTAGAAGATCACATCTAATGCCTTTGTTAGCTCAAGTACAGCTTGATATCTGTTCAGTCAAGTTTGCCTAGAGATACTTACGGTATCTGCACATACATAATGCTTTCTCTCTGAAAATGAAACCATGACCACAGTGAGTTTTCAAAACTGCTGCACTCTTCAGCGTCTGTGCAGCCTGCGGTATTTTGAGGAAAAGTCATACATACAGATTGTTCTGCTTTTTGTTTTTATAAGAATTGTAAACAGTTCAACAGTGGTTTTGTGGACACTGAGATACAAAAAAGGTATGCATCTGTAAAATTCAAAACATAGATATGTGAAAGACAGACTAAGGACTGTATGCTATTTTCTCTTTATTCGTATGGTATAGAACTGTATTTGGGATTTTTGGTATCAGGACTGCAGTTAACTTACATAGTGTTTAAATCAATGTGACAAAATAGCACGGACTTGCTTATCCTGTGTCATAACCCCCCCCCACTGGGCCTCCACTTCTGTTAATTTATTGGTGGCATGAAGGAGCTGAAATTTTAAATTCACAGGGCAAAAAGAAGGCTTTCAGAGTACATCATATATTCCTACTTTTGTAGTTTTCTGAAAACTACCCATCAAACCTTAAGAGACCTGTATTGCTGTTATTCTGTATTCTTTCTAAATTGCCATAAGCATGGCTCTGATATTTTTATTTTATTTTATTTTATTTTATTTTATTTTTTGCATTAAGTACAATAATTTTGTAAAGGTGTGAGGGAATGTCATTGAATGTTGTTTAGATCCAAGTCTCCCTTTTGCACAGTGTATTATTCAGCCTTACATACAGGATCTGTCCAAAAAATTGCCAGCCATTCTATTGTTGCCTGATCCTTTTTTAATCTTGCAATTCAGTTACATTCTAAAGCTTCCTTTACCACACTCACATTTTACGTATACAACTCATGGTACTGCTGCTTTCCTCCTTTCAATTAAGTGTGCTGTTGATAGACTGTGGTAGTCATTCATCAGAGCTGCATCCCCCTTATCTTTGGAAGAATGTTTCTCCACATTTTTAGAATGGAGATTTGGTTGACACTCCAGATCCCATATAACACGTACAGAAATATTAAGGAAATCCTGTGCCCAGTCAGAGAAAACTCATGCCAAACACTGGCATCAGTTATACTTTTTTTACAAACTTATCCTTTTTCTGTCAGCTCATTGCATATCCTGAGTATTCACCACAAAAAAGGAGCCACTGTTGACTGGGGACTTGAACTTCTTGGGAGTCTATGCAAAGCATGAAGGGACTTATTTGCTTTCATACTGAGAGGGTTCCTTATGCAAATCATGATAAACAGAAAAACTGAAAAATGTCTGGTTTATTGGTAGAGACTTGGAGTGATTTTCCACTATTACCAATCTTACTCTCTGTGAAGCTGGCATTTATAGTCTTGATGTTGACATTTATATCATACTGTTACGGATTTTGGAAGTTCTGTTTATCATTTTTACTCATATTCCATAATATGCTCTGGATAGGTGATTCCCATCTGGGAAGAGTGGGCATAATGCACTCTTCTTGCTTAAAGAAAGGGAGGGATTACCTGCTTGAGCCAAAATGATACACAGCACAGACACTGGAAAACAAGTGATTATGGAGCTGATGATGCTGTTAGTGTTCTAATGAACTTAGCGTTACTGTTTTTACCTAAGCCAAGAGGTTGAGATTGTTTCCTGTAAACTGAGATGAGAAAATTCACGGCCTACATTTATGTTCCAAAAATAGGGACAAAAACAGGGACTTTCTTCAAGTTTGCTTTTTAAGTATATAATTGCTAAGTTCATGCATAATAGCCAGAGATTGGTTAATTTGAATGTAAGTGCTGAGACAGTGGGTCTTGGAGTCAGATTTATTGAAATCGCTGCCCCAGTTATTACAGAGTTCATAGCTAGCATGTTTAATGCTAGCTTCTGCAGTGGCAAATTACCATTTTGCTTAGGAGTTTATTGAAATTCATTTAGTATCTAAAGAAGCCTGTCTTCTCATTTAAATGATCACTGACCTACTTCTTTTTTTTTTTTTTTAACAAACCTGATGGCAAAAACTGCACGTTGTCAGTAACATTGGGATATCTTTCTGAATAAAATAACTGGCTGTGTTTTAATCAAGCAGAAATTAAAAGAGTTCAGAGGTAAATAAAATAATTAGAATCAAAGAAAGGCTTCCATATGAATAAGAAGTTAAAAGTTTAAGTTCAGAAGAAAATTAATATGAATAAGAAGAGACATGAAGAGACATGTTAATGAAAGGATATTTGCCAACTGTAAGCTGCAGGGATTGTCCCACCTTCCTTCCACTTAAGCATCTTTGTGGGGATCCTGTTCAGTTACCTAACTCTGCTGCATCAATCCAAAATTTGCCTAAGTCCCCTTCAACTTAAAAGAGATACAAATGCTGCACCTTTTACCCCGCAAAATCTGGAAGCACTTTATTACCACCTTCATAAACATTTGGTGTGTTTTAAATACTTGAAGTTTCCGGGAGAATGAATGAGCCCCCACAGAAGTGCTGGGCAGAGCCCATGGGCTACATTAAACCTACCTGATAAGTGACGACCAAAGACTTCGTAAGGGCTGCCCTTGACCCCTTCTCCTTCATAAGGACTTTGAGATGATGTCACCGAAAAAACAGCAGCAGAAACAGGATGAAGTGGCTCTATCCTGCCTGTATTGGAAGGAGCGCAAGGACCCTTCTTCCTGCCACATGGACATCGCCAGGGCTCTGTTTGCCAGGCAGAAATCTCCACTGCCTGTCCACACGTGCTGTGGAGTAGTAGCATGTGGTTGGTAGATACCTGGGCATGCGTATTGACCTTTCTTCTTAGGAGGGTTTCTTAGTATATACGGCCAGGGATGACTGAAGATGAAGATGCATGCAGCTGAGCTAAGGCCTTCTGCATCACATGTCAAATATACTGCTCTCCTTAAGAGATAATATGGACATATCCATCATCTATTTTGTGGTCATTATTGTGATATTTCCATACAGGTAGTTTTTATTTTCTGAAAACAACTGTGCAACTCTTCTTTCACTTGTATTATACAAATGATATTTAAGGACAAATTCCATGTGAAAAGCTGAGGTAGTAACACACCAGAACACCATTTCAATGTGCTGTAAAAGTCAGTCACTATGTGCTGTGCAAGCAACAACTTGAGGAAAGGGCCCATAGAAAAGCAGTTGTGCAAAGATACGTGTATGAAGGAGACGAGCTTAACTCCTCATCCCCATACTGTCATTGTTTACAGTTTTTCCATCGTCTCCGTACTTCCTCTGTCCCTACCAGAGTACCATACCTCACCACAACATGCGCATATATATATGCTGTGCATGAATAGGTGTGCCTGCATGGATGTGTAGGAAGCAACACACATGAATAGGACAGTTGTACTGATAGCAATGATGGGTTTGTGTGGGTGAAGGTAGATGTACTGTCTTATAAATCTAGGACAGTAGGAAACAATGTCTCATTAAAGCCATATGTAAGAAACAGACAACTCATCCATTAAGTCAGGATTGATTCACGTTCCAAAGCCCCCATATAAAAATTCAGAGTAATTACAGCTGAGTCATGCAGACAAGGAGATGACCTCTGAGCTGGCGTAGGTACTGCCAAGACAAGATATAGCAGCAGGGACGGGGAGAAGGGTGATGCCACTTCAAAATCTTGGGCAGTGCCAGGGCCACATGATCAGATCAAAGTATCAGTGCTAAATTTAAAAGAAATGTTTTCTCGTTCTGTCTGGATATGAAGAAAAGATTAAAAATATAATAGGCTACCTGTTGCTTGAAATATTAGCCTGAAATATGAGCCTTATTAGGAGTAAATTGTCCTGTTGTGCCTCCGTCTGCAAACTGTTGCCAGACAAAGGACACCTACCATGGAGGCAAGGGGGAGCAGAAGTGAGGCAAGGTCAGCCAGTGCGGTTGTATGCAAAGAGTGCCCTGCATTTGGCTCTGGAGGGGCCTTGTGAATCCTTGGGAAAAGCCTATCCGCTTACATTTTCCTGATCCCCTTCGCGTGGTAACTTAGTGAAACCATGAAAAGATGACTTATGCATGAAGTACAAGGGGCCTATGAGTCACAGTCAAGCTGTACAAGTTCATTCAATGAAGTGTTCCACACTAAACCAGCTATTATTTGAACTGACTGTATTGGTTGAAGATTCCTCTGCTTCTTTGTGCAGCATACTAATAAGGCGCATAGTTAGCTAAGCTACCTACCGGGAACACAGCCATGCATCTTTAAAAGATTTGCCCTGACAGAGCGAGGGATCAAAAAAAGTACACTTTGGGGTGATGGTAGCACTCAGGAGAGTTGAAACTGTCAAAGTTTCCTGTCAGCACTCTCTAATGACTAAAGTATTTCCAGGCATCCCCATGCTGTGGATGTGCAATTCTGATGTAGTTGCAAGGGACAGAAGTCTCACTCTCCACTTGCAGAGTGCTGCACTTCTTCCTTGGCCCGCTGCCTCTATTGTAATGTCTCTCTGTGCCAGGACTAAGGCTGCCACGGCACACTAGCGTCCTGCAGCTCTAAGAAAGTGCAGACTCCCCATTTTTTATGGGTCTTCAGCTTCTGTTCTTTTCTCTAGCAGAAGTGTGTCAGTCCTGTTGGCTATTTAAACTACCATTAATAGACAGCCAGGTTTCTCCTGTATGAGTTTATTGTGGCAGCTCCATGCTTTCTTATTTAAAATGTTCAGAAATTTATAGAAATATATATGGCCTGATGCAATGATTTAAATAAAAAATCTCAATGCTCACCAAATATATAATATATTTGAAATACAACAGGCTTAGCAAGATTTTTGTCTTGTTAGTATCTACGTGATTAAATGTATCTTTGGGCAATACATTTCCATTATCACTTTGAGACAAAAATTCCCTCCATCACTCGGTAAGATGAAAGTGACATTGTTATTTCCTAAGCAACTCTTACTCTGCATTCTTTCTTACTCTGCATTTAGGTAATATTGATTCGAGAGTTTGAGAATATGGAAATGGAAAAATTATGAAATCTGCACTGTGTTTCATTCTCTGTGTGCTGCCTTTTTGGCTGTATGGGAATATAGGTATAATGATCATTAATGGAAAAATTGCAGAGCTGTCTTTCCATACTTGGACTAGAACTAAGTTCGCATGCTGGGATGAATGTGTGGTAAAATAGGCTGTCTTATAAGAGCACAAATTATCTAAAAAAAGCTAAAAATGTATATCCTAGAGGAACAAAAGCGGTGGACCAAACTGGAATAGCTGCTGCTGTTGGAAGCTGTTATCTCTGGACAAAAGCATGACTGGTTTTGTCATGTTGTCTGCTTGTTGGATATAAAAAACTACCACGACTGGAATAAGGCAACGTAATTGACATTACTTATACTGAGTACTTTATTATTAACAAAAGGAAATGATAAATTAGAAGGAACTGCATTGCAAGGAATAGAGAGTTAGCTCTTTTCCATATCTCTCTGTAGAAAGTTAGTGCTGATGATGATACCTTAGAGAGTGAGTCTGTTCTTGGAGGGGTCTAACAAATCTTGGCCTCACAGGGAGACAGTGGGGTAAAGCTGTAAAGGTGAAGATGGGACAGAAATCCAGTTATTGGTCCTGAGGACACTTTTGTTCCTTTAATAAAAAGAAGAGTCTCATTTTTACATATCATAAATACCTGAAACAATGTGTTGAAGGACTGATAAGTTCTTTCATGGAAAGATAGATCCTGTTTGCTGTATCACAGATAACCTGTACAGTTTATTATCTATATATTCCTTATTAACTGTATGTTGTCTGTGATATAGACCAGTGAGAGAAATCATGAGGATCAACTTTTCAATAAACATCCTTCATTTAAACTGCATTCAAATGAGCTAGGTTTCATATTTTAAAATTGAAATTATGTTTCCAATAAATCCAAATAACTTTACTCATGCAAATCTTCCAGCTCACCAGATTAATGGTTTCTGACTTTTAAGTAGCTGTTCAAGAATGCCGTATCTTTTTTTCATAACCTTTTTCTCTTAGAAGAGTGGGTGTCATTTGAGTCATTCCTTTCTGAGTTGTATAAGCCAAAGGCTTGTGTATGCTAGCTGGCTAAATTAACTTCCCAATTAATACAAATATTCTAACACAAATAGCTATTTTTCTCAGTAACAGCTGTTGCACCTTACTATACTGTACATAATATTCGTTCACACAATAAGGGTACCAGAAAATTACTACGTGGCATATGTTGAGATATACAACTTTTGCATCTGTAATCTTAAAAGACAGATACTCTCAAACATTTAAATAAACAAGATGTTCATAAAAGAAAAAGAAAAATTATACAGAGGTAATGAAAAACCTTGGTAGAAAATATTGAATGGTCAAGGCTTGTTTTGAGAAGAAAGATTTTAAAATGTTCCCAGAGGAAAATATTTTCAGCAAGAAAAGATTTAGCACCTTTCGAATATATTTAAATGGAAAATTGGTGCCATGAAAGAAGGTGTCATGGCCCTAAGGCCACCACCAGCCCTGACTGTCCGCAACCACCCCCCGGACCTCCCCCTACCTCCCCCTGGCCCAGGCCCCCACGTCAGCCCCAGGGCCGTCAGCCCGGGACCCAGCGAGGCCACAGCAGGGCTGGGCTCCAGCTCCCCACAGCCTGGCCCTGCCCTGCCATGGGCCCCACGGAGCCAGGCCCAGCTGCGGGCCCACATCCCGGCCTGGCCTCGGCCTGTCCCTGTCCCCAGGGAGGTGCCCGGTGCCCAGGGCTGGGGCTGCCCCGGTGCCCCCGGCTGCCCTGCTCCTGCTGGGGCGGTGGGACGGGCCCTGGTGCCGGGCCCTGCCCTGAGAACCCTGGGGAGCTGTTCCCAGCCCAGCCCCAGGGAGCCGCTGGCAGCCCCACGGTGCCCAGGCAGAACGGCCACTTTACAGGCCTGCTTTCGGTTCTGCAAAAACATACCTCGGCCAAATTTCTTTGCAGTGTTTTTTATTTTTTAATCCACAATTTTCTATTTAAAACATAAGTATGTTACAAAGGCTGCTTTCTTGAGATAAAGAGCATATGCTTGCCAAACCTCGAAAGCCAGAGATTTCCTATTCTTCACAGATGAATACCAGTTGTTAGATTTATGGAGTGCTTCTTGACCAAAAAAGCAGGTACCTTCAGAGTCTGTTTTTTAATATATTTTTAACTTACAGCCAAAGACTTCATGCAAGTATGTCATACGAATCACAATGTCCAAGGCTTACCTAGATTTTCTAACAGATTAGAGAGAATGACATGAAAAGTTGAAGCAAGTAAAACCTAAAATATGAATTTTAGAGTACCACAGAATCACAGGATAATTTACATTGGGAAGGACCTCTGGAGGTCATTGGGCCAAGCTGCTTGCTCAAAGCAGGTCCAGTTCACAAGCTGGATCAGGCTGCTCAGGTTTTTGTCTGGTCGAGTTTTGCATTTCTCCAAGGATGGGCATCCCACCCCTGCTTTGGGCTCCTGTTCCAATGCTCACCCATGCTCACAGGTGAGCCTCCTGAGCCTCCCTTCCTCAGGCTGAGCAAGCCCGGCTCCTTCAGCTTCTGCTTTTACATCATGGCCTCCAGACCCCATGGCCTCTACTACCTTTCGAAGGCAATAGAGCCTGGTCTCACAATACTGTTGGCCAGTTCCCTCAGCATGCTGTCTGAACCTATGGGTTTCATATATCCAATGTGCTTAAGCAGTCCATAGCTCAATGCTCTTTTACTGCAGGCAGTACTTCTCTCCCCCAAACTCAGTCAGCACGGAGACTAGCAGATGCCTGAGGAAATATCTAGTTACTAAAGACTGAGGCAAAGAAGGTACTTCTCTTTGTTTTCAGGTTCTTTTTCACCCGCCCAGTTCAGCAGCTGGCCACATTTTTGCTGATCTTCATTTTGCTGCTGACGCACCTGTAGAAGCCATCTTTGCCTTTCACATTTCTCACTAGCTTCAAATCCAGCTGAGCTTTGGCTTTTCTCTGCATGCCTGGGCAATGCTTCTACTCCTCCCGGGTAGCCTGGCCCCACTTCCACCTTTGGTACACGTCCTCTTTGTATTTAGGCTCAGTGAGTGAGGCACTCTCTTCACAACCAAACTGGCTCCCAGTCATACCTGTCACATTGCCTGTTTAAACATATTTAGAATTTTCAGGAAAAAAAGCTCTAAACTAGTTATGTATTCCAAGCATTTTGGTTACAAAATGTGTAGGTATTATTGATAGCTATTTTGAATAGCTTTGAAGTGCATGACTCAGGAATATATCTACTTTGACATCTGGATTCATCAGCAAAAACTAATTTAAAAAACATTTTAAAATGTCTAAAATTTGACTTCTTCCTATATTTATGTTATTTCTTACAGCCAAGATGCTTTTCTCTAAGATTCTTACCCGCTTCCCTTCTGTACAGATGTATGGGTAAGGTAACATGCCATCAATCTATATATTTATTGTGTGAGTTGAAGAACACGGTAAATCATCCAATAAATAATACTCCTGTACAGTAGTGATCTATTTTCTTGACTATTAGAAATTCAAGTAGCTTAATTGATTTATCATTATTAGTCATCTATTTAATTTTATTCTACCTTTTATTCTGATACATCTTATATTCTAATACATTTAATTCATCTTAATGTATCTAATACATTCTAATACATCTGAGTACAGATACAAGAGTTTTGTTCATAAAAACTATTGAATCACAGATTGGTAGGAATCATGCATTTTTATGCTTCATTAAAACCATTGTAACTTATACACAAATTACCTCCTTTTATTTACTCATTTAACTGCCGTATAAGAAGAAGAAAAAAAAAACTGAAGAAAGTTATAGAAAATATGGAAATTGCAAAGAATTTACTTACAAGTGTTAAGAATTTACTTACAGGAAAAATCCTGAGGAACCAAATTATATAGATTATATATATGTATAGATTATATATATAACCAAATTATACAGATGATAATGTGTAATTATCTTTCAGCTGTGTTATTGTCTGCATTTATGGCATGAAGGTGATTTATCCTATGAACTGAAAACTCTTTAACCATGCATTCTGCCTTCCATTATCTCCTCACATCTCACAGACTGAGCAGGAGGAGGATGTGTCAGTCTGTACAAGCTACCCAGGTAGTATTTAGGCAAGGACAGCAACTGGGAGGATTAGCTGTTCATACATGGTGCATGGTGACTCAGTGCCTCTGGTTGGAACCTCTGAGGAGAGAGAAATCTTCTCTTCTATCTGAATGCCCATGGCACATAGCTTTATAATCACAGTCAGACTTGTATTCTGGTTTTGGTTCTGCTGTGTTACGACTCCTAATTCTGACCATACTGGAGGAGTAAAGGATGTTATTTAGCCTAACTATTGTGTTCCCAAGACTGACATTGATTTATTAATGTGTCATGTGATATCTTTAAAAAGTACTTATGATACATGGTTTGCAAAATGTTACAAAACCCTGATACTTTCACAAGGTAAGCTTGTAGCTGCAAGTCAACTCAATGCCTGAGCTGTAACACATATAGAGATGGAATATTCAGCCTTCTGAATGCCCTCTTCTTACATCAAAGTTAGCCTAAAGGTGCCTCACTTGGATTCCCATTGCAGGTCTTGAGGCATTAATGTAAATTGCTTAATTAATTAATGTTAGTAGATGTAGTCTTTCACCCCTGGATGTGTTTTGGTAAGGATCAAAGATGTGCGAAGCACAGACACAGAAATGGATTATCATCAAATGTAGCAATGGCTGACTCACTGCACTGAACATTTAAAAAATAATTAAAGAAAATGTATGTTTCTGAGCTTCAATGGGTATCTATGGCCCTCCAATAAGGACAAGATGTTTCATGTGTCCTCTTAAGAAATGTATGAAGAAATGATTTCTAGAGTGTTATTATGGGTTTATTATGTATTTGTACTTATGATTATAGTTGAATCACTGTGAAATATATTCACATATTTTTCAGATCATACAACACGAAACAATATATAATTGTTTAAACACTGACGAGAAAATAGACAAAGTCCACAAAATTATTGAGGCCACAAAAAGCATGGGCCATATTCACCCACAACTTCATCTATTTGTTCACAGTGATGCATCCCAGATCTCATCACCTGCTACACACACAGCTGGAGTACATCAGCCCAAGCTATTGATTCTCCTAGACCTGAAGGTTCAACAATTATTTCTCAGAAATCATGTTCCTAAACAGTGCCAAAGTGCACATATTGCTTTCAGGAGTAAAGGGTAGATCTGTATTCATGTTACGAAATCTCAGAGAGAATATGTATATACATATGCTCCAGAAAGCTGGGTTTCTTGAAGATGCATGAGATGGAAGTGAGGCAGATTTCTAGCCAGTCTTCTTCTTGCAAGATTAATATCCTATTTCTTGTTCCAAGTACTAAAGTAGGATAAATTGTTGACTGCAGAGAGAATGACTAAACTCTTGAGCCCTTTTCCAGTAACTTCATAGATCTTGATCTGCAGAGCTTATGCTGGTGTAGTTCGTTGCAGGTCGACAATGGGACATTGGTATGTGTCACCTGTGGAGAGAGCTGGTGCAGATGGGGAAGAGCTGCTGGGCAGCACACAGAGCACAAATCCCTGGAGCCTCAACCTGCACCAGCCCATGCTGGGTGTTTGGTCCTGCTGCAGGATGATCCTCGATTCCTAAAGCTGGCCCCTGATTTCCATCCTGTACTCAGCAGTGCTCCACATTGCTCAGAGAGCCTGGTACTTCCAGGGAAGGCTGATCCTGCTGTGCCTGTGAAGGACCGTGAACATGTGTGAACAGTAAAGCTGCTCATCCCAGGAAGGGCCAGAATGACAACATGTGCACAATTAGCTCATCCTGTTAAAAGAGTGATGATGGTGTGCAGCATCCTGGCTGGGAGAGTGCCGTGCCCCGTGCAGGCAGCGGGGCCAAGGGCCAAGTTTACCTTGCAGGCTGACTTGCACAGTGGTTGAGTACCCTCAGGAAAGTAATCTTGATATGCACCAAGTACTTATCAGGAAACACATTCATAAAGAACTCCCTAAAATCATATTCTTCAGGACACAATTCAATAACTAAATAAAAGAAGAAAGTAAGAACAATCCCTCCCCAGTCCACAGATCAGTTTAGTGGATATTTCTGGCTATCCTATGTCAGGGTGCTGCATAAAGCTTTTAAAATTCTGCTGCGATTGCGATGCATGTAACTTGCTAACATGGCCTGAGGTATAAAGGAGACAGGAACTACAGCCTGGACACAGGCTGAACCCAATTCTAGTTTCTAGAATTCAGGCTGTTTAAGCCAGTTATAGACTCAAAATCTGCTTAAAGTCTATTGAAAACTTTTCTTTGTTATGTTGCCTTAAATTCCCAGTAGTGCCAGTTTATCTCTGAGTTATCTGGCTGCACACATTATTTTTAGGGGTCCATTTTCCCCACTTATTCTCTCTTGCAGGAGAGCTCCACTGACTTGGAGCTTCCTAGCCAATTTTTCCATCTCTCTCTTGGTTTTAACCTAGTTTTAGGAGTAAGTCTTGTGCAAATAAAGATATTTCATTGTAGAAACAGAGAAAATAGAAAGTTGCTAATATGGTTCCATCATCTCTTAGAAAAACCATCACTTTCCATCTGTCATGGAAAGTTCCTCTTTAAAGCATTCATATGCTTATACATGCTTGTGATGGTTGTTTATCTATGCCACACTTGCAGAGATTACTAGTTTTTGACTTTACCATTCAGATATGGTTAATAATGATGAACAGCATGTGGTAACCTCATTAAAATATCCACATCTGTGGTGTCTGAGGAGAATATCTCAGAGTGCTCTGAGTTACCCCAGAGTTTTTATATATTTCTTCCACCAGATCATGAAAGTCTTCATGACAAATACAGATACTCTGTTCATGGGTGTTACATGCACTATTTTAAAAAGAAACTGATTTCCAAGGGGGGGGAGGGGGGGGGCGAGGGGAAAGGAACTGATTACATCATCTGTGGTTATCAGAATGGATCCTCTAAGCCAATAAATGAAAAAAGGGCACAAATGATCTCCAAAATTGTGCCTGAAACATTTTTATACATGACTGTTAGAAATGCTATGTAAGATTTCTGCCTGTGGACCAGACGAGAGGAAGAAGTCTCTTTTTTCCATCTACTTCATGCATTGACAGTATTTAGCTGACTGCTTTTCCCTAATGAGGCCTGATCAAGCAGCTACTTGCTTAATTTAACAGACATGAGTAATGAACTCCACTCGCTTCAACACCACCAGGCTTTGCAAAGCTAGGCTTCTCACCAGCTTGGGGACGATAACATGGATCATCATTGCAGGAGGTCACAAAAGACAGTATAAAATCAGAGACATACTTAGGAAGGTGGCATACATTTTTCTCAACAGTTTAAGTGACAGCCAGCCATAGCTGCTCAGGGCTTTCCTCTCAGCCCACATAACATGAGATGTTAATACAATGAAACCAAACTGAAAATGCTGAGGGGAACATTAATGGGCTCATGAATACAAAAAAACAAACAAACGAACAAACAAACAATCTCTCCTCTATTTAAATCTCCAGGCCATTGAAGTGGTAGTGCAGAATTGGTTTGGTTTGGGGTTTGTTGTTTTTACAAGGCAGACTACAATATTGAAATAAGCAGATACATCAGGGGACGTGTGTCAAAATGCACCTCTGGGGTTTAAAGCATGCAAACCAGTAAAGCAATTTCTTGACCTAACAGTGTTCTTTCAATTTTATACTAACTTTGATTTATAAGAAACAGCTGTTTTGGCTCCAAGGCACTGCTAGAAATTATTAAGCCACTTAGCAAAACTTGAAATGATTACACAAAGCACAAAGCAGTACAGGATCAGGGCTGTAGGTCGAATACCCAAGAGGGTTTTAGAGGCCTTAAATCAAAACTCAGTCAGCAGCATCCTCTGAACCCCTACTCTGCTTCAGTGTGTTTTCTGTCCCAAATAATATTTCTTTTATTAGAATCCACAGGTGCCTAAATTTCTGTCCTAAAGACTCTCATACAACCCCCTGTGCCTCTCCACATCTAAGCCTCAGTAAGACCCACAAAATAGGCTGTCCTCCACCTGCCTTAATGCATGACCCATCTGAAAGTCATTCTCAAAGCAGAGTCAGTGGTTTCTCCAAGTCTTAATAGTTGTGCTACCTCGCCTAGATGGCCTCTTTCTTGGCTTGCTGGATTCTTTTAATCCTGTTTTTAGGATCTACATAAGCACCTACAGGCTGAATGCGGGGGTAATGCAGAATTTAGGGACCTAAATTCAAGGAGTAGGTAGTCCCCACCAATTTTTTACTCATGCAAAAGTCTTTAGGCATGTCTATTTTCACCACCACAGTTCCTGAGGCAACAACCTATCGTTGTTACTTTTTGTGGACTAAACTGTGCTTCTCATTACCTAACACTGTTTGGATCCAACTGCTCATAGTCTTTCCATTTAAGTCCCAGTCCAGTAGGCAAGTGCAGATGTTTGCCAGAAACACTTCTCAATCTCATACTAAGCAGTATTGTTGCTTTGTTAAAAGTCCTTCTGTGGCTTTGGACTCTCATCTCTCAGACATCGATAGTTTTCATGTTCACACTAGGCTTTTTTTAAATGTTACAAAAGTGTGTTTTTGCATGCTCTTAGTCTTGGTTTTCTTGTATCATTTGACTTCAAGAGAACAATAGGTAACTAGAAGACAGTGCTTGTGGTATAAATAATTCTCATAAAATTATGTCCTTTCTTCAGTGTTTCATTTCCCTTTGACAACCTTCAGGTACATTTATTTCCCCCCTTCTTGTTTTTCCTTTAAATGCATCTTCCTTAACATACGGTAATACTGCCAAGATTCAGACAGGGTTCCCTTGCTTTTCCCCACATTGCATTGTGCCTAGTATTTTAGGTATTCTCATGAAATTGATAGAATATTTGTCTGAAAATTAGAGTTCAACAGAAATATAGATATCAGAATTGGGAACAGAAGTGTCATCAGGAATCAAATCTTGTTTTAACTGCTCTCACAACGGGGTACAACATACTGAATGAGGGGGATAATACCTGTTGTTTAACCATGCTGCTCACTTTCCTGAAGGCTTTAATAAGCCTTTTCTTTCCCCCAAACTGAAGCTATTCCAGCTCAACTGACTTTCAAAACCAAATATGGTTTTTCATTTATTGTGACTTTGCACTGTTTGATTTAGGTCTCAGCTACAGGCAGATTAGCAATTCTAATGCTGCAAGGACAAACAACATGTACACAGGTATAGAAGGTTAAAGTTAGGTTTTTTGTTACTTGTCACATGCTGTAGTAGATTGTATCAGCTTCATTTATGTTACACTATATGGAGATTAACCAAAGCCAGTGAAAGGAAAATAATGAAATTTTAATACACTGTAAAGGAAAAAGAAAAATAACTATGTACTGTAACAGTCCAAGCCTTGCCCTCAAGTACAATGTAAAAATCTTTTATTGGTGTTTTGCCCACTTTATAAATAAAGTTATAGGATATCTTTAGGGAAAACAACTAGTTTACAGTATTACAGTATTTAATTATACACCCCCCCCTCAAAAAAAAAAGAAGAAGAAGAAGAAAAAAAAAATTTAACATTGAGCAAAATGCTTCCATGGAAAGGATAAATGGTTAAATGAGTGCACATGATTATCCACGGAAAGCTGTGTTTGAATCACAGATTCTATTAGTGACAGAGAGGTGTACAGTAAGACCAAACCGTCGTGACTCATGATTGCATTAAACAGATATAGTACCTTTTTCATAGCAGCTGTAGTTTATAACACTCAGGAGAAATAAGTGGCCTTTTCAGCATACACTTTTCAGACAATGACTCCATCTTTCTCTGTTGCTCTTTATATGCTGATGAATGAAATGATGGAGAAAAATCCTGAATAAATCCAAGATTATATAGGACTGAGCAGAATTCTGACTGCTTGATAAGGTTAATATAACCAGAAAACAATTTACAAACATCAGGGAAGACGGTTCCTACTCCCTTCCTAAATATAAAACAAACAAAAGTAGTTTGAAATGATAGTATTCTCTAATTGTCTATCTTTCCTGAATTAAAAATACTGACATTATATTGTGACAGTTGTAATACATGGATTTTATTAGTATTGTTTAACACAAACAAGCAAACACAAAGAGTAATTTAAGTGATTATTGGGTGATATTTCAGAAATCAGGTTTTGAAATGTCTTTCATAGTTACAATATTGTTTTTCTAATCAAAATCAATTTTTACTGCATCAAAAAAAGTGTTGGACCAAATGTTTTAATGAACAATTAATTTGCCAAAAAAATGAGTTTTGGCCAAAAGTAAAGAGCATTTTCTGATGTAAAAATGAATATTCAATTCCAGAAATATGGAAACATTTTGTTTAAACCTTTTAAATGATTTCATATCCTGTTACTCTTCATTTCCAAAAGTATTCTTTAAGAGTGTATCCAAATTCACTACTTTGAAAGGATACATGACTAGAAGTAGCATTTCATATTCAGTTAAAAGCATCATTTTGAAGTGAATTAAACAAATTTTAAGGATTTTTTTTTTCAAATACCCAAAACAGGTAAGTATTTCAGTTTCACTTGACCTAAAGCAAAAATTTCCAGTTTCTCTGGTTAGTCAAACAAACAAATGCTCAGGAATTTCTACTATATATTTTGTATTCAACCATTAGAAAAGAGGGCAGACATGTTTCATGTGTCTTACATTGGTGATTCGTTGGTAAGTTTTAAGAAAAAAGTTAAACAGTATACTATATTCAAATAACAAAAGCAGATTACAAATGTAAGGATTAAGGATATAAGGATAAAAATGTTGGTAAAATTACCAACGTAATTTCTTAGAGTCCTTGGAAAAATATTCATGTGTCAGCAAAATGGAAGTTTACTGTGTAGCTGGTATGTGATAAAAATAATAGAAATCATTAGAAAAGTTATTTATGACACTTTTCAGTGGTTTGTCAGAATAAAAGCAATAAATTATGTTTTTAAATCATGTGTTTAGTCATATTCTAATAAATTAACATAAAATGAAAAAAGAAAACCATACTAAATCACAGGCCAGCAAATGCATCATCTAAAACCTACCTTTTATGATTGTGGTGATAGGGAAAGAAATGAAATAAAGACAGAGCTTTATTTACCCAGCGAATACATTTTCATTAATTAATTAATTACATGTAATGAGTTTTGAAACTGAAATTTCCCAGACTGAAAATGGAAAACTGCCACAGTAATTTGATTGCTAAAGAGAGGAAAACTTGCCATCTTTTACCAGACTAAAGTGTTTCTAAAATATCCTGCCTTGAATAGTAAACAGTTTCAAAAGCTTCAGAAATGTTTAAATGAGAAATGGCAAGTCTTAACAATTTAGAAATGAGAAATAATTGTAAGAAATTACTTAAATATTTATTGATCAATAAACTGATAACAAAGTCTTCAACAGCATATACCGTGTTCCTTATTTCCAATTCCATTATGTAATCAAATCAACACATCTTAAAATATGTGCATGGTCAAGATTAGCAGATGGCTATCTTTCTCTGCTCAGAAAATTCCTTAAAAAGCTGTTCTCTGCATAGCAGTTGGCAAGAAAAATATGCAGATGGCTGAAGTAACTTTAATATTCATCCATTACTGATATTAAATTATATGGGATAGATAATTACACAGCATAATCACTGATGATTAATAGCAAGCAACAGACAATGTATATATTTCATATGCTAGTTCTTAAAGTGGACTGCTGAGGCAGCTAGGCATTGAATAAAAAGATTAAATCACAAATTACATATGCTGTTGGCAAAAACAAGACGAAGAAAAATATCCGTAACTAGTCAATCAGCTGCTCAATAAAATAAATGTCTCTTGCACTGTGCCCCGAAGGCCAGCAGTATGTGACTGCTGGCATGTCAAGAAGAGTGATTTGCTTCAGCTGAAGAAGTCTGCACAGGTCACACAGCATTCAAGCTTAGGAACTAGTCAGAAGAGCAGCTGAGCAAATCTGAATTGCCTTTTCCATGGCAAATGCTATCGTCATTGAAATACAGCCAGTCTGCTTTACATTTAGATCCCTTCTTCCCTCAGACACACAGGAGATAATCTGTACTGTACCACACAGGCATAGCAAAGAACTTGATAATCAAGCAGGTGTCAGAGAGCTGAAGTAGCTTTAGGCTGCCTTTGCATTCTTCTCAGCTGGGACTATGAAGACATGGAAGTGATTCATTCCTAACACCATTCAAAATGGTCACGGAGGCCATTAAGCTACATGTTGCTGTCTGGGCTGTCATATCTTCTATAGCCCTACGCCCGCACTAGAGGGCAAGCAGACCTCCCTTTACCTCCAGCTACTGCCCTTCACGCTGCTGCCTCATCACACGCTCCTTTAGGGTCCTCAGCGTCCTCCTCCAGCCTGCTAGCAGTGCTCTCAGGGCTCGTGTGGCCCTCTGACCCTTCAACGTGATGGAGTTCTTTCCCCGAGACTGGTGAGTCTGCAAAGCACACATATGGCAAACACAGCATCAGCATCTAGGTGATGCTCCAGCCCAAATAGTCTCCTTTTCTGGTGAGAGGCTTATAAACATGGAGGGATGATAGTTAGAACCCAGGGGTCACATATGTAAAAGATATTAGAAAGGAAGAAGATGGCCACTAAAACTACAAGTGGAATAAAAAAAAAAAAGGTGGGGGGGAAGCCTGGTAAAGAATAGTCATAACCAATTCTGTGGGTGAATTTATATACTTTTGGGTTAGCGGTATCAAGAGCAGAGGCAATAATAGATTCTGTATGATGCATATTAATTTTTTTATCATCAGTCCTAAATATTACTGCAATTCCAATTTCATGCCATATTCACTACACTGTTAATGAAATACATATTAATAGAGAACAAGGGAAAACATGGGGAAAAAACAATGTCTCTTACTAACCTTTTATTAGACGAAGGTTCAAGACAAGACACTAAACAATGCCACATTTTCTTTTTCTATAAGGATGAAGGGCCTAATCGCTGTTTGTTCAGCTCTTCCTTCTACAAGCAGATGTTAACTATACTCATCAAAAGGGACCTAATGGGTCTGCACTGCTTTATACACTCCACCAAACTACCTGTCTGTGACACAGTAATTACTACAGTATCTGAGCACAGCGGAAACAATGGTAGCTTCGCCCTAGTGTGGTTAACAGCGTGATCAGTTTTATGTACCTCAGCCCAAGTCCATTACAAATATTTATTTACAGCATCCTGATCACCAGTCTAAGTTATTAGCTCTGTTGTTGTAGTGATGGTAGTTACATATTACAGCTCCTGAATATTTATCAATGAATATTCCTACCGTGTCCCCACAGCAGTGGTGAATCCGAGTCTGGGATTTTTTTTTTTTTTTTTCAAATACAGCTCTAAAAAGACAAAGGTATTGCTGGAGATAGTGTACAAGGGAGCTACCAGCAGGAAAAGATAGTTCAGATACAAAGAGCTACAGTATTTACCTCTCTACTGATGATGTATTCCTATGGGAAAATCAGGTTTCAGTCACTGTAACACTAACAATCAAACCTTTCTAAATAGCAATCAAAGCAAAGACAAGACCCTTCATTAGCTTTAATCATTTCTTTGGTTTGTTTATGTGAAGTTTCTAGGTCTACCTGTTTTGAAACAATGGCTTTCAAAAATTTTTTTAAGTATTTGGAAAACAGCGAAGTACCTTTGCTTTCTCAAATTTGCATGTCTCATAGCCATTTTGTCTATTTTTTTCCATCTTCCATTGGTCTATTCAGATTTAAAATAAAATGTTTCTTTGAGAAACTCTACTTGAGAAACACCAGGAAGATTGAATGCACCTAGATTAATCAGGAGAATAATATTAAACCACCTCCACAAGGTTGAACTATAGTTTTGAAGGAAGTTATCAGCTCAGTTTCAAAACCAGCTGGTTTATTGTACAATTTTAATCTAAAATGACAGGTTAAATTGATGAGTTTTGTATGAGATTTCAGTGAATTTCAGGACCTGTGGCATATAGTAGTACTGCACAATAGTAATTGAACATAAATGACATACTTTCTGGCGTACTATTGTAGTGTGCCAATCCCTTCAACTGCAAGATGATGGGAAAATAAAATGGAGGATATAGAGAGGAGAAACAAAAATGGGTATTTAAAACCCTTGGACTATATTTTCTTTCCGACATTTTAAGACAACAGTTATAGGTGTGAATTTCATGAAAGTGGTAGCAGCTTTGAAATTTAATTTAATTTTTATGTATGGTGAGGACAAAGCATGTTGCCAAATGTATTTACTTCTTAAGCATTGATTTATTTTTTGGGACTACTCAGCATAAAGGAGAGACACAATTTGAGCCTATGGACCCGAAACAAAAATGTGTATGAGGGTATTCAACATCTAGACTTACTTAAATGTGGCTCTGTATATTATCTCAATGACACCTTTGTATAATTTTGTATTAATAAGATATGACAATCTTCATGATAGATAACTGGTTTCACCAAAGAGCATTAATGATTTTCTGTAGAAACAGCAGTGATCAAGTGTAATTTTAAAAATTATGAATGAAATCATTATGAGTTAACCTAAGCCACCCAGAATTTTGATGTAAGAACTTCTGTTAGGGAAGTGCATTGATTTAATTGCACTTTTTATACTTTTAGTCAAAATGTCAAAGGTATGCTCTGAATTTTATATTATCTAGGGCTTGATTACTTGTTTGTTAATAATTGTATCACTCATCTGGAAATAAACTCTTCTGACATTTAGCTTCACTCTGTTTGCTTTTGAAAGTGAGACATGATTTAGCAAAGGCGAAGAAAAGAGTATGAAGTAGGAAGCATATGGAATTAATTATTTACTCTGTAAAATGACACTTCCATTAAAATGTCTCAGACCAGATCAACTGGAGTTTTTAAATGCTTACTGGCTATGGCCACGTGTGCTGTCCTTTTCTGGATTCATCTGCCCTGGTGCAGGAGATTACTGTGCTCTGCCCTCTGCTCTGCCCACACTTTGTGAGTGCTGCCACCCCTCTGGTCTGCCAGGAGAGCTCCTCGCATTTCTCAGAAGTTCCAGTTTAGCAATGGCTAAATAGTTTAAGCTAACAGTTTAAGCTATTACATTGTTTGAGCTAATATAAAGATGTATTGCTAATATTATTTAAGCTAATACAAGTCACTGCAGTAAAATGGAGTGAAAATTACTCATGTGAGCTATTGGCTGCTGACTATAGCAACTTCTTACACAGAGAATTTGGAAAGGATACAGATCCACAACTAAGCTTTTACGCAGTCTTCAGGGTTCAGTGTCATATTCTGGTTAGATCACTTCTTTCAGTGGTGATGTTTCCATCTAGAAATGAAATGCTTTGATCATACAAACCCTGACAACATTGTGCAAGAACAAGGTCTGAGCTGGTTCCCAACACGAAGAACAGAACGCAAATCCTAACATGCTTTGGGTTCCTCTGTACTGGATGCCTAACCATGCTAAATCCAAGCTAGTTTCTGTTGCTTTGACCTGTCTCAGCTTGTTCAGCAAATGGAGACTGAATCCAGGAGAAACTGGGGCTGTCAACAGCACAGATAAAATTTCATCACTGGATTTGGTTGAAACATATTTTGTTTAAGGAAATATCTTCGTCATGATTATACAATTCCATTTAATACTAGAGGGTAGACAAGTAGTAGTTATCGTTGGGCCAGGATAAACAATATACAAAATAATTACCTATCAGGTTACAAACAGACTGTATTCTATTAATTTCACTAACTGTTAGTTAAATATTAGCACATTGTTTCTATTTCCTGGGCAATTAGAAAAAAGAAGTGACTGTACCATCCCATTTTTCCTGTCACTTTAAGTTGTTCTTGCACAGATAGTTGTTAGTTTAGAGAAGCTAGAAGATCTAGGATTCTGACAGGGCAAACCATGTACTTCTATCCTTAACAATATTATTTCTAGTATTTTATATAGTGGATTATAAACATTAATAGATTGTCTCAAATGAGTAAATTCAGTGCCTTCCGACCCTCTAAGTTGTGCCTCATTTCCCACAAGAGCTCACTAGATTAAGGATCTTCAAGTTTTGTTATAATGTATGTCATCCAGGTCTGAGGCGGAGAATGCCTCCTGCCTGATTACCAGTGCGTAGCTCCTCACCAGAGCATTGTGCCTCACAATCTGAGAAACGCAGAATTAATTAGCTGTTTTCCAGTAATCTTTAGGTGTATCAGAGCAAATCATTCATGATATTTATTGCACAAATATTTTCTACTGTTATGCTGAACGCTATGGACATGCTGAGGGCCTAACAGATGATGCATGTGCTGATTTTCGTTTTCCAAAGTGCTGATTTCCCATTCATCCCTCACACTGAGAGGCTGGTGCTGCACTATCGCAGCCAATTTGGACATTGTTGTTAATTTAAATGCAGTGAGAGCCCAAATAAGATAAGAAGGGGGCAGAGCCATGTTTCTATTTGCTACCTAATCAAATACTGTTGTTCAATGGGGAAAAAAAAAAAAAAAAAGAAAGAAAAAAAAAACCCACCCCCAACAGCAATTAAAACAAAAAGGAAAAACTAGGACAGGTATGGCCAAGTCCCAGAATTATTGCGTCTGTCTGAGATCAAGAGCCAAACTTATTATTGACAGGGTCTCAAAGGTCTTGTATTTCATCTTGCAATTTCTGAGCTGCCTCTTCCTGCCACCTTTCACCTTCTCCCAAGATGATGTGAAGAAATACCACATGCTATTGCATTGGCAAACAAGATGGATCAGGACCTGTTTGCTGGTCCTGCGAGAAGGTGGCACAGCACAGCTCATGTTCATACAGCTAGCTATATATAGCTGTATTTTCCTGCATTTTCCTGCATTGTGAGAACAGCCCCTAGCCCCAAGCTCTTCCCTAAACTATGCCTGGGCATTGTGGGAGAGAATACGAGTCAGCACAGGCCAGAAACATGCAGAGAAACACATAACAACTGAACAGAACCCTCCCGTGCCTGTGCCTGAGCACTGTGTGCTGGTCCCATTTAATTTGCTGATACAGGCATAGTTATAGAAGCCATGGAGTTGAGTCAGAGAATTTGGTCCGTGGTTTTACATAGAGAAATACAGGATTGTGTATATCAGAACAGGCCAATGATACTTTTCGTGGAATATATTGTTCTCATTTTTCTCTTGTACTAAATGCTTCAACACTATTTTTAAAGAACTCAGAAAACACTTATCCAACTTAGCAATGTTATGGCATGGGTAAAATTTCTTCCTGATACCGTGAAGTTCGGGGATTTTAAAATATATTCTACTTACTGAAAATCCATACACTTTTTGTACTCATAAAATAAACCCTTTTCTTGTTAATGGAGACCTATCCCCATAGTAGTAGTTATTCAAAATACACTGATCGTGATCCGTAAGAAAACAAATACATTAACTGAAATAGCCCATAAAATTGAGATATTTAGTGGATGGAGTGATTTTTATATGTTTTATATAACTCTTTAACAGACCTTTCAGTAAGAAATATTACAAAACATTTAGAGGAGCTTATCATGTATTAAAAACAAATTATAAAGCTGGAGAATATCATCTGATGAACCCTTGGCATGCTAGGAGAATGTAATCCATAATGGAAAAGCTTATTATTCTCAGTAGTTTGGGTTTATTGTTAGGAGGTGCCAAATCCAGCAGTCCAGCAGAGGCGAGGCTGCCGCAGCCCTATGTTCCCAGCTGCTGCCGCTGGCAGGGCCAAGCACGTGCTCCCAGCGGGCTAGTGGTGTCAGGGCAGTGAGGGGCCTGACTGTCCCTGCCCACCCCCTGGGGCTCCCCACACCCTGCCCAGGGCCCAGGCCCCCACGTCAGCCCCAGGGCCGTCAGCCCCTGACTCAGCGAGGCCACAGCAGGGCCGGGCTCCAGCTCCCCACAGCCTGGCCCTGCCCTGCCATGGGCCCCACAGAGCCGGGCCCAGCTGTGGGCCCACATCCCGGCCTGGCCTTGGCCTGTCCCTGTCCCTGTCCCCAGGGAGGTGCCCAGTGCCCAGGGCTGGGGCTGCCCCGGTGCCCCCGGCTGCCCTGCTCCTGCTGGGGCGGTGGGACGGGCCCTGGTGCCGGGCCCTGCCCTGACAGCCCTGGGGAGCCCCCACTGATCCTGGCCCTGGGCCTGGGGAGCTGCTGGCCCTCGCTGCGCACTCACTGCACACATACACGCAATATAAATACATGTAGACACGTACGTGTGTACGTATACATACCTCTCCCATTGACTTATCTGGCAGGTGTCACACCCAGACATGGGACTGATGGCTTTTCTGGGATAACCCTCCACAGGGCTGGGCCAGGAGCTCCATTTCCATGATTAGATTAGGAGGCCCCCACCTGCTGTTGTTCCCCTGTGCCTCACTGTGTTTGGGAAGACGAGCCCTTCATCATATAACCTTACATTCATGACAAACAAGCCCCCAAAAGCAGCAGTGGTACTTGAGAACAGAAGTGAGACGTGACCTTTTGCAGACGCCTCTGTAAGCCTCAGTTTTGCTCAGACAGTGCTGCAACCTCACAAATATGACGACAAAGCTATTTTGGCTTATAAAATATTCCTTAGATTCCAGTTAGACACATTTCATTCATGTTTTCACAGCAGTATGTTCAGGAGTCTTTGGATTATGTAATTACCTAAAGCACAGTATTTTTTCCTTTTTCCACGAAGCATTAAATCCTGAGCTGTCTACAGGTCAAAGGCCAGATTTTTTAAAAAAAGGCCACCAAAATTGTGAGTGCAGGCTGTAGTTGTGTGTGCACATGTTTATGCATGATGACACAGTGTCAGAGTTGAAGGATTAAATAGTTTTGTGTGTATTTCAGTGCTTTGGCTTAGGTACAGAGGTGCTATATCTGGCAATGCTGCCACTACTTACTCTCATGGGGTTCCCTGTGGTACATTTTTAGATTTTTTCATCCTGTCTTACCTGATGTTTTCCCCATGAAGTCATGACAAGTATGTCTGTTGCTTTTGTGTTACAGATGTAAGCTGGAAGCAGTGATTCCTAAACGTTCAAAACCTGAGGGAGAGGGGCGGGGGACAGAACTAATGCAACATATATTAGTTTATTTTGTTAAAAACTCAACATTTTTTAAAGCTTATTGTTGGCAATTTAAGGAAAATGTATTTCAGGAGGCAAAAAAGGATTTTCTTGCTTCTTACTCATTTCCATATATTAAACAGCCAGTAAACAGGTAGAGAGGCACAGGATCCACCAGGCAATTCTTTCATAAGCATAGAATAAACTATGCATGTAGTACTCAGTCCGTTTACAACAAGCAGATACCAAAAGATGAATTGAGCAGGAAGCTAGTGTAGAAGAAAAGAAACATCTCACACAAGAAAGAAATCTCTGCTTCCTGATTTTGAAAGATTGGTAGCCATATGCATCTGTGGCTTCTTTCCTTTTGTAAACCTTTTGTTCTTGACCACCTCACTCCACAGTGAAGATCTTACACAGTAAGGCTAAAGGGAGCACCAGCTTTGAAAAGAAAACAGCTGAACACCTTCCCCCATTCCCCTCTTCCTTCCTTTCTCAGAAGACATTCTTGTGCCATATTTGAATGAGGTTTTGAAAACTGGCCTCCCCCTTGGAGTTCAACTGAATATGCATGCTAAGAGTCATTTAATACTAATTGCAGATTATTTAAGGCATGGTGGCCTGATCCACTGCGGAAGGATCACATCATTAATGTAAGTGCGGTGATCAATATCAGCACTCTGTATCCGGATTTGGCCATAACAAGCAATTCAGCTGACAGAGCACGTGTTCTGTAATCCACAGTATCATAATTCATTGCCTTGTCTCGGTTAACATTTGTGGAGTGCTCTCAGGCAACATATCGTGAACATTAAAACATGAAGTGGTCTAAGACTGGGAAACATTTCCTGGAAATACTCGAGCTGATCTGATGGGAGTTTAACACACTGAAGGTCTGTATTTTTCTCCCTTTCACTTCTTTTTACTGGAAATATCACAGCAGAAATGGAATATGGGTGGCAGTGGGCTCCTGAAATTTCTGCATTCCTGGAACATTTTGGAGGACTTGCCTTAACAATTGTGCCAACCACTGTTCAGAAATGTGTTGCTTTCACTCTGTGGAGCCTGGCAAAACAGAAAGAGATGAATTGGCCATGAATTCGGTGTTGGCAATTCTGTCGTTGGCCCAGTAGTCACAGATGTTTTCAAGGCAACTCGTGCTGCGCTGTCCACAAGCATAGTCAAAACCTGAAATATTCCCCAAACAGTTGCCTTTAATTGGGTTTAAATGGATGGGTTATGGATTGAATGCATATGTATCACCAAATACAAAACAAGCAAGCGCATTAACAGAAAAAAAAACATTATTCACAAACTCGAGGGCTACTGCTGTGTGTGAACGGATTAACAGGATACAGGATGACTTCACTGCCCAGAGATCTGTTATTATGTCCATGCCAATATGTTGTTCTCTCTTAGCAGCGTCATAAATGATGTGTCTGTGCCAACTCTGGTTTTAGGCGACCCGAAGAACCATCTGCTGCCTTGATTGCAGATGCCTTGTCCTGACATGTGCCAGCAGGACAAGTGGCAGTGTAATGGCACACAGTGGTGGTAGAATGTGACCCCAGCCAAGTGACAACAAAAGGGGCTGTTCGCATTCTTGTCTGGGTACTGGGCATGCTTTCCTCTTCACTGTATCTTTGCAAACAAAGGAACAGCTTTACAGCCACCAAATGCTTTAAGCTGCGAAAGGTGCATTGTCTATCACAGCAAAGATGATAAGGAACACCTGTACGTATTTTAAATTTTCAGGCTTATCAATAATGTGTGGAAACTTAGTCAATAAGATTGCAGTTCACTGGTGCACTTGGCTTATATTGAAATTCAGCATTTTTGCAGGCATTCAGTGTGAGTGAAATAGCTGTCTGACTGCAGTGAAAAATTATGCAAACATTGCACATAGCTTTGTCACAGAGAAAAAAGCAGAAATGTACCTGTTTTTCTCTTGCCATTGGTGTTGAGACAGAGAGCAGTGGAAGCTGCTAATGGTGTGAGGCGCTGTTTTCCACAAATAAAATGATAAGGTAATGTCAAAGCAAATCCATGAAGATTTTAAAGCCTGTTTATCACAAATTCACTCCTGTGGCTAATAAGCCTGAGCAGTCTTCAACATATCCCTGCAGCACTCCACTTTTTGTGATTATCGCACATGTAATTTCCTGCAGCACTCCTGTGTGCTTTCCTTGTTTGCACTCCAAACACGTGCACATCCATGCAGTCCTGTCTGTACGCAGCTTGACAGTCACTTCACCCTAGTCATCCATTATTTTGATATAATTCCTGGAAGGCGGTCACTATCTTGTTGCATGTGAATCTGATAGAGGAAAAATCAGTTTGGAAAGATAGAGTGTAATTCCCTACTTGCAGTATGCAGCCATAACTGAGGGGTAATGACTTTTATTTCAAAAGTAATCCATTGTGCTAGCTCAATCTCTGAGCCAGTAAATTTCTGCATATCGTGAAACTTTGTAACAGAATTGTTTTCCCCTGGAAAGCAACTGGAAATTGAATTATTAATTATCTGTAAATTATCTATCCAAAATATAAATTAGTGTAAGGGTGGAGTCTAGATCTCAGCAAGAAAGCAGCAAGTAACTGTTTTAAATCCTTTTCAATGTGCTGCGACTTCGTAAGTACTGTGCTGTTCAGATACCAGCATGGAGGAAAGATCTTACTTAAGAAAGGAAGATATCCATGTGCGCAAGCAAAACCTTCCCATGTCTTGTCATAAATGAAGTTTCCAGATAAACAGATTTCAAGCTGCAGTGCTAGTGAGACACTTTCTGTATCAAAATAACTCAGAAATGCATTGGAATTTTTAATGATCCAAGAGCTATATTTTATTAATCTCCAGAAACAGGATGAGTAACAGCAGCATATTATGTTCTAATATCTCAAATACAGAAATGGAAATGAATCTAAGGACTGTTACAGTAAGTCATGCTTTGCTGGGGTATGCTCCATGAAGCTTTTTATTTTTGTATTAATGCTTTCCATTAAAGGACACTACTGCATTCAGCCACTGCTGCCAGCTTGCAGGAAGGTTTTCCCCATCACCGCTGTGAGTGTAAGCAAGGAAAAAAGACTGAGCGGAGCTGGCCTGTAAAGTGGGGAAACGTCCTCTGACTGTTGCTGCAGCAGCAGCAAGGAACTGCAGGACAAAACCTACCCAAAATCTCATACACTTTGCAGAAAACAAGGATAGGTGAGCCTGTCATACCCCATGGTGATGCTCATTTCTCCCTTCTCTCTCAAGCTCACATATGTTCTTCCTTGTCCAAATTAAGTAAATCATTTGAACTGAGAGTGAGCAGACCAGCCTTTATGGGGGGCTGCATGGACGGAAAGGTTGGGACTTATCTTTGCAGACACCCCAGTTTTGAACGCGTACCCTGCATTAAATGAGCATCATGGCTTACAGCACTGAAGAGGCTGTGGCCTGGTTCGCGTTGCTGAGGACGTACTGGATTTCCAGTACGCTCTCCTGAGAGTGATACGTTGATGTTAATTGAGTGCACACCCCAGCGAATTAGTCCCATCAGCGCTAGCTCGCAATCTCTGCACCACACATTGGTAAGTAGTACAGATGTATCTGTATATTATAACTATCGATCTTCTAAGACTTTGCATCCTCTTTATTTAATTCTTCCACTCATACCATTGCCTTGACACTGCTATAAGCCCCCAGGTGCGTGGAGCTAACACTGGACAATTCAGCGTTGCACTTTGAAGAATTAAAGCCATGCTTTCTTTCTCCCTTTGGTATCATTGGGTCACTTTCCAGCTAAGCAGTTGCATGGTCTTATTCCTGGGTCCCTACACCACTGCACAGGATGGATGTACACCAGCTTGTAAAAGAGCATCATTTTGATCTGAATTTAGCAACTGTTAATTTTATTTAGCAGTGGCAGGATATGCTTTTTTTGGTGTCTGCCTTGTGTATACATCAGTGGGGTAGCTTTGCAAGCATTCAGAAAAAGATCTGTTAATGCAGACCACACTATACAGAAGACTAACTGCATGATGTCTACAAAGAAATAAACACATCTAGAAGCACCTGAATGTGACAGGCTGTACATGTAACCTGCATCTTACCTTGAGGTACTGTAATTTGCAGAAACCCTCCTTCTGCATAGTCTCTGAGAGGTGAATGTCAGCCTGTGTTGGGTCTGTACCAGCAGTAAAGAAAGGCACCTGCTGCTGGCTCTGTTGTTCTGGATAACAACCACGATGGGGAGAGCCAAGGTACTGTCCGTTTCAGCTCCATCTGCTTAGATGGAAATATAAGGAAATGCTTAAACCCAAGGTCTGGGCAACCACAAAAAGGCAGAAAACCAATTACTTTTACTGTCTTGTCTAGACAATAATAAAAGCCATAATCTTGCCTGGAACCATTTTGCTTGCCTGAAAAATATATTATTTTTTTCCATAGTACCACTTTAATCATCCAAAAGATGTGTGAATTTAAAAAAATGAATTCATAACTAGTTTAATTTGCTTTACAGCTTTCCTGACTTTTGGGGTTCACATTTCCGAGCCTATTTTTATAGGCATAAGAACAGAGACATTTGGTTTACTGAGAACTGACACTACCTAAGACCGTATGTTTATATTCATTTTTCTAGGAGACATGGCATTTAAAATACCAGACAATGCAAGACTTATAATGAAATAATGAAAGATAAAACAATACTTTGTAGCAGACATGGTAAAGGACAAGGACCTTTTCTCCATTTTATTAGTTAACTGCAAAATTAATTTTGTGTCAGAACTGTCAGAAGCACAGTACAACAGCATAAATTTGAACAATAAACTGTAGAACTCTTTTTATTCTGTATTTGTAAGCAATAGTATTTGTATGACATTTGGTTTTGACAAGCATTTGTGATGTTTTAAAGACCCTTCTTTAAAAAATGAGTGTTAGAGCTTTTCATTTCATATCTGAGGTAGCTGAAGACAAAAATGGGTAACTGTTCGTTTGTTGGAGACGCAAGGTGGTCCACACTGACACAGAATCACCCTTTTTCCTCAAACCTGATATTCACTTGTCTCCAGGGCAACTGAAACCTAGAGTACTATCAGAGTCACAGTGGAGATGAGCAGACTTCAACAGTTAGGGAAATTTGGAAGTAGACCATCTCTAGTTATAATGAAAGTACTTGCCCTCAGATGCAACTTCCCTTTCATCTTGTAATGACATTTCATGCTATGCAAAGGCCATACAACTTCAGAATAATTTTTTGCACTCAGTAACCTTGAAAAAGACAGTATTTCACTGCAAAAGCTGTTTGTTCCCACTGATCTTTTAAAATTCTTCATGATATTAGAGAAAAAAAAAGTGACTCTTTTGACTTAGTTGTTTCAGGAAGGCATTTTACCTGTAAATTTCCATTTTTTATGCCTTTCATGTTGTTGTGATCACTAGGATCTTAAAATCCCAGCATTTCAGAAGTTCCTATTTAAGCAATACTTCATCTCTCGAGACCTAAATTTTTATCCAAAATATAGGTACAGCAGTGGTAGATTTAAATAAGTGATCCAACAGTCCTGAAATTGTGCAATTTGATTTAAATTCTGCAAGGATACATTCTTTTTAACAGTTGACGTTGTAATCTTGACAGTAACTTTGCAAAAAAATCAACGAAAGACCATCAGGATGTTTTAGTGAATTTCATGCTCTAACTAGTTACAGAATATGACAATTTAAATAAAAAATAATTCACAGCTGTTTGCATTACATTAACACATTTTAAAATCAACAATATCATAGATTTGAGATTATCTACACATTATCATTCTACTCCCATACTTCAGAAAGTTCATTTTGGGAAAAGTATGAAAAAAGTTAAGGCGCGCCAAAAAGGTACACAAATGGCTTTCTTCAGCTCTTAAAACATTTACACTAACAGAGTTGTGTAAGTTAATTACCTGAAGCCGACGCTTCACTTCATCAGATCTCAATAAATCCTTTTTTCTTTTTTTTTCCTTTTTTTTTTTTTTTTTTCTGATTGCAATAACAGCTGTGGTGATTTCTTCTACCAGTCCTGTAACAAACCAGTATAGGACTCAAATTCTTTAAGCTCTGGCCTCAGGGCCTACATTACTGATCAAGTCCTTGACAAACACAAAGCAAAGGACTGAGCAAAGTACGGTTAAGCCCCCAAAACTTTGTTTCTTCTCTTTTCTTCATGCTGGTTACACACACACACACACCTTCTTTCCAAGCTTATTATGAGAGCTGAGAGCTCATTTCAACCGTCAATAACATCCTGTAGAAAAGTCAGTTTGGATTTATTCTATTGCTGGACTCCTCAGCTATCAGAACTGTAAACTCTCATTAAAAAAAAAAAAAAAAAATTTAAAAGAATAGCAGTAAATCTCATTCTACATAAACAAATCTGGGAAAGATACTGTACATAAAAGACAATGATAAACAGCAACATAGAACTGAGAAAAGCATAGATGGGGAAAAGCATCTAGTTGAACATTTTAACTGTTGTTTTTAGGTTTGGTCTTAATTTTCAGTTGTATTTCAGAAGCAAAATCAAGCAACATATTAATTACACTTAGTAATGATAGCTAAATTAGGAAAAGCAATCAGCACAGAGAAAGAATAGAAAGGATCCAGAGAAACTAGGTAAATGGCTGACAAAAATAAACTAACAGTGAGCTCAGAAAAATGCAAGCAAATACAACAAGACAGAAAATACTCCAAAATATCTTGGAAGTAGTAATGGATAGAAAATGGTTCATGAAGCGCTTATTTGATACTGCAGAAAAGCAAATAAAAAAGCTGCAGGGCATTTGGCCGGCATGCACAGACTGACCCATCAGCACATACAGCGGCCTCTCTCCAGCTGGCACCAGTGGGGTTATACCTTGAATGCGATGTTTTGTTCCATACAAGTAATACAGAAAATTAGAAAGAATTTAGAAACAATCAAGTTACCAAGTAGAGTTATCCTATGGGAAGAAATGGTAGTCCCAAACTTGTGCAGCTCAATAAGATGATAAACAGCGATTTCTGGTGGGAACATAAGTATCCGTAGTATTCACCACATCCTGTACAGGGATAACGGTTAGTGCTAAGTGCAGCCTATGACAAAGCAAAACGCGATCTGAATAAGAGGAAACACGTAGTGTTAAGGTGGGATCTGTTAGCTATGGAATATCCTTCCAACAGCCAAGCTGGTAGGCTCCAATGCAGAAGCCCTTTGACAGGCGACCTTACCACGGGGCTAGCAAAGAGCTCTTCCTGCACAGTGTGGTGTGAGCAGAACCCGGCCACAGGAGCCACCGAGGCGAGGGAGAAATTTCACTGCCAGTACAGCTAGGACCAGAGGCACAAGTACCGTGTCCCTCCTGTGATGGGGTCAGAGAATGACCTGCAGAAAATCGTTTTCAGAAACTCTGGAGGAGAGTACCCATACCCTGTAAATAGGGTACTTATGGTCTTGTCACTGCCTAACTCGCTGTGAAAGCACTGCTGTTGCCATCTGAAACATGAGTTAGTTCCTAGTGCTGCTCTACCAAAAAGGATGAAAAATGAAATTGTTAGATGCAAAGTGATTATTAAGTATTACTTGATTTAGATCTTTAAGTTTGATACATCTTAACTTTCTAAATAGCAATGACACTCAATCATATATTTCATGTAGTCTCTTAGCACTAGACTTTTTAAAGCAAATCTTCCAATAGATTACTTTCATAAGTTCCAGCTAAGAGACTCAGAATTTTTTTTTTTACATCTCTTTCCCTCAGTGGTTTTCACGTGATGAACAATAACAGAACATACGCTCTGCCTTTCTAATGAATAGTTTGACTCTTGCAGTTTTTTCCTGAAATATTACACTTGCAATAAAAGCAAAAACAAATGCAGTTTTCGCTGTAGAATCTGTCTTCCCTAGGATTTCGAACTGACTAAAGTTATTTTATTCCTACACCTTATGGATTATGTTTCTTCCTTTGCTTCTGAAGGATAATTAACATGCCGTATTTAAAATTTAATTTCCTGTGAGTCTCACATTGCTGTCTTCTCATGGTTTCTCTCCTTCACTTTTCCCTTTTGAATATACCACCAACTTTGGATCATGTTCCTCTCCGCTCTGCAACTTCAGCTTCTTATTAATTGATCTCCTTGCATTAACTCTGTTCCAATCTTTGCTCGCACATTTCCAACACTTGTGTCCATTCATTTAATCCTGCATCTAGGCATTTTCTTCAGCACCTCCTGAAGGTCCCTTATTTCACGTCAGTACATCTAAACCATAACTCCTGCTGCTTCCTCTGAAACCACTGACTATAGCAGTGGTTTGAAGGGTTCCCTATGGCACTATCAATCAGCACTCTGCGTTAAAAGAGCAAGTTCCATGTTTTAGCTAACAGCATGCAAGCTGAAGCTAGCTACAGCATCAAGCTCCCTGTTTTGAGCAGCATTTAGAGAGCCTCTGCTGACAAGTGAAGACCAATCCTTTAAATTCTGTAGCTATATTTTTATATCACTAATTTATTTTCTATATATGATTCTTCACCCAAAATGATCAAAAATATTCTCATTGTTTGTCATATGAGGAAACAATCACAGTTGTTAAAAAGTAGCTTTTAACCAATCTTCTGTGAACCCTATATATATTGCATCCATTTATTACGTAATAAAGTTTAACAGCAAATTTTAGATTGTACTAATCAAATTCTTTAAAGTAAAAAATGACATCTCAATTGTAACACTTTCTGTTTTAGTTAACATACTAGTTTAATTATGATTTTGTAATTACATGTTCCAATGAGAACTCTGAAGTCCTTTGCAGTACATAAAAGTATCTTTTCATTCACTATTTTCAACATAGAGTTACCAAAATGTTCTCAAGATGTAATTAGTTTCTATGTTTTCTTATGATTAAAGCCATTGCAGAGGATGTTTCACACAAATCTGTTATCCGAAAATGAACATGCCTAGTGCTGTGTATCCTGTATCTGGATATTCATTTGGGGCACACAGCCAAATCTGGCAGTTGTCTAGAATTTTATTTTCATTGAGCAATGAGTTCATTCAGCATTTTTCCATATTTTGACAGCAAAGAAGCACAATCAACAGCTGCTTCTGACAGGAATCGTTCCTCTAGTCATTCAGTTTTAAATCCTAGACACTGTAATACACGAACCACTCATGCAATATAAAGTTGACTCAAAATCTGGCAATCTTCATCATCCTGTTCTATGTCCAATTCTTTCTTCTTTGGTAATTTTTCTGAGATTCAATGTTTCTCTTTGTCCACCTACATAGACTTCTCTGTCAGACCCTTTTTTTCTTTACTCCAGACTCTTCTTGAATGGCCTCCTGATAAACCCATCACTTGTGCACAGTTACCAAGCTTCCTCCACAGAACATTCACTGTTTTTTCTTCTCCCATGAATCAAGATCAAGCTTCACCCAATTTTCCAAGACTTAGGCAGCTCCACTCTGCCTCACTTGCCTTTTACTGTGTTATTCTTTTCCCACAACGTGCTTGCTATACCACGTACTGGAGCACTGTGGAGAGATGCCCAGGTTCTCACTGGTCAGACCAGCTCTGAAACTGGAAGCAGTGCAGTTGCTGTTGCGTGGTATTGGATTTGGGTTCTCAGTCCTGTTTCTCAGTTCAGCCGCTGGCAATACACAGCTTTTCAGTTCCCTGGTCTGGTCACGCACTGCACGAGTTTGATGCTAGCTTGAGATACAGGCCAGTATTAGTGCTGTATGGAGCCATGCAGATGTGCACATAAATCAGGGAACTCTTCTTTTAATGAAATCTTGGATTAGTAAAAATGCTTGAGAGATATGAGTTGAGGATTTAATTTGATTTCCCATGGAAAAAGCAGCTTCAGCAGAATAAAATGGCAGGAGTGAACAATTAGGGTTTCCTGCACTGTACCTAAGCAATGAATAACTTCTAGACCTCTCTACGCTAGTTATTAATGAGGATAATCTGTAACTTCCAGACATGCATCTCCAAATTTTAGTGCTTACCAGTGCATCCAGTGTTGAATGCGGTACCCATTTTGTGGCAGTTTTTCACGTATGGCACCTATACTTTAAAAATCTCCTGGAAATGACAGCAGCTTTGTGTAGAAGACTCAGCTGCTATTCCAGAAGGTCGTCTTAATCCAGAAGAGTTGTCAGAGCCTCCTTCTTTACATGAGCAAGCAGGGAGGTATTACAAAGCCGTGTAGGAGGTCAGCAGACCTCATCCCAAAAGAGTACTCATTGTCACGGACAAAGGAAGGATGTGGTCAGCAATCGGGCTGATTTGTCATAGATCTTCACAAGTGGATTTTGGTGAGGGAGCAGCAGTAAATCAGATTTCTCTAATGGGAGCTCTGCCATTTATGGCAACAAGCTGTCAGTTTTCTGCTTGTATCAGGGGAAAAGACTGTTGCCAAGAAATGCTTCCTCGATTTGATAGCAAAGAAGCCTGCTAGACACTTTTTTGTTACAGCAGGAGTCGAGGCAAGTTTCAGGAGAGAGAAAATAACAATAATAATCAGCCAGACAAGTATATATCTGTGCAAATACACAAAGCCAATCCAAACTGTCAGCCCGACCTTGGACTACTCAGAAACCAGAATGCCTTCAACAAAATCTGGCTCTTGAGAGCCACGGACACTATCTGCTGCTGAGCATCTTTTAATATAAAAATGCTACATTTATGAGACAAATAAGCTGGAGGTGTGTTGTGCTTAGGCCTGGGGGGTCCCCTTGTCAGCCATGCACAAACCACTTCAGTTTTTTTTGGTAGATCAGAACTGACTCTGCAGGACCACAAAGCAGTTACTCAAGCCTATCCTGAAATAATCAAGGGTAAATAAGCAAAATGGCACGCACGTGTCTTCAAGTTCAAGGATCAATAACAACGCTTTTGAAACTGCCTTTTTAAAAAGCTTTGAGACACTCGGATGGTCCTGATAAATCAGATGCAATTTTCATTTAAATCATTAATTTCTCACAAACTGAGGTTTCTTTTATGAGAATTAAGTTCCCAGATAGCCATGAGCTCAGCCTGCAGTGAGCAAGTTCCTGCATGTAATGATCAGAACAACCCTAATCAGATTTTATCACAATAAACAGGTGCTGGGAACTCAAAAGGATTCATCACGAAGCTGGTCTCCGTGCTGCACTGTGATCAGCGTCTCATCCCCCTGTCATTCTTCTGAACCCAGTACCACTCGGGCTGCCCGCTTTGGATGCTAAATCGATTGACAGAAGCACTACTGAAAGAACCCTATCCAAAGACTAACAGATCAAATTCAACATTGCTGGCCACCTGACTGGCCTCAGACTGCATGGCTGAAAGACTCACTACAGTCAAAGGAAAACTAAAAGCAAATCTACTGCTGATAGCCTGCTTTGTAACTCTTCTAACACAGACTTCTGCAAAACAGCTATAGGTTTAGGTTTGGCTTTCAGAGGGGAAGCCCAAGTTGGATCTGAAGAACTATCTTTAAGATGAGATGCAAGTTTTCCTCACATCCAAGATTCGCCCCCCCCAGGGGAAGGCAAGCAGAGAGAAGGCAAACAGAATGGTTTTTATTTTCAGACAGCCAATCACTTCGTTTTTGGTAGTTCTCTGAACCAACTAATTTTCAGGCTGCACGGTGCACTTGTAAACGGGAGACTGAAGTACCTAGCATCTCTCCTCCTCTACATTAAGGCAATCAGTTCTATTACGACCTCTTACAGCCCATTTGCTTGCATTTTGCTATCATACATTGCTAGAAGTCTCACTCCAGACGTAAGAACTTTGCCCGAAAAGGACTAAAAACCACCACCACCTCCAGCTCCGCGCCTCTGCAGGCGCCCGCCCGCTCGGCCAGCCCCGCCGCCGCCCC